>VZQC01002241.1:662664-703043 GCA_009823505.1 Rhizomys pruinosus | reverse complement strand
ATTTATTCTTCTTTCTGTCCCACTCGCTCTTTCTCATTGCACACCTACATAAAACCCTCCAGTGATCACCAAGCCACAGACGCAATGTCAGGCTGTCTTGAAATACCCTCCACCGAAGCCAGGCATGGTGGTGCATGCCTTTAATCCCAGGACTTGGGAGGCAGAGGCAGGAGAATCTCTGTGAGTTCAAGGCCAGACTGATCTACAGAGCAAGTTCCAAACCAGCTGGGCCTGCAGAAGGGAAGGGAAGGGGAGGGGAGGGGAGGGGAGGGGAGGAGAGGAAAGAAAAGAAAAGAAAAGAAAAGAAAAGAAAAGAAAAGAAAAGAAAAGAAAAGGAAAGGAAAAGGCTGGGCATGGGCCAGGGGAGCAAGCCAGTAAGCAGCATTCCTCCATGGCCTGAGCTTCAGCTCCTGCCTCCAGATTCCTGCCCTGAGTTCCTACCTTGGGATCCCTCAGTGATGAACTGTGACCCAGGAGACGTGAGCCAAGTAAACCCTTTCCTCCCCAAGTTGGTTTCGGTCAGAGTGTTTTGTCACAGCAATTGAAGAGAAACTAGAACAGTCCTTTTCCCTATGGTTTGCCAGTCCTTGGCTATACCGTCAGAGTTAAGTTGTTTCTGTTTTATTCACATCTCACCCAAAAGACAGCAGGAAAGAAGATTTAGAGGGGAAGATATCTTTATCAAAGGTGTTATCGTATCTCTTCCATTCATATCCCATTTTGACTAGAATTCAGTCCTACAACCATACGCAGATGTAAGAAAAAATTGAAAATGAATCTTTGACCAATATGCCCAGTTAAAACCTGGTAGGCTTTATTACCAGAGAGAAGAAAGGGAGAACAGAGAATGGGGAGTGATTAGCTGCATCTGCTACTGTGATTCGCAGCAGTTAATCTCAGTAGTCACCTTTGCTAAGAAGCTTTTTGTGGCTTCCAAAGCGTGGCCTCTCTTCTGTGCGCTTATGACACCTGTGATTAACTCTGTGAAAATACTTACCTCAACACACTGAAGCATTGTATTTATTTGTCTCTCTTCTACTAAAATGAGATCCAAGGGCAGAAAATATGTGTTTCTCATCTTTGAATTCTCACTGCCAGACACTGTGGCTTATCTGAGTATTCAATAAAGTTTTATTATACCAAGAGTGAGGTGGCTAGATCAATATATTACTCAACTAAAAATATGAATGTCAGGGATCTGGGTGGGGTGTTTCTTGATCATGTCAGGCGGCGCCTAGCTTAGATCCTTTCTTCTCTGTTATGTAAAGTGGTGGGTGAGAGCAAGGAGAATTTAGACAGCACCAAGGAGGACTGTTCTGGGAATATCAAAGCATGGGAACACTGAGTGTAAAAACCAGAGTGAGGAGTTAGAGGCTAATGTTGTATCTGGAGGAAGCAGTTAGAGCAGATAAAGAACTGGGGAAAACATAGCCTAACTCTGTAACTCCCCTGGGAACTAGGCAAAACTAGTATGTTGTAGAATAAACACGATTTCAACATTTAAATCAAGACATCACGGAATGCTAAATGTTCATGCCCAAGGAATCTGGTGCTTACTCCAATGCGATCTAACATAACAAAACACTGAGTGCTTCTGCTGGCTGTGAACCTTGCACTGGGGAGTATTATGAAAGAACAGGTGCTGAAAGGCAGGTGGAAGTGGTGGCTTGCAATCTAATATAGTGCTATGGAGGTGTGTTACAGACACCAGAGTGTCAGACGTAGAAGAAGCAGCAAGATGATTTAAGAATGTAGCAGACTATTAGGGAAATGGAATTGAGAAAAGCCGAGGGTGCTCTGGGCAATGAAATTGGCTAGATAGTTGATAGTTCCCTGTAGGAGAAGTCGCTGGTGTTGTTTCTGGAAATCGCAGTGGCAGAGTACTCTAGTTGTAGGAGCTATGAGGGATCTGGTGTCAGATTAAAGCCTGGCTCAGTTGCTTACTTGGTTCTCTGACCTTGGGAAAATTATCTACCCCTCTGTATGCCTCACATTCAAAGCAGAGTTATAGACAGGAATGCACCTCATTGGGCCATATGAGGGTTTAAACAAGCCACAACACATAAGTTAGGGTCAGGCACACTTCCTCCATAAAAATTCTTATAAAATCTGTAATTTTGGAACAGAAAAAAAGGCTTCATTGGGAACAAAAAAAGTAGCTCCTTGGTTTCCCACATCTGTGGCTGATAGGACGATCTGTTCCAAAACTGCCTTTTGCAACCGAGAGGAAAACTAGCTCAGAGGAAAATAACTGAACTAGCTTACATCACTGGAAAATCCACAGGGTTCTGGCTTTACCTGTGGCGTTTTCCAGAGAACCAGACTGTCACCAGGACCCATGATGGCTCATCTCGATTGTTGATGAGACTTTAAAATCACGGTGGGCTGGGCGTGGTGGCACACACCTTTAATACCAGCACTCGGAGGCAGAGGTAGGCAGATCTCTGTGAGTTCAAGTCCAGCCTGGTCTACAGAGTGAGCTCCAGACCAGCTGGGACTAAAGTGAGACCCTGTCTCAAAAAGACGGAAAAAAAAAAAATCACAGTCGGTGGAAGCACATCTCTGAGTGTGTCTATAAAGGTAAAGGTGTTTCCAGAAAGGTTAACCCGAGGAAGGAAGACCCACTCTGAATGTGGGTGGCTCCATCCCATGGGCTGGGGTCCTGAACTGAATAAAAAGGAGAAACCTTGCTGAGCACCAGCCACCCCCTCCCCACACACACACCTCTCTCCACCACCTGCTTTGTGACTGCAGATGAAGTGTACCCGGAGCTGTCCCATGCTTCTGCCACCATCGCGGACTATACTCTCAAACTATGTGCCCAAATAAGCCCTTCCTTCTTTAAGTTATTTTTGCCAGGAATCTTGTTACAATAATGAGAATGGTAACCAATACAGAACCCAGCCCTAATCCCTCCATTCTGGCTGCTTTGCATGCTAAGGCCATTTCTCCTCACTAGGATGCAAAGAGGGTGCCACCACCCCTGACCTCATGGCCTCGTAGCACACAATCCCTGGCAAAGAAGAGTGCTTCCCTTCCACCGTAACCCCCGCCACACACGATTCCAGAAGACTACCATCATGAACCTGCCTAGACACCTGGTATGTCATTTGCCCAAATCATACACTCGGGGACAGGACATACTGGTTAGATCAAAGCATCCCTGTCCAGAGTGGTCAATACCCAAGTCCTCATAGGAAGAAATGATTTCCCAATGTAAATCTGGACATCGAGAACAGAATAAAGAAAGAAAGTGGGATGGATGCAAGGAAAGTAGTCTGCTATGATTTGCTAGTCACTAAGCTCCCAAACACACAAATATGAATAAAATCTTGGAATAGGGTAAAAAGCCTGGGATTTATTTATTGCATGTTTTTGTATGTGGTTTGCATGTGTATGTATGCTTGTTCTCATATGTGTGGTATCATGTGAGGAGACATATTCATGTGTACGGTTGAGGCAGGATCTCTTGCCAAAGCCAGAGGCTGTCACCTCCCACCTGTCCAGCCCACTCACCTGTGGATTCTGGTCTCTGTCTTCCAGTGTTGGAACTACAGGCTTGAGCCGCACCTGCCTGGCTTTGGTATACCACACCTGCCTGGCTTTGGTATACCACACCTGCCTGGCTTTGGTATACCACACCTGCCTGGCTTTGGTATACCACACCTGCCTGGCTTTGGTATACCACACCTGCCTGGCTTTGGTATACCACACCTGCCTGGCTTTGGTGTACCACACCTGCCTGGCTTTGGTGTAGTTCTGGGGATCAAAACTCCACTCTTCATGCTTGTAGAACAAATGCTTTATCCACTGAGCCATCTACCCAGCCCCAGCCTGAGATGTTTTTAGCCATATCAGTCTTCAGATTTATTGAGTCTTGAAGAGTCTAACAAGCCAAAGACTACCCTTCAAAGAAAGGAGTACCATTCACCACTCAGAATCTCTTTCTAGCATCTGCACACATTACGGCCTCAGCCCAGGCTGGAAAGGGCAAAGGACACAGATGGGGTAACCCAGCTGATGGCCAGTGCTTCTGAGGCTGGTAGGCAGAGAGCCCTCCTCCCCAGGGGCACATTCGGCTCGGTGACACTCTCTCTCCTATGCTGATGAAGGGATGCTCGGCGGTGCCGAATAGCTTATTATGTAGAAATATGGCTTCGATGAGGCTCGCTTCCTGAAAGGAGGGACCTTGCCAGAGCCAATCTCCTTTTATCTCTCTCTGCCTCGTTGCTTTCAGTTTCTTGCCCCTTCTCCCACAATGAGCCTCTCATTATGCAGAGCTGCTCGCATTTCCCTTCAGAAGATAAAGCTAAGACAAAGAAAGGAAACATATTTAGCTCTAATGATGTGAGTGTTTCATTTTTTCTGTTTGAATCTATTGCTGTTTAATGAGCTAAATATCCATCGGATGGATTAGATACACCGATCTAGCATGTGTCTCTTGGGAAATGGCTTCTCGGTAGTAACATGTGCCTCAGACACAGCACAGGGAAACCACACCTCCTGCCTCACAAACATACCAGACAGTGCCCTAGTGCACAGGGTACCTGGGCTGTGAGCATGCAGCAGGGGATGAGTCTGTCTTTGCAGACTCCCCCAGCCAGCCAAGCAGGCAGCAGACGTAGTCAAAACCATGGTGTGATCGAAATGCTTGCGTGAGAGCAGGCTCCGACACTCAAGAAACTCCCACACAGATGAAAAGCTAAAGCACCTTGGGCTTTAACATTGAAGAGTTGGGTAAGCCAGCCAATCACAAAAAGCTGATTATCTATACTGACAGCATGGAAGCTTTCCAGGGATGCTGATGACAGACATGGCACAATATTGTTGGCTCCAAGATGGTGCAAATGGGCATGACCCCCCAGGATACCTAAACTATTCAAATATTCATTCTTTAAGGAAAAGAAAACAAAATATGTTATTTTCTTAAGTATCTTCACCAAAGAAGCTACATGGAATAGAAACATCTTATATGGGAAGATATCATAACATCTGTTCAACACTCTCATTCATAGAATTTTGAGGCCCATCTGGGAAAGTCATATGGCCAATCAATAAATGAATCATAACCAATATCTACCTATTGATGGGGGCTTGCTGGGAACAAGACACTACTTGCTATATACTAGTCTATTGGAGATTCTTCCGATGTTATTTTGAGACACGATCTCTCATTGGCCTCTTTTGAGACACGATCTCTCTAATTCCCCAGTCAGGCTAGTCAGGCTGCCAATGAGCCTTAGGGATCTGCCTGTCCATTTCTTCACCTGAATATATCTTGTCACTCCCAGATTTTTTAATCTGGGGATGGGGGATCAAATTCAGGCCTTGAGGTTTGCAAGGTAAGCACTTTACCAACTGAGCTATCTCTCCAGGTCTGTATTTGAGATTCCTGACAACTCCATTCATAGAGGGAGATTGAACCTGAGTACTTAACTAACATGGCCAGAGTTGCCTGGTGAAGAAGGGATGGAGATGGACTACAAACCTAGAGATCCAAATGCAGAGCCCATATGGTCTGACTTTTGAAATTTATTTATATTTATTTATGAGTATGAATGTGTTATCTGCATGTATGTAAGTGTAAATGCCCATGGAGGCCAGAAGAGGGCATCAGATCCCTGAAACTGGAGTTAAGGTTGATTGTTATCCTCCATATGGGTTTTGGGAACTAAAATAAACCAGGGTCCTTTGCAAGAGCAGCCAATGCTCTTAACTGCTGAGCCCTGGTTTAACTTTTCAATAAGATCTACTCTCTAGTTTCTCTTGCCATACATGAAAAAGGCTCCAAAAACCAAATGAAAAACATGCTTTAAAACAAAAAAGTCTATCAAACATGGACTAAGTTTCTTGGACTGATGAAGTAAAACGTCATGTAGCCTTTCAGATTCTACACTGCATTTCAGTCCAGCCTGGGAAGACCCAGTCTAGTCCAGTCTCTGATGCTGTCACCAAGAACCTCTCCCTAGCACCAACAGCTTCTTATTCCCCAGCTCTACTGAGGGCATTCAGGAGCACTCAGGCCCCTTTGTATTTGCCAAGCTGTTCTCTCCAGCTAGACTCCCCTCCGCTCCCCCCCACCCTGTGCACCCCCCCATCTCCTGCTCATCCCTTAAAGCATCAGCCCCAACAATGAACACCCCAGCAGTCACCAAGTTCTCTATCACAATGGACTTTCCCTTCCACCCATGGCTTGGTTCCTCCAACAGCATTTGTCTGACATTTCCCTTCATAATGACACAAGAATAGATGGGCAGTTCATGCAGTGGTTAGATATAAAGTCTTTGACATCAGGCTTGAGTTTGCAATCCACCTCCCTCAGATGTGATGGTGAACCCCTGCAGTCCCAGCACTGGGGAGTCTGAGGCAGGTGGTTGAGTTCTAGGGATATCTCTCTCTCCTATCTATCTATCTATCTATCTATCTATCTATCTATCTATCATCGTCTATCTATCTATACTCTGTTTGGAAGCAGTAAGCAAACAAGAAGATTAAACTCTGCTACCTGGGAGTCGTGCATCACTGAGCAAAATTCTTAGTGCTCTGAGCCTCCTTTCCTTCACACATAAAAGAAGCACAGTACTGATCTCTGAGGGTTCCTATGAGAACTAAATACGACCATGCACATGAAACTTAGCCAGTGTTATCCAGTGTCTACACTGCACGGAGCTCTTAATGTAACTTAGCTATTTGTTCTAGGGTATCATCACTGCTGTTGCACTTCGACCAGAATCGTCACTACTGTCACCACGTTGGAAGCAGAAGGATGGGGACTTAGTCTCATTTATCTTTATGTCTAACTTTTTAATAAATGATTAATAAATGAACATAGAATTGAATTGTTGAAATAGCTGTCCACTGGAAATCTATTTATTTTGGCCCTGGTGATAAATTGTTTTAAAATAATTTGCTTAGTTGTTTACTACCCAATTAGGTTTTGAGTTCCACAGAGTTCAGTATTTTTCACTATAGTATATATTAATAAATATACTTTGTATACATGAAAGAATTTAAATGCTTAACTTTACAAGCTTCTGGAAGTTCATAGAATTCTCAGGATCTGCACCTGCTTTTGTTATAATATTAAATTTACAAAGAAAATGAGAGCAACATTATTGAGCTTTTTAAAATGGCCTCCATTGGGGACTAGAGAGATGGCTCAGAAACTAAGAGTACTTGTTGCTGCTCTTCCAGATGACCTAAGTCCCATTCCCTGCACCCCTGGTGAGCAGTCCACAACTGCTTGTGACTCCAGCTCCTGGGAATCCAGCACTCTGTTTTGCTCTCCATGGGCACCTGCACTCACATGGACATATCTCCCCCCACCAACAAAACATAATTTAAAATAAGATAAAATCTTTTTAAAAAGGTAACATTTACAAACCAGGCATGGTGGTGCACACCTTTAATCCTAGCACTTGGGAGGCAGAGGCAGGCGGATCTTGGTGAGTTCAAGGCCAGCCTGGTCTACAGAGTGAGTTCTAGGACAGCTGAGGCTACAGAGAGACCCTATCTCAAAAAGACCAAAAAAAAAAAGTTAACATTTACTGAGCATTTTCTTACTGCCAGATCCAGTGCCGATACCTCCCATATTTGGCATAACGACTCTTACAGCTTCTTTATCCTTCATCAATAGCCATTCATGCTCTCTGTGTTACAGCCCAGGGCAGTGAAGCTTCGGGAGATTCACGAACTCGGACAGGAGCTTGCTGTGGTTCTGGAGCTGGGGATTTGAGCCCAATCCTCTTTTTGACTCTAGGGAAGAGGGTCACATCTGCCTCTGAGGCTCCATATTTAGTAGTTCCTTCAAAACTGAAAGTTATTGAATACCCATGAGGCAGCTCAGGTTTGCCTATATCACAGCAATTCAGTTCCACAGCTCCACTCTAAATCTTCTCCAATGCCTGGGACTGGAACCCCAGATTCCTAGCAATTCTACTATTCCACTCCACTCACACCGCCCCACCCCAGTCCCTCTTACTCCAGCACCAACCACCTGCCGTGCATCAGGCAGATGCCTCATCCTCCACATAGCTGAGAGAGCAGGAACCATTCCAAGTAGACACATCTCCACACAATGAAAATCCAGTGGAGACAGTAAATGCCACCATGAAGACGTGTCCATAGCCACTACCCGTGGCTGGCGCTGCTTTGAAGGACCCTGGAAGGCTGTGTTCTGAGGGTTATTGTAAGGAGCAGATTTTGCTCTCTGAGAATAAACAGAAGGAAGGAGTTGGGAGGACTTCATGATGGGAAATAGCAGCATCTCAGGGGCTGGAGAAGGGAGGGAAAGTAAGGCTAAGGGGTCTTAGAGGCTAGCTGGTATTACAGGCCCCGGGAGGATATAGGAAACAAACCACTAATGAAGCCAAAGACCCCAGGGTGGGAAGTACCACCAACTCAGCAGAGCTTGGGAAAGCAGTCTGCAAAATGAAAGAGACAGAGAAGAGCACCAAAAATAACCTTGAAAGTAATGGATGAGGCAGAGGGAAAAAAATCAATTCAAGGAAAACATATTAAGCGCAGAAAACCTAAATGAAAGTTGGGGGTTGCGGAGAGAGGGGATGGGAAGAGCTGCTGCTGAAGGCCAGGTCCTCTTCTGACTCCTCATCCATCCCTGGGGCTCTGGGTGTGGCACCTCACTTCTCTTTGAGCTGCCATTGACTCCTTTTAAAGATGACACAGTTGGTAAACATGACCTATAAAGCTCCTTCTGATCCTGACAGTCTGTTATAAAATATTGTACAAAAGCTGAGCTTTCTGTAATCAGTCCTAAGCAACTAGAGGAGGTGGTGTTATTAATTAGTTACTCAGCTATTTCCAAATATCCAGGTGAGACTGTGAGAAGTGAATGAAACCCTATTGGATTGAATTCCACTGTTTTTCCACCTTTTTTTAAAATTTATTTTATTTATGTGCATGAATGTACTGTCTGCATGTAGGTTCGTGCACCCGTGTTGTGTAACGCCTCGGAGGTCAGAAGAGGGTGTCGAATTCCCCTGGAACTGGAGTTCTCCTGGAATGGGAGCTTCAGACAGTTCTCAGCCGCCATGTGGGTGCTGGGGATCGAACCCTGGTCCTCTGCAAGAGCGGTCAGCGCTCTTAACCGCTAGGCCATCTCTCTAGCCCCTGTTCTTCCACCTTTAAGAGGGATTCTGAAATAGATGGTGAAGGGAACTCAAGAGCAGAAGTCAGCAACCATCCAGGAAACTGGCTACAAGGGCACTGAGACCCCATTTGAAAGGAGGGGCAGTATTTGCCCTATAAGATGCATTAGGTCCCTGCACAAACAGGACTTTCCCTCCTCAGGGAGAGGTTCTGAGCCACAAAGACAACCCAGAACTTCCAAGACTCAAAAACTGTATATAGTGGTGCTATTGTTTAAAGACATTTCTCTACAGAATTCATGTGCTGGAACCTAATGCCCAATTAACTAGTATGGGGAGGCAAGGCCTTTGGAAAGTGATTAAGTCCTGAATGATCTGCACTCATAAGTAGAATTAGTGTTCTTATAAAAGAAGCATAGCGGAACATCCTATCCCCCTTTTGCCTTCTGTCCCTTTGGGCTTGTGAAATTGCAGCCACAAATGTTGCCATCTTGGAGGCAAAAAGCCACATTTACCAGACTTGGGATCTGCTGAGTCTTGATCTTGTAATTCCAAGTCTCCAAAATCTGTGTTTTAACACTGTACATATTCCATAATAACACAATGGTTAGTTTTAATTGTCAACTTGACACAATCTATAATTACTGGGAAGAGAGTGTCAGTGAGCCATTGTCTAGATCATGTCTGTGAAGGATTGTCTTGATCACATGCTCACTGATGTGGGAAGACCCAGCCCACTATGACCAACCCCACTCCTTAAGCAGAGGATTCCAGCCTGAGTAAGAGTAGAGAACGCAGAGGACGAACCATCACTCATTTCTCTCTGCTCTTGCCTGGATGTGCTGTGATCACCCGTCTCCAGCTCCTGCCACTATGATGTCTCCATGGTGATAGAACCTGAAATTATGAGCTAAAATAAACCCTTTCTTCTCTAAATGGCTTTTTGTCGAGGTATTTTATCACAGCATCAGAGATGAAATTAGGAAAGATGGTCTTGTTTTTATTGTTTATAAGCTACACAGGCATTTTGGTATAAAACCAGAAATGGACTGATATAATTATCAAGTTAGTATTTAACCTAGATTTTAAATAGTAACAGAGTAATATCTTTCTTACCTAAACCCCAAAGATCAAGACGGTACTGAGAACACACGAGCAAAGCAGGCGAGAAAGCACAGATGGAATCTTAGAAGCACTGGGGAGCCTGCACTAGACCTGATGTCTGTAACTCGCATACCAAGACCATCCCACAAGGATGGTCAAGGCAAAAAAAAAAAATCTTTGTCTTGAACTTCTTTTTTTTTTCAAAGCCAATTTTTTATTGAAGCTCTGTGCATTTCATACATAATTACAAATCAAATTTAGACCCGTGCTCCCCTTTCTCTCTCCCCCCACCCCACCAGAGCTCTTGAACTTGTTTCTGGGTCAAACTCTTTATACGACCGCTTTTCTAGACCATTTGTGATTCTATGAAGATGCTGGTCCCTGTGCTGCTCATCACCACAAGGACAGGACAGTGGACAGAAGGCATGGGCCGAGTCACACAATACCTTCCTTCCTCTTGGTTTCCTACAAAGCTACCACTGAAGACTAGATGGCTGTCTTGGGCTTTATAAAGGTCCGAGACATCAGAGACAACTAAAAGAATGTCTCCCAAAGAAAGGAGAAATGTCGAAGACTGTGTTTTTCAATATATGAGCACTTGTTCACAAATGCTTGAAGCAGATTTATTTGTAGCAGTCAACAACTGGAAGCAATTCAAGTGTCCATCAGCAGGTGAATGAATAAAACAAACCATGTTGCATGTATCGAAGAAAAAAAGAAACTCACGAATGAGCTACTGAACGAGGTGACAATATAGATGAATCTCAAAATAATTACCCCATATGAAAGAAGCCAGACCAACAAAAGTGCATGCTCTGTGGTGGCATATACAATTCTGAGAAATGCAAATAATCACAGTGACAGAAGGAGATGAATTGGAAGGGACCAAAGGATGCCTGAAGGAATGATGGATATTGTTTTGATTGTAGTGATGGTTTCACTCTGTGTGTGTGCGTGTGTGTGTGTGTGTGTGTGTGTGTGTGTGTGTGTGTGTGTGTGTGTGTATTCCCAGGTTGAAACACATTAAACTGCACTTTAATATGTGCAACTTACTATAAATCCATTATACTACAACAAAACTGGTTTTAAAAGTGTACCAATCCTGGGCTGGAGAGATAGCCTAGTGGTTAAGAGTGCCGGCTGCTCTTGCAGAGGACCTGGGTTCTATCTCCAGCACCCACATGGCGGCTAAGAACTGTCTGTAACTCCAATTCCAGGAGAACTCCAGTTCCAGGGGAACCCGACACCCTCTTCTGACCTCTGCGGCATTGCATGACACGGGTGCACAAACCTGCATGCAGACAGTAAATAAAATTTTAAAAAAAGCGTACCAATCCTACAATTAGCTCATTGACTATGACATTTTGATTTTTTCATGTATCTATTTGTGTGTATGTGTGTATGTGTGTATGTACACATGTCACAGTGCATGTTTGTTATGGTCAGAAGATAGCCCTCACCAGATTGTTCTAACCTACCATGTGGGTTTGAGGGATGGAACTCAGGTAGTCAGGCTTGGCGGCATCTGTCTTTATCTGATGAGCCATATTGCAGGCCCAGAAACTATAAAATTCAGTTGGTCTTACAGGACACCTGGTTGCCCACTTTTCCCCTGAGAACACCTCCTGTTCTGGATCTGACATGGTTTCCCCGCCTCTTTTCTACAAGTATGTTTATTCTAAAGGCCTTCTGGCCCTGGAGTATATCACACACTCCCTCAGAAATATCTTCCTAACACAAGATACTGTGAAAAAGTAAGAGTCCAGACTCTGAATGTGAAATCAGCCTTTCACCCATTAGCTTTTGAGCGGGGCAGGGTCTCACTCTACAGCTCAGGATGCCTTGTAACTTACTCTGCAGCCCAGACTGGCCTTGAACCTTCCATCCTCCTGCCTCAGCCTCCCAGGTGCTGGGATTACAGGAACTCATCACCATGCCTAGGTAAAAAGTCATATCCTTTTTCACCTACTGAACACTGCTTTGTAAAAAAGAAAGTGCCCAGGTCCGTACATCCAATGATGTCGGCTTTCATTTACTCACAAGATTCCTTCTCCTCTGCAGACATGCAAACACAAGCTCTGAGAGTTTCAGTGCAGGGGGGAGAAGACTGTGATCCCTAGCAGGGAAGGGAGGCAGAGCCAGGAGCGTCAGTTGGCAACCCTCCGAAGGGGCTGTTTGAAAGGCATGTTAATAACATTCATCTGAAAGGAGTCGCTGTGCTTGTACAGACGGTATTAAGACCCTGTCATTTCATGAAGCTCTACCTTTCTTGTGCTGAAAACTGTGTGCTGAGCTGTCTAATTTGGAGCAGTTTCATTAACAAAGAGCCCACGCTATACATGTTTTGCTCAGAAAAACTGAGGTCCTTACATGACACCTTGCAAAAAGACCGTCAGCAGTTCTTCCTTGCTGTGAGAAGGTGTGTGCGTGCACACACACATACACACACACAGAGGCACACACACATGCAGTCACACATACATACACACACATACATGCACACACACGCACACACATTCACGCTCCTCCAAGGAAACAACAGTCATGGAGACAATGGCATAGAAATTCTAACTCCACCATCACAGGAACAGCTGTCTCAGCTGAAGCAAAGACGGCTCCTGGCATTATCACGAAGAACACTAGAAAATCCACTTTCTTCCCTTTCCGTCTCCACACTTTGTCAGGGTCCAGGAAACTCCCAGGAGACAGGGCTGTCTGTCCATTGGTGGTGACCTCTCAGTTGCTCTGAAAGGCAGGATAGACATTGTGGCTATCGGGTTTTCCTCTCCTTCTGCTTCTGATCAGCTTGGGCTCTTGGGGAGGAGGAGGAGGCTATGCTTACCAAGATCTCCTTACCAGACACCACAAAGAAACGAAGGGAAGAAGAGTGGGGCTGTCCTATGTAAGTCTTGCGATTACCCTTTGGGATCCATATCCATGTCTCTTTCATACATTAGGAAGCAGGACGTGCCCAGGATTTACAATCAGACCTGCATGTCAGTCACGTTTAGGTTAGGCTCCTTCTGTTAGTTCTGCTACCTGAAAGCAGGTAGATGGTTCAAAACCAAACAGGGATGGGCACATACTCACCTTTAGTCAGCGCCTTGTTTGCTTATCACTTACAGGCTGCTCTTAGCTGATATTTACATTACTCCCTTTCTCATCCCTGCTACCAAATACCTGGCAAGAAGCGACTTAAAGGAGCACGGATTTATTATGGCTAGCATTTCAAGAGGATATAAATCCTTCATGGAAGGGAGGGCATGGCGGTCAAAGCATGATGGCTGGACCAGCTCGACTGTTGCAGTAGGAGTGTGAGGCTACTTGCTCACATCTCAGCAGACCAGGGAGGTAAGGCTAGAACTCAGGGAAGGCTACAAAGCTCAAGCCATGCCCCTTTCACCAGTGAAGCCCTTGCTTCCTTCCACTAAGATAGACATACCTCTGGGAGATTCCATGTCTCCCAAAACAGCGCCACCAACTGGAGATCAAGTGTTCAAACATAGGCACTTATGGGGCAAGTATTTCAAGTTTCCGTTTCACAGCAGATTACCATCTGCTCCTAGAAGGTGATATGTTAATTAATCCATGTGTTCATTCATCTAACAAATCTACCCTGCATGTCTACTACGTAACTGACCTGGAATAGATTAAGAGGATGAAGCATTAACAAACACCATCAGAGTCTCCACCATCATGAACTTATTAGGGAAGTAGGAGGTCCAATGATTCGGTGCCCAGATTACTCTATGATGTAATTGGGATCAGTACAGAGAAGGAAGTGTACACAGTGTTGCGGCTGCGAGGGTGTAGAACAGAGGCTTCCACCTGGGCGGGGTGCTATGCAAGAGGACAGGGGCAGGAAATACCGAGCCATTGACTGATATAATAGAGTGTGTTTTAAAGTCATAATTCTAAGCTATTCTCCAAAAAATGGATTAAGAAGGGGGCCAGATTTAGGAAGCAATTACAACAGATAACGACAGAAATGGAATGAAAGATGACTTCATGTGGGGGACAGAGGACATTGGCTGCCTCTGGGAAAACTCTCCCGGGGATCCTGCAAGAACAACGGGCTTTTAAGAGCACTGAGGACCGAGATGGAGAGTGCTGGGGAGGACCCCGTTTCACGGAGACGAGTCCCAGAGAAGATCAAACTTCTGATTTGGCAAAAAGTTAACAGTGAGTGAATCTTGGAAAAATGTATCCCAAGAGTGGTTAAGTGACTCTGGCAAAATGTCTGCAAATTTGCCAGTTTTTCAAAATGGAATTCTCAAAAATTTCACTGGGGCAAGTTCATTTTGCAACACCTACACTAAGTCAGCAGAGAGAACGCACCAGGTCAGCAGGAGACAAGTGCCATGTATCCATATATGTTCCCATTCAGATGTGCTGAACTTGGAAACTCCTGAAACGACCTGGGTGGCAAACTATGAGCCATGCGTTACACCAGTAGTAATTTCTACAACCGGATGTAACACCGACCACCGACTTCCCCAGAGAAAGGGAAGGAAGTCTAGGTAGAAACTTCCTATGAACCCCTATTTCCAATTTTCAAAATTGTAAAAAGAAAAATATGCATAGTATATTTTACTGACTTAATCAGTTTTAAGTGTGCTGCCAAGTAGAACAAAGTTCATTCATACTGTTTATTGTTAAGAAGCCCTCTCCATCTATTTGCCTTCAGAATCTCTGTATATTTCTCTGCATCTTTCTCAGGATCGGAGATAATGGCTCCCAGAGTGCTCCTATTGCTCACAGTATGATCACATGACTGTTCCTAAACGAATCAATGAAGAGTAGAGAGTAAGGTTGATAGGGTTAGACAGCCAGGGGTCTGTCAGGATTTCGACCTACTTCCTACCTAAATAAAAGCAATGCTCATCAACTTGGAAGAAAGAGAAAATGAATGTTGGGTAAGAGAAGAACTATGTCAGTGTGGTATCATTTTTTAAGGTTTTTTGTCAATGTTAGAATCAAATTTCTGCATAATGACAATTCTTAGGGTCTCAATATAATTCCTCAGCTGCTTCCCTGGTTTATTAAACTAGCACTTGGGGGGGGGGTGTTTCAGCTATTTTTAAGTTTTCCCTTGGGCAGATAATTCTGGAATATAAAATATTTTCACGAGTCATTTTGTGTAACTTTAAAATCCAGGTGTGAAATTCTTGGGATAAGAGAGGTCTATAATGTTCTATGTACAGAAAGATTCCCATTACAATCATCTGCAATATTTTTTTTATTTTTTTATTTTTTTTTTTTTTTTGTCTTTTCGAGACAGGGTCTCCTGTAGCCCCAGCTGTCCTGGAAAACTCACTCTGTAGACCAGGCTGGCCTGAACTCACAAGATCCGCCTGCCTCTGCCTCCAAGTGTTAGGATTAAAGGCATGCGCCACCATGCCTGGCTTTTTTTTTTTTTTTTTTTATCTTTTTGAGACACTGTAGCTCCAGCTGTCCTGGAACTCGCTCTGTAGACCAGGCTGGCCTTGAACTCACAAAGATCTGCCTGCCTCTGCCTCCCAAGTGCTAGGATTAAAGGCATGCGCCACCACACCCAGCTCTGCAATATTTTTTTCATACTGAAAGGGATTTTTTTTTCTGTTACCTAGAGCATTAGTTCATATGGTGCCCCGTGCTTTCCTAGAAAAATGATGGAGTTGTGTCCAGTGAAGGCAATGGGCTGGAAGTGTGCTTCCCACGGGGCAAGAAGTAATCAGGTGATAACAATGATGGCTTGGTGGAGAAGCTACCTAGAAGAGAGACTGGGGAGATGCCAGAAGGGTATGGTACCCACACTGCTATAGATCATGATGAGGAGGATGCAGATTCTTGCTGTTCAACCAGCAACAACCTCTAAACTCTTAAGGTTGTCCAATGTCCTTTGACATTGTGCCATGACCTTGCCATCTACAAATGTGTTGGGCCACATTCATGGCTATCCTGACATACCTATGGCTAACTGAGCACAGGTTGGACACACTGTTTCAGAAAATAGAGAGGAAAAAGGAAGCAGTTGGTTCTGGGGAGATGGTGATGAGCTGAGCAGAGCAAGATGATGATGACACCATCGAGTCTTTCTTCACGTGGATACCCTGTAGTTTAAATACAGGCACTGTTAGAGTTTGGATTAGAATTGTTCTCCAAAAGGCTGGTGTGTTAAGGGCTTGGTTTTTGGCTAGTGACACTACTTGGGGAAGTTCTATAAACTTGAGGAGACTGGAGGAAGTAGATTACTGGAGGGGGGAGCCTTAGGGGTATTTTGTCCTTGGCTGTCTTCCTGTCTCATTCTGCCTTGCGACTACCTGGAGGTGCAGAAGTTGCCGCATGTTCCACGAGCCATGATGTTCTTCCTTATGATGGGTCTACAAACAGAGTTAATTGGCTATGGACTTAACACTCCAAAACCATGAGTCTTTTGGTCACAGTGATCAGAAGCAACTACTATAACATTATCCAACACAGTGAGAGTTTAGCTACTATGCTCAGCCTGAACAGGCTGAGGAAAATAGTGCTATCCTTGGAAACCTTCCTGGAAACCATCTCATTTAATAGAAATCATAGCATCTCACTTCATATTGGCTGAATATTTTTACATTTTACAGCTGTAAAAATTACAATTTGTTCAGGCCTCTGCCATGAGGGGCAAGACCAAGGTTCACAAGTGTCTCCTGACAGGTAATCTTCTGATGAGGCTTAACAATACTCTGCAGAGTCATTACTCAACAACTTACTGCACATCTGGTCTATTAAGGAATATAGGAAAGGTAACAGCATGAAAAGATATAGTCCCTCCCTGATGTATAGTCACTGTAACAGATTACTACGAAATGGGAGAACTGAAGAAATAGAAGTTACTTGTAGCTTTGGAGACCAGAGGTAAGATATCAAGGTTGTGATGGAACTAATTTCTCTGCAGGTCATAGGGAAGAATTCATTCTCTGCTTCTCCAGCTTCGATGACTTCCAGGAATTTTGGTTCAGAGTCACATCACTCCGGTACCCCCTCCATCTCACATCACTCGGGTACCCCCTCCATCTTGCATCACTCCAGTACCCCCTCCATCTCACATCACTCGGGTACCCCCTCCATCTCACATCACTCCCTCCGGTACCCCCTCCATCTCACATCACTCCAGTACCCCCTCCATCTCACATCACTCCCTCCAGTACCCCCTCCATCTCACATTGTCTTCTCTGGGTCCAATTTCCCTCTGGTGCTCTTCTAAAGATTCTTATGATGGTTTGTAAGGGCACAGAAGTAACCCAGGAGGATTCTCAAGGTCCTAGATTCGTTCACACCTGCACATGCGCAGGTTCCAGGGATGAGGAACGGGAATCTTTAAACCCATTTTTTTTTTTAATTTCTGTATGTGTATCAATGTACTGTCTGCATGCAGGTCTGTGCACCCGTGTCGTGCAATGCCACGGAGGTCAGAAGAGGGTCTCGGATTCCCCTGGAGCTGGAGTTCTCCTGGAATTGGAGTTTCAGACGGTTCTCGGCCGCCATGTGGGTGCTGGGGATCGAACCTGGGTCCTCTGTAAGAGCGGTGGGCGCTCTTAACCGTTAGGCCATCTCTCCAGCCCAGGAACGGGAATCTTTAGTACCATCACTTGGCTTACCACACTGTCCACAAGTGTTCGCCATTTGAGGGGGGAAGAAAGAAATATAGATGAGCAATTAGGACACAATGCAGATGCATTATCAAAGGAAGACAGCCTCTGGAGAGCTTCCCAGTAGATGCAATATTTAAGCTGAAATGTGAACACGATGGAGCTGAGTGGCCCAGCGGAGTGAAGCAGTCAGACAATTTTAGGCTGAGTGAATGGCATGCATCAAATTTTTCTATGTTAATTCTCTACTTATGCTCAAAGTAGGAATTGCTTAATATAATTGAAAAGCCAGAGGGAAAAGCAGGCCAAGCCTAACGACCTTGACTTCCCAATTTCTGCAGTCAGTAACCAGTGGGGCAGTCAGAGGAGGGCAGTGGCATCCAGTTGGCCTCTGCCTTGTTCCAGGGCAGCTTCTGGGTCAGGCCAGGGACCTCCCAAGTAGTTCCAAGCAGACTTCTAATCCCTGTTTACTGAGGCTTTGTCAGGTATTAGGATACTTAGTAAAGGGACGGGAAATTGATGAGTCATCATCCCATAGCCCAGCATAGGATGTATTAAAGCCAACTTTACACTAATACTTTCTTCTGACCAAGTGTCCAAAGTCCCAAATCCTAGTCCATTGCCTTCCATGCTGAGCCAGGATGGACGAAGCCCCTTTCATTCTTTCCTTCTAGGATGCCTGTGCCCAGGGCCAGCTCTCAGCAACTGGCTAGCTACTTTTCTTCTTCAGCCCCAAAGTGGACCAGCTTCAGAACTAAGGCACAACTAAAAGAAAAAATGTGCATTCCTAACTCCATCCCAGAAAGGGGAGAGACAAAGAGAAAGAACTCAATTCTAACAACACTGTGACCAATCTTTATTGATTTATTATTTTTAATTTACGTGTATGAGGGTATTGCCTGCATGTATGTAAAGTGCACCTGTGTCTTGCAATGCCTGTGGAGGTCAGAGGGGGCGTCAGATTCCTTGGAACTGGAGATACCGATGGTTGTTAGCCACCATGTGGGTTCTAGGAATTGAACTCGAGTCTTCTGCAAGAGTAGCCAGTGGTATAAACCATTGAGCCACTTCTACAGCCCAGTGACCAGTCTCATACCATCCCCTGCATCCCTCCTCTCAAGGGCTCAAAATTTCAGTCTTCAAACTCATGCTTCTAAGAGAACGACTAACGGACGGACCGTGAATGACTTGAGACTACCTGTGACCCTCCTACCCCTGGGCCAGACACGGCTCCATTACCCCTAGAGCTCTCCATTCTCCTCCTCCCCTCACAGGCTGAAACTTGGGCTGCTTATTTGGATTGTTTTTAGGAGGCTGGGAGCAAAGGCCCAGAGAGAAAACCACCCTGCAGGATGCCTAGTGTCAGTGGAAGGTAAATGTGTTTGTCTTACAGCAGTTTTCTCTTCTCTAGAAACTTTCCTCTAGAACCTGCCACTTCCTCGGCATCAAAGACTCAGAACTTTTCCATGTAGCTCAAAACAATAGTCACCTGACCAGAGCAAGCCAATCAGAATCCTCCAAAGCATTTTAACTCTGAGAAAATTAACTCTTTCCAGGCACATAGAGGACATGGAAAATCAAGAGTTACCAGAATTTCCATCCACGCCCTCTTTAGCCAAAAGTGTCCCCGGTGTTCACAAATAAAAATAAACAAGATCCAAAGAGAATCAGGAAACAAGAGTCCCAGCGGACAGGGCCTGGCATCGCCATGATGTGCCCACTCCCAATTCCAGCTTCCATTTGACAGCTATTTCAGTCTTTGAATTCTCTAACCTATCTCAGTTACGCTTTCAATCATCAGTCCCTCAACTTCATTTTCTCCTCTTGAAGCTAGGCAGGATCAGTTTCTAGTATTTTCAGCTGAAAGGAAAAATTGGGAGCTCCGGCCCTGCCTCTGAAAGGCCCGCCGTCCTCGTTCCCCGGAGCCTCTTGTGGCTCTCCTCTCCCTCGCCAAACCTCGCTCATCTCCCTGCCCTCCCTGCTGCCAGATCTGCTAATGATGACATCTGAGCACACACTCCTGCCCTACCTGATCTCTTGACTTCTCCATTTCCAGTTGTGTCACAGTAACACTTATGTGGACACACACACCCTCCATGGCAGGCCCCCTGACTTCTCTTCTTCGTTAATGGTATCTCTAGGCTGGCTGCCTGGGACCCATCTGCCACCATGGGCACACTGGAACTTTGCTTTTCTTCAGATGCATTTAGCCTTAACCTTTCTGGGCCCAGCCTCATCATGTATTCAGCAGCCCGTCCTCCCTGCCATTCAACTCTGGGCAATTATATGCAATCATCAGGCAGGCAGAGAAGCAGCAGAGGTTACAGTTCAATGCGGAGGCAACACATCTGCAGACATTGAGGTCAGGGAGAAGATCTGGCCTCTGACCCTCTACCCAGAGCCTGCAAGGTCCGTCACTGAGAAGGCTTGCTGGAAGACTGACTACAGATCTCTTCAGCCTCACAGTGAGATCTGTATGGAGAATTCCAATCTTCAGAGGCCAGAGAGTTTCTCTCAAATTTAGCCAACAGCCTAGAGATTCATTATTAGAAACTGAAGAATTGGGAGATGGGTCAGTTGGCAAAGTGATTGCTGGATAAGCTTGAGACCTGACTTCAATCCCCAGCACCCACATGAACAGCTGGGCATGGCGGTACACACGTAATTTTAGCTCTGGGGTGACAGAGACAAGTGGATCCTGGGAGCTCGCTGGCCAGCCAGTCTAGACTGCATGGTGAGTTTCAGGCCAGTGAGAGGTCCTGCATTTAAAAGACAAGGTGACAGGGGGGTGGAGAGATGGCTCAATGGTTACAAGCACCAATTGCTCTTGCAGAGGACCTGTAAGATTCGATTCCCTGCACCTACATGACAGCTAACAACCATCTGTCACTGGTTCCAGGGGATCCAGTGCCTTCTTCTGATCATGGTTATTACATGACAGAGGTGGGCTTACACTCATGCAGGCAGCACACCCATACACACAAAATAAAAATAAATAAAATATTAAAAAAACAAAGTGACAGTCCCTGAGGAACAACACCAGAGGCAGACCTTTTGCCTCTATGTGCATGTATATATTTGAACATATGAACATGCTCATACATGTGTACACTATCCCCAGCTCCCATACACATACAAGAAATTAGCCACAGGGACTGGGACTTCCAGACAATGTGGAAACTCAGTGTTTGAAATGATAATCTTTTCCCTCCCTAGATTTCAGTTTCACATCAACTGCTATTATTTCTTGGGTTTGGTATAAAGTCAGATTTTTGAAGAGAAGTAAAAATAATTGATAAGACCCGGGCTCACATGATGGTCTTCTGTACCAAGGATGCTCTTGGGTAGACGTGTGACTCTCGGACCTTTCTTTTGCTGTCAGCCTCCTCACACAGGGAGCACATTTTCTTAGAATTACTGGCACTGTCTCCCTCTGCTTCATGATCGAAGTGGTCTCCTCCTCCCTTCTGCAAGCCAGGGAAAACTATCAAATAAAATGGCCTATCACAGACTCAAGCACATGAGAGGTACACAGGGCAACATTCAGGCCATAGAACTCCACCAAACAGGTGCTTCAGAAATTCAGTGAGACAAACATCTGCATGAGCAGCATATGTATGGTATGTATGCTGCTGCATAGCTTCCAACACGTCTTCACATACAGTTTTCTTCAGCCAACAACCCCAAATGGAAGAGTATGTCATCCAATTGCCATTTTACAGTAGACCAGAGATCAGAAGAGGTTCATCTCCTGTGCCACTGCTTGTGTGTACTGAGCCCAATTTTGAGCTCATATCTTCTATTTGTGTGTATGTGTGTGTGTGTGTACGTGTGTGTATGCTCGTGTATGTTGAGGCCAGAGGTCAACCTGCAGTGTTGTTCCTCAGGATCGTCCTGCCTTATATTTTGAGATCCTCTGACTGGGGGTGGGGGGTAAGCAGATGAGGTTAGGTTGGCACGTCAGTAAGCTCCAGGGATCCTCCCATCTCCCCCTCCCCAGTACTGGCAACAGGAATGCATGCTGCCACGCCCAGCATTTTTATCTGGGTGCCAGGGACCAAATTCAGTTCCTCATCCTCCTTTACTGATTCAGGCCATCTCTCCAGCTTAATAGTTTCTGCCTTTGTATGTGATACTTTGTCCACCTTAGTGTATATCAAGACTTCAGCTTTAATTAAAAAAAAAAAAAACAGAGGCTAGAAAACTTTTTGTTGGTGAAAGACTTGATAAGAAAAGTGTTCCACTTTGAAAGTTGCATGGTCTCTGTCAAAGCTCCTCAGTTTGGACCTTGCAGAGTGAAGGCAGCCATGCATGATAGTAAAGCTATAAGATGGGAGAAGGATGAGTTGAAGAGAGTCTGCATGCTGCAATTTGCCAATTCCGGATTTAAAATCATAGGACCAGTCTTTATGGGCAAGCTGCAGCTGGCCGAAGGGCAGACCCAATGACCCAATACCTCTGCTCTGGAGGCTTCTCCCTGGCCAGTGTGGGCACTTGGGTCACGTCCTTTGCCCTGGTCTCCGTGCCTGCTGACACTTTGCTTTCTCTGTGCGATGGCCACAATATTGTCCACTGTAAGCCAGAAGGAAGCAGAGCAAATATTTATGAAAACAGTAGGTGTGAGGAGGCAGCATTAAAAGATATAAAGTAGACTTTTAATGTTTTCTGTATTTTCTACTAGATGACGCCTTCAGTCCTTGGACCTACCTACATGTCCCTGTCCTACTCTGTTTATCACTTCTTCGTGGCCCCAAAGCCCTCCATCTTGTCATTGCCCCAAACTCACCCCACCCTGGCATCATGCTAAGCTCCGATTCTTTAAAATGCCCATTGTCACCTTTCAAACAAGGAGAAGCTTTCCTGACAGGCCACACACCCAGCACTTTAAAAAGATTGAGGCAGCTTCTAGCTGGAGAGACGTTGATAAATTTTCTCTGCAAAAATAACACTCTAAAACGAGACAAAACTGTCAAAAGCAATCATTTCACAACTCTGAAAATTGGCCAAAGGTAAGCAACAAATTGAGAATAGCGTATCTGAGGGAGACTTCTGAACTTCAGGTAAGAACAGCCAGAGTCAAGGGGCACTCTTGTTCACCACAAGCTTGCTGTTGAAGCCTGATGTGGTTAGAGACATAAAAACCAATGACTGGCAATGAATGGGGGTCTTCTGGGTCGCATGCTGGGGTCTCAGGGGAGAAGAGTCACAGCGCAGAGGACCTTCTAGAAACCCAGCATGGATATCCTGGAAATGAGAGACCACACGGAGAGTGCGACAAGCTCGTCACACATTTCTGGACTTGGAGGCTGTTCAGTCAGGCATAGGAGCACAAAAGCCCCAGTAGAAGGTATCAACCTGTCCACACTTGAAACTGCCTCATGGGGCTGGAGAGGTGGCTCAGGGCTTAAGAGAACTGGCTGCTCTCACAGAGGACCTGAGTTCCATTCCCAACACCCACATGGCAGTGAACAACTATCCTTAATCCCGGTTCCAGGGGACCTGATATCATATCTCTTCTGGCCTATGCAGACATGGGGCACTTGAATGCAAGCGTATAAAACACTCATATGCATAAAAATAAAATAAAGAAATAATAAAATAAACCCCTTGAGATGTGCAACCCCAACTGTCCTTCAGTGTGGGTCCATTCACGGGAGTCTGGTTAACCTACCAAGTCACACACTTGAAAGAGACTGACTCTCCTCCTCCCAGGGCTATCAGTCGCCAGTAGTTTCTCAGGTAGGGTTGAGATTCCCACCCACTTCCTCATTCTATGCTGGGATTGTGTCAGGCTTGAGCTCACATGGGACTTGCACATACTGGGACCATTGCTGTGAGGTCATATGGGAAACTTCTCAGCTGTATGTAAAAAGCTGTTTCCTTGTGTTCGTTCACCACCTTTGGTTCTTGGAATCTTTCCACCCCCTCTTCTGCAATGATCCTTGAGCCTTGGAAGGCAGAAGTTTGATACAGGTGTCCTATTCAAGAACAAACACTCTACAGTCTCTTACTCTCTGCACATTGGCCAGTTGTGGTTCTCTGTGTTAATCACCACCTTCTGCAAAAGAAGCTTCTCTGCTGAGAGTTGAGAGCTGGGCTAACCTATGGGTATAACAATAAGTCATTAAGAGTCAGTTTAATACTATAACTAATAGAAAACTAGTATTAGACTCTCCCTATGTCTTGTGACCTGTCTAGCATCAGGTTACTGGGCCTGAGATCAATATCAGGTATGGGCTCCATCCTGTGAAACAGACCTTAAATCCAATTAGGCAGTGGTTGGTTATGCCTGTGACAATGCCACTAGTGCACCAGCGGGCATATCTAGCCAGGCCGGTTGTTGTTGCAGGGTTTACAGCTGGGTGAAGTTGATGACTAATGTTCTCTTTGAGCAGGATGCAGAAAGTTTCTTCCAGCACTATGAAAACTAGCCAGTAGAGATGTGACTTTGAAATTAGCACGAGCTTAGTCTCTCCTTATTTGTTCTACAGTTCATATGTATAGTATATTGAACAATAGGATCTGACCATAAGTGATCAAGAGTAGGGGCCATAGCTAGTATTGTGTAAGGGTCTATGGGACCCCTGATCAACAGTTTCAAGAGAGGAAGTCCATTACTGGCATCGGGCTTTTACTTCAGTGGCTTATGGTGTTTAATAGGGGCAATGTCTCCTGTTATAAGGTAACTCCCTTTAATCTTTATGATATATATGTATGTTCTTTAAGAAGCTTCAGTAGTGGTAGGTTTCCATATGACTTTTTTTTTTAATCTTTAGTGTTTCTTATCCTTCTCTATACTCCTTCTTCTACCTTGTCCTCCCATACCCCACCCCATTTAACCCTTTCTACTCTATACCTAAGATTTCAAAACTAGCATCCAGCTATGAGAGAGAATATGTGGCATTTGATGTTCTGGGTCGGGAATACCTCACTCAGGATAATTGTTTCCAGGTCCATCCATTTGCCTGTAAATTTTATGGTTTTGTCTTTAAGAGCTATATAGTATTGCATTGCATGCCTTTATTGTCCACCAATGATGGACATCTAGGGTGTTTCCAGTTTCTGGCTATTATGAAAAAGGCATCAATGAACATGGATGAACACATATTTCTGTAGTGGGATACAGAGTCTCTGGGGCATGTGCTCAAGAGGGGTATAGCTGGACCATATGGTAAATCAATTTTGAGCTTTGTAAGAAATCTTCACACTGCACTAGTTGGCTACCCCAGTGGCTGTACAAGTTCGCACTGCCACCAGCAATGGATAAGAGTTTTCTTTTCTCCACATCCTCACTAGCATTTGCTGTTTTTGTTGTTGTTGTTGTTGTTTTGTTTCGTTTTTTTATCTTAGACATTCTGACAGGGTAAGAGGTTATCTCAAAGTGATTCTAATTTGCATTCCCTGATGACTAAAGACATGCACATTTTAAAAGTATTTCTTAGCTATTTTCATTTCATCTTTGGAGAACTCTCTCTTCATCTCTTTGCCCCAATTTTTGATTGGGTTATTGGGGTTTTTTGCAGCTTGTTTGTTGTTTTGTATATTTTAGATGTTAACTCTTTGCCAGAGGTGTAGCTGGTAAAGATTTTTGGCTGTTTCGTAGGTTGCTTCTTCACTCAAATGATGGTGTTCTTTGCTGTCCAGAAGCTTTTTAGTTTCCTGAGGTCCCATTTGTCAGTTGTTGGACTTACGCCTACACTTAGGAGTCTTGTTCAGAAAGTCTTTTCCTATGTTTGCCTCTTAGTTCCAGTCTACTCTGCACTTTCTTCTCTGGTCAGATTCAAGAACCATCTTATGTTGAAATCCTTGATCCATTTGGAGTTGAGGTTTGTGCATGGTAAGAAACAGAGACCTAGTTTCATTCTTCTACATACTTCTATCCAATGTGAGCAGGACCATTTGTTGAATATGATGTCTTTTCTCCAGTGTGTATTAAAAATCAGGTGGTTGTAAATGTGTGGATTTAAATCTGTAGTCTCAATTCTATTCACAGTTCAATGTGTTTGTTTTTACTCCAGTATCATGCTGTTTTTATTATAATAGCTCTGTAGTATAATTTGAGACCAGGGATGGTAATACCTCCTGCAGTTCTTTTATCGTTTAGGATTATTTTCAGTATCCTGGAATTTTTGTGTTTCCATATGAAATTCAAGATTAGCTTTTCAAGTTCCTTGAAGAATTGTGTTGGAATTTTATTGGGTTTGCATTGAATTTGTAGATAGCTTTTAGTAGGATGGCATTTTCACAATATTAATCCTACTGATCCATGATCATGGGATGTCCTTCCATCTTCTGATACCTTCTTCAGATTCTTAAAGTTTTCATTATGGGCTGGAGAGATGGCCTAGCAGTTAAGAGCGCCGACCACTCTTACAGAGGACCCGGGTTCGATCCCCAGCACCCACATGGCGGCCGAGAACCATCTGAAACTCCAATTCCAGTAAACTCCAGTTCCAGAGGAATCCGAGACCCTCTTCTGACCTCCGCGGCATTGCACAACACGGGTGCACAAACTTGCATGCAGACAGTACATTCATACACATACAGAAATAAATAAAATTAAAAAAAAAAGTTTTCATTATACAAGTCCTTCACTTCTTTGGTTAGATTTATTCAAAGATATTTTATGGCTTTGAGGCAATTGTGAATGGAATAATTTTCCTGATTTTAGTGTGTTTGTTGTTGGCATATAGGAAGGCTACAAGTTTAGGAGTATTATTTTTTTTTTTCATGTAAGAAAAACAAGAAATCTTTTTAAAATTAAATTAAAATAAACTTTAAAAATCGAGATCTGTGCATTTTTACTTCCCATGTTATTTTTTCTTAAAACTTTTATCTCTGCTAAATTTGCCCACCTGCCCATTCATACTGTCTATCATTTCCATTACAGCCTTTAACTTGTCAATCAGTTATTCTTTTTTTAGGCAGAACCCAATTTATTAATTTTTTATTTTATTTTTATTGAGTTTTTTTGCATTTCATACAGTATTTCTTAATCACATTTAGACCCATTTCCCTTTACTTGCCCCCACCCTGCCAGAGACGCTGCATGCTCCATACTTTGTCTTTCATTTTTTTCTCAGTCTTTTTTTTTTAATTTTGGATGCAGATTTACTTTTTTTTTTTTTTTTTTCAGTCAGTTCTTTGACCCAGTCTTTTTATTGTTGTGGTTCCTTCCAATTTGTATTGCTCCAAAATATACATACATACATACATACATACACACCACACATATACCAAAATTATGACGTCTGAAAATAAACTATAGGTCAACTCCAAAACATGTTCAGGGATTTACATTTTGACAGTAGATTTGCATGCAAGTAAAGAAAAATATTACCTTACCTTCCCACATTACATAGCAAGTTGATGAGTAACATCAGGTATTATGTTTACTATAAAAGAAAGAAAAAAAAAAGAAAGAAAAAATGAATTATTCAGTTTGCCTTACAAATAGAGATTTGGTGGACTACAGGATCACAAATGAGGGACCACTAAACATTATTTGTTTTCTGGGACTGTGTTACTTCCCACTTGCATAATGGCTTCTAGTTTCATCCATTACCATACAAAGTTTCATATGTCATCTTTCTTTCTTTTTTTTTTTTTTTTGGTATTTTCGAAGACAAAGGGTCTCCCTGTAGCCCCAGCTGTTCTGGAATTCACTCAGTAGACCAGGATGGCCTTGAACTCACAAAGATCCACCCGCCTCTGCCTCCCAAGTGCTAGGATTAAAGGCGTGTGCCACCACGCCCGGCGATGTCATCTTTCTTAACTGCTGCATAGAATTCCATTGTGTAAAAGGACCACATTTTCTTTATTTTTATATTCTGACCTGATACTTCACTGGCTGTATTTATAAGCTCTAGGAGTTTTCTGATTAAATCTTTAGTGTCTTTTATGTATAGAATCTTATCATCCGCAAGTAGGGCTACTTTGACTTCTTCCTTCCAATTCCTATCCCTTTTCTCCTTCATTTGTCTTTTTGCTCAAGCTAAGACTTCATACACTATATTGAACTCAAATGGAGATGGTGGACATCCTTGTCTTGTCCCTGGTTTTAATGGGAATGCTTAGAGTTTTTCTGCATTTAGCATGATGTTGGCTATGGGCTTGTGGCACATTGCCTTTATTATGTTGAGGTATGTCCTCTGTATCCCTAGTTCACCATGACTTTGATCATGAATGGATTTTGTCAAGCCTTTTTTTGCATTTAATAAGATGATCATGTGGTTTCTGACCTTTCTTTTTGTGATGAATTACATTTATTGATTTACATAGATTGAATCATCCCTGCCTCTCTGGGATGAATCCAACTTGATCATGGTGGATTATCATTTGTATGTGTTTTTTGCATTTGGTTTATGAGTATTTTATTGAGAATTTTTGCATTTATGCTCATCAGAGAGACTTCATATTTGGTGTTTGTCTAGTTTGGGTATTAGAGTAATACTAGCTTAATAGAATATTGGAGTGTTCCTTCCTTTTCTATATTTTATGGGATAATTTGGGGAATATTGGTATTAGTTCCTTTGGAAGGTTCAGTAGAATTCTTGGGTGTATCCATCTGGTCCTGGATTCTTTTTCGTTGGGATATTTCTAATCACTGCATCTATTTCATTGGCTGTTATGACTATGTTTAAATTATTTATGTCATTTTGACTTAGCTTTGGTAGGATGTACATATCTACAAATTTTCCCATTCCTGTTAGACTTTCTAGTTTAGTGGAATATATATTTTGAAAACATGTCTGATGGCTTTCTGAATTTCCTCTGGTGCCATTGTGTTGTTTCCCCTTTCATCACTGAGCTTGTTAATTTAGATCTTCCTTTTTGTCTATTTTGGTTAAAGGTTTGTTCATCTTATTATTTAAAAAAAATCAAACTCTTCATTTCATTGATTCTTTGTATTGCTTCCTTCGTTCCTAGTTCATTAATTTCGGCTTTGATTCTATTTATTTCTTCCTGTCAACTATTTCTTAAAAGGGTTTTTAAATTTTATTTATTATTTTATTTTATGTGTATGAACCTCCTGTCTCCATGTATATAAGTGCAGCTGTGTTTGCAATGCCTGCAGAGATCAGAAGAGGGCGTCAGATCCCCTCGATGTGGAGTTATGAATAGTTGTTAGCTGCAATGTGGGTGCTGGTTTTATTGGAAATATTTTCTGTTGCCTTTGACTTGCATTTTTTTTCTCCTTCTTCTATGTGTATGATTCATAGGTTTATTCTTTTAAAGGTTTTGCATATTCTGTTCCTGGTTTATTTTATTTTCATTTACTATTTTCATTTTATGTGTCTGAGTGTATTTGCTGGATGTATGTAAGTGCACCTGTGTCATGTGATGCCCATGAAGGTCAGAAGAGGGTGTCATATCCCATGGAATTGGAGTTATGGACAGTTGTTAATCATCATGTGGGTGCTGGGAATCAAACCCAGGTCCTCTGCAGGAGCAGCCAGTGTTCTTAACACTGACCCATCCTTCCAGCTCCCCCTGACTTTATTTTAGATTTGACATTTTCTTTGATTGAATAATCCATTTCTCCAAGCTTGTCTTCAAGATCAAACAATAGACCCTATCCTATTTCTTCCATTTTCTTTTTGCTTCTTTCCTTTAAGCTTTATTTCCTGAGTAGTAGTTGTTGTTATTGTTGTTTTTTTAACAGATTTAATTCACTTTTTTTTCATAAAAAGCTCTATATAGTAGCCACAGCTGGAGCCTCTGCAAAGATGGTCAGTGAATTCTTGATGCGGAGACCTGGTGAAGACTGTCTCTTTTCCAGAGGTCAGGAGCCAGGTAGCTATAGGTCTTAGAGATGACATCAAAGGTGGTGTTGGCAAAGTTGCTGAGGTGGCAGTGCAGCCCCTAGCTGATGTGTAGCAGGCATCCGTACCAGCTGTTAGCAGCAGCTTCTTGGACACAGGAGCAGAGATGGTGTCAGTACCTCTGGGAGCAGAGAGAGGACACCAGCACAGAGCCACGGCAACCTTGCATGGGTTACTACGGGACTTGCCAGTCTTGCTTCTCCAGTAGCCTCTCTGCACAGGGACAACGGAAAGCTTGGCCAAGATGATGGCAGTGGCTACTTCCTTGGAGCACGTAACACCCAGACCAACATGATCACTGTAGTCCCCAGTGGTGACAAAAGACTTGAACCTGGCCTGCTGGCCAGCCCATGTCTGCTTCTCCACTGGCAAGATCTTTAAAACCTTATCCGATGGGCAGGCAGAACAGGTAGATCTCCTCCTGGTCCTTGACCAGGTGGCCCAGCTTAGTGACTGGGATCCACTCCCTCTCTTCAGCTTTGCCTCCAAAAGCCCTATGGCCCCAACACAGCCCCAGAGACTGCTACCAAATCCTGCATGGAAGCACCATGGCCTCCTAAGCCTAGGTTCCGGGATCCTCGGGGTCCTCTGGGTCCTCCTGCTGCACCAGCATCATCCCCCCATTTGGTGTTTCCCAAGAAAGAAGAAGTTCCTGAGATCTTATTCCAAGTTTATTTCAGTTTGGCTTTTCTTCAGAGATTCTATCTCTTTATTAAGTTCTAACTTCATGTTTTAAATTGTTTTAGTTATTTCATGTGTTTTCATGGTCTTCATTCAGTTTTTAATTCATATCCTCCTTGAGTTCCCTAAACATGTTCATGACTGCTATTTTAAACTCATTGTCTTGTATGTCCACTAGGTTGTCACTCACAGGAAACATTACAGATGGGGTTCTAATTTCTGAAATATACATATTATTTTGGTTATTCATGTTCTTTATGTTTTTTTCAATGAGCTCTAGGTATCTGGACGTGTGTGTTGGTTTTTATTGGTTATGGGTAAATGATCCCATCCTTGCTGAGTGTTTGTATTTTTGGTTGCTGTTTCTCTGACTTGTCAGGTTATAGCCCAGCTCAGTAGTACTTGGTGTTCAGGTTTGGGGTCACTTTACATTGATGTTCAAATGGGGTGGAGGATGTGGTCTCAGTTCAGATAGAGATAGAGCAACTTTTCAGCTGAGGTTCCAGGATTGTGTCGACATAGTCCTGGATCAGTAGGGTAGATTAGGAGCTGCTAGGTGAACAGGTTGACTGACAGGTTAAAATGAAGGCACTCTCAGGCCTTGGACCCACAGAGTTGAGATGGTAGAACACAACGACGTCTCAGGAAAGGAAACTCAGAACCACAAGTCTGGGATGAGGAAGGGTTCCAGTGACCCAAGCTGGTCTGAGAGCTCAGATGGTGATTTGAGAGGGAACTCACTGTGGCAAGCGTGGGGGACTCCACAGATATGGGGAGGGCAAGGGCCCCAGCAGCTCCCTGTGCTGTAAAATTTATTTAATGTTAGCAAACTAAATTCATCCGTATATAAAAATAATTATACACCTCAATGGAATGTCTATCGGAAATACAAAACTGGTTAATTCATATATCATATACATAAAATAAAGAGCAAAACTACAATAGGCACAGTAAACAATTCCATAAAACTCAGTGGAATTTACCCTAAAAGTTTTAAATGAAAAAAAAAAATGACAGGAAGGGATGTCTTCAGCTGAATAAAAGACATCTTTAAAACCTTATAGCTCATGTAATACCTGATGATAAAATACTAAATTTTTCCCCAAAACATTAAGAAAAATGTCAAAACTACAGCTCTCAACAATTCTATGCTATTTTATTGGAAGTTTCAACCAATACAATAAGCTAAGAAGACACTGATGACACATAGATAGGAAAGGAAGAAGAGAAACTGCCTTCATTCTCAAAAAACATGATCCTGGCTATAAGAAATCTGTGAAATCTACAAATAAAATCTATTAAACAGTGGATAAATTTAGCAAAGGGACAGGGTGTGAGATCAGCTTTTCGGAATGCATTTCTATGTCTACAGGCTAGAGATAACACTGCAAAAAAGCAAAGACACCCGAAGGAGGAACACAGTGAAGAATAAGCTTAATAGAAGGACAAACATCATCACCAAAACTGTAAAACAAAACTGAGACAATTGCGGGAACCTCTAAATCAGTGAAGAGACAGTCCATGTTCATGGATGGAGTAGAGATCCACATTCTCTCAAAACTGATCGTAAGATTCATCTAAACTCCAGTAAAAGTCCCATCAAGCTTTTGAAAAAAATTGGCAAGCTGACTGCAAATTGATGTTCAAAGGATCTAAAATAGCAAAGACTATTTTTATAAAATAAAAACAAAATGTTGAGGATTTAAATGATTAAATCTCAAAGCCTATATATATATATGTATATATACATATACATGTATATGTATATGTATATATACATATATACCACACTTTATTGATTATATATATATATGTATATATACATATACATGTATATGTATATGTATATATACATATATATATATATATATATATATATAATCAATAAAGTGTGGTACTGGGTTAAGAATAGAGCAATGGAACATAGCTGAGGTTCTCAAAACTGATCCTTTCTTTTGTAGTCAATAAACTTTGTTTTTCGGTGCTGAAGATCAAACCCAGAGGTTATACATGCCAGGCAGGCACTGAACTATACTCTCAGTCCCATCAGTTTGGACAAAGGTACCAAGTCATTTTAGTATGGGTGAATGTGGCTTATCAACAAATGATGCCGAGACTATCAGATACAAATATACATTAGGGATTGGAAAGAAATCTCTTTTCTTACCTGTTTCTAGATTCGTGGTTGCGGTATCTATGATAGATTAACAAGAGAAAGAATACAAATTCACGTACTATGAATTTTATATGACACAAAGGAAATGAATACCAAAGAAATAGTGCAGCCCATGCATTTTTGTACTTAGGTTCAGTGAAGCACACAGCTGTGCACAAGTACGACTGGCAAGCAAATAGGTCTGGCTGATGATAACACACTAAGGAAGCTTACTCAGGCCAACTTGCTGACATTCTTCTGTGTCCCCTGACCTCAGTCATGGGGATGCTCTTTTCCTCTGGGTATTGGGAAGACATATTTGGAATGAAAGTGATAATAACCTTCCCCATGAGTCAGTTAGGTTTTATAGCCTGCTCCTGACAGGGTACAAAGAAGGTGAGGGTGACTTTTTCACTTCTGTGTTTTCTCAAAAGATATGGGCTAGGGATGGACTGCAGGGATAGAGCACTGGGTTTAATCTCCAGCAGGGTAAAAGAAAAGCTAAGCCATCACATTTTAAAGTGGTGTACTATAGGGGCTGGAGAGATGGCCTAGCGGTTAAGAGCGCCGACCGCTCTTACAGAGGACCCGGGTTCGATCCCCAGCACCCACATGGCGGCCAAGAGCCGTCTGAAACTCCAATTCCAGGAGAACTCCAGCTCCAGGGGAATCCGAGACCCTCTTCTGACCTCCGCGGCATTGCACGACACGGGTGCACAGACCTGCATGCAGACAGTACATTGATACACATACAGAAATAAATTTAAAAAAAAAATTTTTAAAAAGTGGTGTACTATAGACCCTACACAATGCAATACGTTAAACTTATCTCAGAATGAATCAAAAACCTGAATGTAACCGTCAAAACTCCCAATACCTTTACAGCAGAAAATCTTTCTGACTTTGTACTCGACTAAGATTTTAAAATGGTCTTCAGAAGGATGGTGCATGTCTTTAATCCCAGCACTTGGGAGGCCGAGGCAAGGCCATGCAGGCAAAATATTCATATACATAAAAATACATTAATCTAAAAGTAAATAGAGGGAAGGAGGGGGAAATAAGGGAGGAAGAAGAGAAGGAGAAGGAAGAAAACTAAAGCTTAGACTAGGAGAGAATATTTGAAATATCAACATTGTCAACAAATAATATAAATGACTTAGATTCAAAATACGTAAAGAACATCTATAGATCAATTAAAAGAAAACAAATGGCCTATTTTTTAAAGTGGATAAAGTGTTTGAATTGACATTTCACCAAAAAAAATGTTAATACACAAATGGCTAATAGGTGCATGAAAATATATTCCACAGTATTAGTCCTTAGGGAAATTCATTTTGATGCCACAGTGAATTGTCACTATGCACCTATGAAGATGGCTCTATTCAGAAAGGCCAAGATTACTTGGTAATAATGCAAAGAAGCTAGAACCTTCATTAGCTGCTGCTGGGGAGGCAGGAGAGGGCCAAGTGAGAACACAGCTTGGCACAGCTGTGGAAATTTAAACATAGTGTTACCACGTGACCTAGAAATTCCTACATTTTTAACCAAGAGAGATGAAAAAGTAATTCACACAAAGACTTGTATGCAAATGTTTGCAGAGCATTGTTCATAATAAGCAAAATGTGAGAACAATCCAATTTCCCACTAACTACCCAACAAATAAACTTTGATACAGGCAATGAAATACTACCCAAGGGTGGAGAGAGGACTCTGTATAAAGTGCTTACTGCTTAAGCATGAGGATCTAAGCTCAGATTCCCAACACCCATGGGAGCCCTGTAGTCCCCATTTATCCCCAAATGGAAGTTCCAGGTTGTATAAGGAGAGATGTAGAGCGATGGAGAGGGATACCTGACACCAACCTCTGGCCTCTGTGCGCTTACATGGTGGTACCTGTACACTCACACAGCCCAAAAAGTACAAACAAAACAGTAATTTTACTAGCACATGTTACATTGTGGATGACTGTTGAAAACGTCATGCTAAGTAAAAGGACTAAATACTATATATTGTGTGATTCCATCAGCATGATATTTCCATGAAAGGCAAATTTAGAAAGATGGAAAGCAGATGAGCGTCTGCTTGAGGGAGGGGTAGGAATACCAGTTGACTGCAAATGGGCAGGAAAACTGCTGGGGCGATGGAAACGTCTTAAAGCTGGACTGTGATGATGGTTCCACAAGGTGAACATGGTTAACCTGTACATTTACAAGGAATGAATTCCAGAGTAAACTATACCTCAAAATATCTACTGAAAAATACATAAAAGAGGCAGGAGAGATGGCTCAGGTTGGATTCCCAGCACCCACATGGCAGCTAACAACTGTTCATGATTCCAGTTCCAGGGGGATCCAATGCCCTCTTCTGACCTCTGCAGGCATTGCCTGACACAGATGTACTTACATACATTCAGGCAATACATGCATAAATGTTAAATGTATAAAAGTAATAAAATAAAGACAAAAGGGGCTGGAGAGATGGCTCAGTGGTGAAGAGCACTGGGCTCTTACAGAGGACTCAGGCTTAATTCCCAGCACCCTCATAGTAGCTAATAACTGTCTGTGGCTCCAGTTCCAGGGGATCTGACACCCTCTCTGACCTCCATGGGCATTGTATGACATGGGTGCTCCTATCCACATGCAAGAAATACACTCATACACATTAAATAAACAAACAAACAAACAAACACAAAAACCTGCCTAAGTACAATTATCCTTCAGTAGATTGCTTCTTGCTGCCGAGGGCTGCCTCACCTGCGTTTGTGGTTTGTTCCCGTCTTGGACTCTCATCCCAGCTCATTACCTTGTCCTTCTCACTCATTTCTCTCAAGAGAGTCCTGAGGCCAGCCAAGGTCTTGCTGCTGTGCCTCTCACTCAGTACTCTGCAGACTCTTCTCCATGTGTGCAAACGTCCAAAAGACAGCAATTCTCTGGGGCTGGAGAGATAGCCTAGCAGTTAAGAGCACCGACTGCTCTTGCAGAGGACCGGGGTCTGATCCCCAGCACCCACATGGCGGCTAAGAACCATCTGTAACTCCAATTCCAGGAGAACTCCAGTTCCAGGGGAATCCGAGACCCTCTTCTGACCTCCGTGGCACTGCACGACACTGGTGCACAGACCTGCATGCAGACAGTACATTCATACGCATACAAAAATAAATAAATTAAAAAAGACAGCAATTCTCTTCATTTCTCTGGTTTTTCATCCATCTTCATATGAGCATTTGTGAGACTCAGTCTCTCCTTGATTTCACCAGGCCCCAAGCCTACTCACATACATTGTACCTACTGCAGATATCATATGGGACTTAGGGGGCAAGGACAGAGGAAGTAATGTACCTGCACACTGCAGCAACCTAGCTAGGCACATGGGGTGGCCCATTCATAATTTTAAATGGCCTTCCCCTACCTCGCTTCCACTCAAGGCCCTCTCTTTCTTCTTCAACCCTTTCTTCTCCTCTCCCCTACTTGTGTGCGTATGTGTGTTCCTTCTTTTTGTCTTATAAAGATAAGCTTCTCAGTCTTCCTTGAGGCCTTACACACTCTGGTTCCACTGTCTCAGATCATGCATGTCATCAGCAGGTTTCTAGATTGCAAGTCACTCTCACACAAGAGGGCTTCAGATGATTTAAGCAAAAAATGTATTTACTGAACAGATTGCATAGCTTAAAAGCTGTCAAGAAAACTCTAGGTTTACTCTCAAGAAAATAAGCAGAAACACATACTGAGCAACATAGCTTCTATCAACTGGGTAAGAGAAAACTGTATCTGCCATCACTGAACTCAGGAAAACAGAAACATGTATCATCAATGCTGCCCCTGTCCCTAGAGACAGGATGCTATTGATCTCTGCCACTACCCGTGCAGGAAATCCCCACCATGTGGTTCCTTACCAATGTCTGGAGCGTCTCTGATTATTGTGCCCAGTTCACATGCTTACTGACTTGCCTCGAAGGAACCTGGGAAAATGAGCAACTGGCTGTTGAGTGACACTATTGCTGGGGAGACATGGACACCATTCGCTCATCCCAGACAGGGAAGGACACCATCATAATTTCACTCGGTGAACCAATGGTTTTATCCGGGTTATGTACAGGAACAGAAAAGACTCAAGACAGCAGCAACATCAAAGCCCACTCCAGCATGGTCAACAGCTCACAGGAAACCTGGACCAAAGCACAGCTCATGGGCAACTGGACAGTTCAGAGAATGTCCTTTCCAAGTAGCTGGGTGATCTAAGCGTTTGCTGGCAGCTCAGCTGGTCTCTGATTCTGCCAGGTGGCCTGCCTGGCCTGACCTCTTCTCAGTGGTCCTTAAGGCTTGCATATGCTTGGAGAACCGGTAGCATAGCCAATCTGGTCAATTTCAGGGACTTCCTGAAGCTAACAAGTTGTTTGGTTCTTGAGATTAAGGACCTTTCCTTCAGGACCTAATGTTTCACCTGGCCTCAAAACACCCTGTTGTTTACGTCATGTTGTTTACACAGCTTCTCTGCTACATAGATTTTAACTGGAATTTAATTGCTGTGCAACCCTGGCCTGCCTCACTTGTGCAGTGCAAGAGTCTCTTTTCAGAAAACTGCAAGAAGGGACCTTGTCTGATAAGGAAAGGGGCCACACATAATGACAAATGCTTTTATGACTGATTTAAATAAACACGAGTGTGCTAAGCAGATTTTTATTTGTTGTGATCAAATACATGGGAGAAAGAATTAAGGAGGAAAGATCTACCTTGCTCATGATTTCAAAGCTTTAGCCCCTACTCAGGCACTTCCTGTATTTCTGAGCCACCACGAGGCAGAACATCAAGGTGAAACAGTCTAAACCATCCAAGCTGCTGAGCTTGTGCTCAGAAAGGAGAGGAGAGTGTCCGCAGGACATGGCCTGCTACGTCCGGCAGCCTAAATGCTGCTGCCCACATCCAGGGTGAGGTTTCACCCCTTAATTTAATCCTTTCTGGATAGATCTCCATAGATAGACCCAGAAGTGTGCGTTGCTAATCTCCTAGGCGTTTCTCAAGCCAATGACTTTGGTAATCAGCATTAACCATCACACATGGGTAGCCTAAGGTGCTCTACAGAATGATCCAGAAGTTCTGAACGTACTGATTATTTTAACTTTGCCTGCAACTTGTTATGCAGAAATTCAAGCTTATGAAGAAGTAAATTTGGGAGTTGTGCTGGAGGAGAAGGAAATGATTGGCACTGCCCGGCTCTTTCTTTATTATGCACACCGTGACCCTCCCAAGTGGGGTCTTCTTTGTGGATCTGTGCCTTGTTTGCTCACGAGCTGGAATAATCGTTGTGCAGCCCACACTCCCTCCATCCTGAGAAGCAATTACAGTTCTGTAAACAGATGCTTACTTTAACCTGCAAACCACTATTTAAAGAAGGCTTGAAGTTGAACTCTTCTTTAAAAGGAATGATCTTTTTTTGTGATGGAAATATCACAAATACTCTGAAATTTTGCTTGTTGGGTATCGTGAGAGAAGAATTTGCCTAAAATATGGAGACACAATTATAAATATACATTTTCACGACATTTTGTGGGACTCTGTGTGACCCTAGAGGGTTTCTGGTTTGAATAAAGCAGAAATGTCAAATGCAGGGAGCCTTCCACTCTGGGCCCAAACACATTTTATTACTCAGCTGTCTAATAAAAGCCTGTGGTTTGCTCTCTCGACCCCTCCCTATTCACTGGATAATCTGTCCAAAAGTCTACAGGCTGGAGGGAGCATGCAGTTGAAAGTCTGTTAGATCCAAAGCCCAGTCCTGCAAGGCAGAATTTGAACCTGAAGTTCTTCAGGTTCAAGATGGCCTGACAGATGTGTTCTGTGTGTGCAAGTGTGTGTTGAAAATAAGCATTCATGCCAGGTGTGGTGACACACACCTTTAATCCCAGCACTCAGGAGGCAGAGGCAGGTGGATCTTTGTGAGTTCAAGGCCAGCCTGGTCTACATAGTGAGTTCCAGGACAGCTGGAGCTACAGGGAGACCCTGTCTCAAAAAGACCAAAAAAAAAAGCATTCAGAGCTAGAGAAATGAGTCAGTGCATTTCTTAAAATGTTAAAACTTGGGGCTGGAGAGACGGCCTAGCAGTTAAGAGCGCCGACTGCTCTTGCAGAGGACCCGGGTTCGATCCCCAGCACCCACATGGCGGCTGAGAACCGTCTTTAACTCCAGCTCCAGGGGAATCCGACGCCCTCTTCTGACCTCCGCAGCATTGCACGACATGGGTGCACAAACCTACATGCAGACAGTACACTCATACACATAAATAAATAAATTAAATTAAATTTTAAAAAGTGTTAAAAGTTACAAGCTACTATCTTTCAGAGGACCTGGTTTGATTCCTAGGACAGCATTTGGCAGTTCATGACCACTTATAACATCAGTTCTGGGAATCTTAGGCTTTCTTTCAGCCTCCATGGGTGCCTGCATACACATGCTGTGCATAAATACACTCAGGCACACAGACCTACACATAAAACAACTTTTTGGAAAAGTAAATCAAAGCTTTGTTTTTAAAATAAACAGAAAATAAATTGATAATCTGAAGAAAATATTGTCATAGCCATCACCCCACCCAAGAAACTGAACCTTGCCTCTGACCCCAAAAGATTTTTCTATATTCCCCTGTCCCTCCTCACCCTTCTCCCGCCCTTAGAAAACATCCCAGCTATGACATTCACAGCAGAGAGTCTTTAACATTTCTTCATCTTTCACTTATGTATGCATCCCTAGGGCTCATCACTTAGTCTTGATCATTTTGAAATGTTGGTGCGTGATTGAAAGTATTACACGCTGTGGGGCTGAAGAGATGGCTCAGCAGTTAAGCGCACTGGTTGCTCTTCCAGAAGACCTAGGTTTGATCCCCAGCACCCACATGGTGGCTAAGAGCCATCTGTAACTCTAGTTCCAGGGAATCTGAGGTGCTCTTCAGGCCTCTACCGGCTCAGCACACATCAGCGGGTGCACTTACACACATGCATGTGAAACACTCATACACATAAAAAATAATTATTTTAAAAAAGAAAATATTATAAGCTGTTCTTTGTCCCTGTTTCTAACTGGTTTATGTGCTAAGAATCTGCATCACCCGCCTGATTTCCTCCACTGTCTGGGTCCTGCTGGCCACTCCCACAGGGGACAATGCAGCATACTCTGTCCACTCTCCCCTTCTTCCTACCAATGGCTACTGCTGGGTCTGGAGGTCTGATATACTCAGGCTGGATCCATAGGCCAGACCATAAATGATACTTCAGGAGGCCACAAATGTCTTATATATCTGTATTACAGTGGCAGCCATGGATGATGAATACCTCTATTCAGTAACTTCTTAGACAATCTAAGCACCAATTTAACCTTGTAGAAGTTAAAATAGCTTCATAAAGAGACATATCCCCTACAGCTCATATAAGAAAGACAAGGTAGCTGCTGATCTGTCCTCTTTCTGGATTAGATTTCAAGATAAGGATTGCTTCCTTGCCATCTTCCCTAAGCTGACCAATATAAATTTATTTATGCAATTTGTAATTATGTTTTATAAATATGTGTTAATAAAATATAAACACAAATAATATACATGATTATACACATAATGCACAATATAACTAATGCATATAGTTATGTACAAAAACATATAAGAACACAAATAATGAAATAAATGTGATCATTTCTTACTGACTTTTTATTAATTTCATACAGTTTATTTTGATCAAATTTAAAATCCCCTCCGCCTGATTATCTCCTGGCCAATTTCATATATATATATACATATATATGTATATATATATATGTATATATATATGAATATATATGTATATATATATGAATATATATATACATATATATGTATATATATGTATATATATACATATATATATGTATATATATGAAAT
>VZQC01002241.1:438097-656525 GCA_009823505.1 Rhizomys pruinosus | reverse complement strand
TGGTTGGTTTCCTTATCTTTTTCAGCATAGGATCTTTTCAGTGTTTCCACTTCCTTCTGGAGTTTGTCATTCTCTCTCTCTAGGTCCTTCTTGAGTTCTTCATTCTCTTTTCTTAATTCTTTGATTTGCTCTTTATAATCTTGTACTTCTTTAAGTATGTTCACAATTGTGCTTCTGATATGTGTGTCCTGGGCCATCCCCAGGGGATCCCACTGTAGGAATCTTCCACAGGGTTTGTATAGCTTGGTGCAGAATTATCCTGCACCTTTCCCATGTTGTCTCTTCTTCGTGTTCTTGACATATGTGCTTCTCCTTGCCTGTTTTCCAATGTGAGTCCCAAATGCCTCTTCACTGTGTTGAAGGCTTGCTTTGCTTGCCTCCTTCGGATGCCTTCGTAATCCCCGTTGGCAGGGGGTGGGGAGGTACCTGTGGTTCAGGTGGTCTTGGGAGATCTCTGATCTCAAGACTCACACAAACCCACCTTTTATACCAGCTGGAAGGATAACTCTGCCCCCACAGCCACAAAAGCCAATCAAGCCAAAAACAACTAGATTAACTAGATTAACTCAAACAACAATCCTCCTTGCTGAAGCACCCAGCTCCTACCTACGTGTGGTTCAGGTGGTCTTGGGAGATCTCTGATCTCAAGATTCACACAAACCCACCTTTTATACCAGCTGGAAGATCTCTGATATTTTATTATTCTTTTAATGTGTATGACTGTACTGACTGCATGTAGGTTGGTGCACCCATGTCATGCAATGCCGCAGCGGCGGTCAAAAGATGGCGCCAGATTCCCCTGGAACTTGAGTTAAAGACGGTTCTTAGCCACCATGTCGGTGCTGGGAATCGAACCCAGGTCCTCTGCAAGAGTAGTCGGTGCTCTTGACTGCTGAACCATCGCTCTAGCCCGAGTTTGGGGTTCTTACCCACTTCCCTACTCATTTCTAGCCGGTGGCTACTCTTTGAGTTGGTTCTTGCATCCTTTACTGCGATTCTGTTTTTCAGACTCTTTGTTATTCAGTATTACAAATTACCCTGTAATTACCTTGTACACTTGTATTATTATCATCATGACCTGGCATGAGTCCTCTGTCAAGGTGCCCGGATTCCTTCTAGTGACACACATGTCATTCCAAGTCCACAATCTGTGTACTTGGGATTGTTGTTATCTGATTGGTCTTTGTCTCTAGGCTGTTAAATTGCCAGGGCTACAAAATACAGAGACTTTCCGGATACCGCTGGCTCCAGTCCAGATTTAGAGCTGTTGGGTTCATTTAACCTCTTGCTTATTACATCACATCTGACTCTCCTGTGCTCCTGAGTGTCCTGGGTATGTGAGCACTCAATAGATGATAAGATTGGACTAGACAATCCCATGATTAATCATTTGCTTTATCTCCTGTTACCCACTTCACAACCTTGGAGAAACAACACAAACACTATGACCACAAATGTGACTCCTGAAAATGACTACAAAAAACCCTGCACCCTGCACCCATCTCCATGGTCCTAGCGTCTGTGTTTTCAGGCTGTGTGGCCATTGTCTACTTTATTTCTTTCTCACCTTCACTTGGTTTTATTTTAATAAGGATATGCATTCAGTGATTATCCTTGGATAATTCTAGTTCTAATTTGCTTGCAATTTCTGTAACAAAACATTGACCAAAACCAACTTGGGGAGGAAAGGGTTTATTTGACTTACAACTCTCAGGTTACAGTTTGTCATTTACTCCCCAAGGCAGAAACTCAGGGCAGGAACCTAGAGGCAGGAGCTGAAGCACAGGCCATGGAGGAACACTGCTTACTGGCTTGCTCCCCTGGCCCAGGCTCAGCACAACCTGCCCAGGGGTGGGACTGCCCACAGTGGGCTGGGCCCTCCCACATCACTCAGCAATCAAGATGATGCCTCACAGACAAAGCCACAGGCCAAGCCAATGTGGGAAGTTCCCCAATTGAGGTTCCCTCTTCCCAGGTGCATCAAGTTGATAGCTAAAGCTATCCAGCACACCCCAATCTTTAACATCAATGAGTCCTTGATTATTTCACTCATCTGTGGCTTGCTCTGCAGTAACTCCCTCAAGAAGTGCTCCCAGGAGTATTTCTCAGTCTGACGTTGTGGCTCCACCTGTAATGACAGCTCTCAGCAGGCTACAGCAGAAGGATCACAAATTGAGGACAGGCTGGGCTATAGATTCAGGTCTTTTCTTCAATAATAATGATAATAATATAATAATAATAATAATAATAATAGGTTTTTTTTGCATTCTTACATGTTGATGAGAGTTCACTGTGCTCATTCACATAAATGTCTGTTCTTCTGGATGTAAAATCCTTGATGTGCATTTTCTTTCCTTTAGTACCTGAAAGATCTTCATTTCTGCTAGTAAAAAGCATTGTTATAAAAAAAGTCTGATGATAACTCAATTTTCCTTTCTATCATAAGCTACTTCTTTTTTTATTCATTTTGGCAAGAAGTCAAATTATTATTTTTTGCTTTAAAGTGCAGCAATTTCTGCAGAATATTATTTGGTTTGGTCATTCAGGATCAGTTTTTCAGGTGTATTATGTATGTGGGCTCTTCAACATACAAGTTCAGGTTTATGACTTCAGGGAAGTACCCTTGAATTATAATTGCTAATATTTGCTCTTGCTTTGCTTTTCTCTTTCAGATTCTCCTATTATCTACTGGGTATTGTATGTCACTGTTTAAATATCTTTCTATCTGTATTGGGTTTTTGTTGCTCCTGCACTGTGATTGTTGTTGTTCTTGTCAATCTTGAAGGCTTTTGTTGTTGTTATTTTAAACAGGGTCTCACTACATAGTGTGGATGAGTCTTGAACTCCTGGGCTTAATCAATCTTTCTGTCTCAGTCTCCTGAGTGCCTAGTTCACTTCTTTTTTATTTTTTTAATGTCCTTCTTTTGATCTCATACTATTCATTTTCTCATTGGGTTATGAAATAATTTTAATTTTTAAAATTTCATATGTGAGTACTGTATCTACATCATATCCAACCTATCGTCCCCCACTCCAATTCTTTTCATGTCCTCCATTCCATCTCAATTTCATGACCTCTTCTTTAATTATTATTGTTACATAATGCATGCATATCCAATCTACTAGTTCCATTTAGTGGTGTTCCTATGTACATGTATTTAGGGCTGACCCACTATCAGGGGGATCATCCCTTAAGAAAATGGATTCTCTGTCTCTCAGCAGCCATTGATTGCCTGTGACTCTATCTAGAGGTGAGACCTTGTGAAATTCCCCTCTTCCCCTATCCACATTACCATGTCATCTGGGGTTGTCATTTATGCAGGTTTTGTTTAGGTAACCTTATCATTGAAGTTTCATGGGTACAGCTTCCCTGCCATGTCTATGAGACATGGTGTCTGGGTCCTCTGGCTCTTACAGTTTCCAGCTCTTCTTCCATGATGCTACCTGAGCCTTAGGTGCAGGGGCTGAGCACCACACAGTCACTTATTCTCTGTGTGTTGACCAGTTGGGGAACTTGGTAATAGTTTCCATCTACTGCAAAAAGAAGCTTCTTTGATGTGTGGTGAGAGCTGTACTGATCTGTGGATATCAGGATTAAGTACTTAGAATATAGTTAAAATTTGTCTTGGTTCAGGAGCCTGGCAGTAGTAGGTTCTCCTCTAGAATCAATGGCCTCTCCAGCATGGGTATTTGGCTATGTTTACAGTACCAGACATGGATTCCCTCCCATTAAGTCCAATTAGAAAGCTACTCCCTGGGAGATCTCCTAAGACCACCTGAAGTACAGCAAGGAGCTGGAACAACCCAAATGCCCCTCAACTATGAGTGGATAGAGAAAATGTGTACATCTACACAATGGAGTTCTATGCAGCATAAAGATGACCATCATGAGCTTTGCAGAAAAATGGCTGAGCTGAAGATCATGCTATGAGTAGAAGTTGAAGTAACACAGTCCCAGAAAAAAAACAAACAATGAATGGTATCCCTCATTGTGGATGCTAGTGCCAATTACCTAGTTGTAAGTATTTCTTGTGCACGGCCCCTTGACCTTTTGTCCAAGTAGTTGGGAGTGATGCATATTGGAACAACAACACCAACAACAACAAACAGCACAACAGAAAGGACTGCATCAAAAAAACTGACTGAAAACAGTGAACTTCTGCTCAAAACAGTCAACTTCCACATGGCGAATTTTGAGAAGACTGAAAGAGATGAAAAAGCATGTTTGGCAGAAACAATGAGCTCTGGTGGGGTGGGGGGCAGGGATGGGGAGTACACAGGTCTTGATTGATTTTGATTGTTTTGATTAGTAACAGTAATCTGTGTATAATAATATATATATTATATATATATATATATATATATACATATAATTTTAAAAAGAAAAAGAAAAGAAAGCTACCCCCAAGATGAAAATATCATGGTTTTATGATTAGGGATAATTTGCTGGTCCAGTCACTGTTGTGATGCTTGGGTGGTACAGCTGGGTAGGGCTAGTGATTGTCCCCCCACCCCCTGTGGCAGTTTGTATAGCACCTTCCTACTCTATATACCGGCTGGTCCTCATGGAGACTTCCAGGTCAGCTCCACCTCAAGTTCTCCAAATTCTGTGTCCAAAGTCGTGTGGTGCCTTCGTCAATACGGACTTTTCTTAAGTTCTGGGAGATGACCAGCAGCAATAGCAAGAACCTGTATTGTTTGCAGAGCTTCTTTCTTTCTTTTTTTTCAAAGCCAATTTTTTATTGAAGCTTTGTGCATTTCATACAAAATTTCTCAATCAAATCTAGATCCATTCCCCCTTCCTTGCCCCCCACCCCACCAGAGCTCATGTATTCTACCAAGAATGTCTTTCATCTTTTTTGTTTGGAGAGTTTCTTAGACTACCCTGTCCTCAAAGTGAGGCTTTTCATGCCTAGCAGTAGGATATTTGTTTAGATTGCTTATGGCTACACACACACACACACACACACAGGCACGCACACACACACACGCACACACAATGTTTGGTTTGTTTGGGGGGTTTGGGTCTTATTGAGACAGGGTCTGCCTATAGCCTCAGCTGGCATGGAACTTGCTACTTAGACCTATGAATTCACAAATGTCTGTCTGCCTCTGCCTCTGCCTCTGAAGTCCTGGATTAAAGTCATGTGCCACCACGCCCAGCCCACACTATGTATTTTTAAGTAAGATTATAAAATAATCAGTTTTACTGTGTTTTTTCTCAGATATCTGTACTGTTACTAACCTTTCCTTCCTCTCTGTATTATCCTCCTTCCTCCCTCCCCTGTTGAAGTCTCCCTCCCCACTTCTATTTCTCCCCACGTAGCACCTGTGTCTTACTATCCAACTCTCTGGAGCTCTTCTCCTCCCCTCCCCCATGGTCCATTTCCATTTTCCTGGTTTCTCTGGTTACTTCAGGTTATATTCTCACAGCTAAAGAGTCTGAGCTAGAATTTACAGATAAGAGAGGACATGCTGTGTTGTCTTTCTGAATCTAAGTTACTACACTCAATATAACATTTTCCAAGTCCATCCATTTACCTGCAAATTTCATGATTTAATTTTTCTCTACAGCTGAATAGAAGCCCATCTTTTTTTTTAAATTTTTTTTTAGTTATTTATTTAATTTTATTTATTTCTGTATGTGTATGAATGTACTGTCTGCATGCAGGTTTGTGCACCCGTGTCGTGCAATGCCGCGGAGGTCAGAAGAGGGTCTCGGATTCCCCTGGAACTGGAGTTCTCCTGGAATTGGAGTCTCAGATGGTTTTCGGCCGCCATGTGGGTGCTGGGGATCGAACCCGGGTCCTCTGTAAGAGCGGTCGGCGCTCTTAACCGCGAGGCCATCTCTCCAGCCCCTAGAAGTCCATCTTGTATATGCACTGCATTTTCATCATCCATTCACCCATCGGTTGAAGGACAGTTAGGTTGTTTCCATTTCTTAGCTATTGTGAAAAGAGCAGCGATCAACATAGGTGAGCAAATGTCTCTGTAGTAGGATACTGAGTCCTTTGGGTATGTGCCAGGAAGTAGCACAGCTGGGTCATAGGGTAGATCTACTTTTACCTTTGTGAAAATTCTCCACACTGACTTCCATAGTGGCCGCAGCAGTTTGCAATCTCCCCAGCAGTAAATGCGAGTCGCCCTGTCTCCATATCTTCATCCACATTGCAGCCATTTTTCTCCATCTTAGCCATTCTGAATGAGGTAAAAATGAATTGATTAAAGTGGTTTTAATTGTCATTTTCCTAATTGCTAAGGATGCTGAACACTTTTAAAGAGAATTTTAAAGTCATTTTTTCAACTATGAGTGTCTCTCAGCAGCCATTGATTGCTGTACTCTTCATCTAGAGGTGAGACCTTGTGAAATTTCCCCTTCCTATCACATTACCATGTCATCTGGGGTTGTCATTTATGCAGGTTTTGTTTAGGTAACCTTATCATTGAAGTTTCATGGGTACAGCTTCCCTGCCATGTCTATGCAGACATGGTGTCTCGGGTCCTCTGCTCTTACAGTTTCCAGCTCTTCTTCCATGATGCTACCTGACCTTAGGTGCAGGGGCTGAGCACTAACACAGTCACTTATTCTCTGTGTGTGACCAGTTGGGGAACTTGGTAATAGTTTCCATCTACTACAAAAGAAGCTTCTTTGATGTGTGGTGAGAGCTGTACTGATCTGTGATATCAGATTAAGTACTTAGAATATAGTTAAAATTTGTCTTGGTTCAGGAGCCTGGCAGTAGTAGGTTCTCCTTAGAACAAATGGCCTCTCCAGCATGGGTATTTGGCTATCTTTACAGTACCAGACATGGATCCCTCCCATTAAGTCCAATTAGAAAGCTACTCCCTGGGAGATCTCCTAAGACCACCTTAATAGCAAGGAGCTGGGAACAACCCAAATGCCCCCAACGCATGAAGTGGCTTAGAGAAAATGTGTTACATCTACACAATGGAGTTCTATGCAGCATGTAAAGATGACATCATGAGCTTTGCAGAAAAATGGCTGAGTGAAGATAGCATGCTAGAGTGAAGTAACACAGTCCCAGAAAAAAAACAAACAATGAATGGTACCCTCCATCGTGGATGCTAGTGCCAATTAACCTAGTTGTAAGTATTTCTTGTGCACGGCCCCTTGACCTTTTGTCCAAGTAGTTGGGAGTATGCATATTGGAAACAACAACAACAACACAACAACAGCACAACAGAAAGGACTGCATCAAGAACTGACTGAAAACAGTGAACTTCTCGCTCAAAACAGTCAACTTCCACATGGATAGTTTGAGAAGACTGAGAAAGATGAAAAGCATGTTTGGCAGAACAATGAGCTCTGGTGGGGTGGGGGGATAGGGGGGAGATACACAAAGGTCTGATTTGATTAGTAACTAATATTTACAATATATAGATATATATATATAATATATATATAATAATAATTTTAAAAAGAAAAGAAAAAGAAAGCTACCCCAAGATGAAAATATCATGGTTTTATGATTAGGGATAATTTGCTGGTCCAGTCACTGTTGTGATGCTTGGGTGGTACAGCTGGGTAGGGCTAGTGATTGTCCCCCCACCCCCTGTGGCAGTTTGTATAGCACCTTCCTACTCTATATACCGGCTGGTCCTCATGGAGACTTCCAGTCAGCTCCACTCAAGTTCTCCCAAATTCCTGTGTCCAAAGTCGCCCGTGTGGTGCCTTCGTCCAATACGGACTTTTTCTTTTTGAAGTCTGGGAGATGACCCAGCAGCAATAGCAGAACCTGTATTGTTTGCAGAGCTTCTTTCTTTCTTTTTTTTCAAGCCATTTTTATTGACAGCTTTTGTGCATTTTCAATACAAAATTTCCCAATCAAATCTAGTCCATCCCCCTTCCTTGCCCCCCACCCACCAGAGCTCATGTATCTGCCAGAAGGTCTTTCATCTTTTTTTTGTTTGGAGAGTTTCTTAGACTACCCTGTCCTCAAAGTGAGGCTTTTCATGCCTAGCAGTAGGATATTTGTTTAGATTGCTTATGCTACACCACACACACAACACACACACCACACACACACACACACACACACACCGCACACACAATGTGTGGTTTGTTTGGGGGGTTTGGGTTTATTGAGAAGAAGGGTCGGCCTATAGCCTCAGCTGGCATGGAACTTGCTACTAGACCTATGAATCAACAAATGGTCTGTCTGTGCCTCTGCCTCTGCTGAAGTCCTGGATTAAAGTCATGTGCCACCACGCCCAGCCCACACATGTATTTTTAAGTAAGATTATAAAATAATCAGTTTTACTGTGTTTTTTCTCAGATATCTGTACTGTTACTAACCTTTCCTTCCTCTCTGTATTATCCCGCCTCCCCTCCTCCCCCTGTTGAAGTCCCCTCCCCACTTCTATTTCTCCCCACGTAGCACCTGTGTCTTACTATCCAACTCTGGGAGCCTTCTCCTCCCCTCCCCCATGGTCCATTTCCATTTTCCTGGTTTCTCTGGTTACTTCAGGTTAAATTCTCACAGCTAAAGAGTCTGAGCTAGAATTTACAGATAAGAGAGGCACATGCTGTTTTGTCTTTCTGAGATCTAAGTTACTACACTCAATATAACATTTTCCAAGTCCATCCATTTACCTGCAAATTTCATGATTTTTTTTTTAATTTGTTACATAATAGAACATCTTTTTTTTTTTTTAAATTTTTTTTAGTTATTTATGTGTAATTTATTTATTTCTGTATGTGTATGAATGTACTGTCTGCATGCAGGTTTGTTGCACCCTGTCGTGCAATGCCGCGGAGGTCAGAAAGGGTCTCTCGGATTCCCCTGGAACTGGAGTTCTCCTGGAATTGGAGTCTAGGGGTTTATCTTCTGTTTGGGTGCTTGGACTGAACCCGGGTCCTCTGTAAGAGCGGTCGGCCTCTTAACCGTAGGCCATCTCTCCAGCCCCTAGAAGTCCATCTTGTATATGCACTGCATTTTCATCATCCATTCACCCATCGGTTGAAGGACAGTTAGGTTGTTTCCATTTCTTAGCTATTGTGAAAAGAGCAGCGATCAACATAGGTGAGCAAATGTCTCTGTAGTAGGATACTGAGTCCTTTGGGTATGTGCCAGGAAGTAGCACAGCTGGGTCATAGGGTAGATCTACTTTTACCTTTGTGAAAATTCTCCACACTGACTTCCATAGTGGCCGCAGCAGTTTGCAATCTCCCCAGCAGTAAATGCGAGTCGCCCTGTCTCCATATCTTCATCCACATTGCAGCCATTTTTCTCCATCTTAGCCATTCTGAATGAGGTAAAAATGAATTGATTAAAGTGGTTTTAATTGTCATTTTCCTAATTGCTAAGGATGCTGAACACTTTTAAAGAGAATTTTAAAGTCATTTTTATTTCTTTTTTTTTTTTTTTTTTTTTTGAGAATCTCTGTTCAGATCCACAATTCATTAATTGGGTCATTTTCTTTGTTTTTTGGGGGAGTTCTTTGTATATTCTGGATACCTCTATCAGATGTATAGCTGACAAAGATTCTCTCCTACCATGTGGTTTTCCTGTTCGGTTGTTTCCTTCCTTTGCTGTGCAGAAGCTTTTTTTATTTAATGTGGTTCCATTTGTCAGGTTCTGCTGTTAATTCCTGAGGGGATGGAGTCCTGTTTTGAAAAGCCCTTTCCTGTACCTATGTCTTCGGGAGTAACATAACAATGTTTTCTTCTAACAGTTTCAGTATTTCCGGTTTCACATTCAGGCCTTTGATCCACTTGGAGCTGGTTTTTGTGCAGGATGATAGATATAGGTGTAATTCATTCTTCTATGTATGGACATGCAGCTTTTCCAGTATGCAGGTCCTATAGTGAGCAGGCCAAGAGGCGATCCACATTAGTTAATAAAGGATACATGTGTTTGTCATATGACAAATGTTTTGCTGATATTTTTCTTCATATGATCATACATTTCTTTGACTTTGTGGAGGGCTCTGGTTCAGGTAGCACCTCTGGTTTTACAGCACCTCTTCTGTGTGCTGGTGCTGTGCTTGGTTTTTTGGTTTGAATTACTCAATATTCTCTATTTACATCCAGATTGTTGGATTATTTGGAGAAGTTCCAAATGTCTGGCTGCACAGGACCCACATGGTCACCCGTCACCCACTGACAGGACGGAGCTACAGGGAGGCCTCCCCCTGAGGTGGAACCCCCATTGTCTCACTGGCCACTTGACTACTTTATAGCACATTCCTACATGTAGATGAGGTCATCTATACTCCTGACTTCTTTTCTATCCTCAGGGACATGATGGAGAAACTATGCAGGCACTCCTTACCTACTCCCTCAGAGTTTTGTGCTCCACCCCCCCTCTTTCATTCCTCCCATTCTGCACCCCAAGTGCCCAGACATTGACTGATCTTTCTACCCCTTCCAGATGTGCCTCCTGGAAGTCCCAAGCTTCCACCATTCAGCTTTTGCTCTCATAACACACTTCATTAGGGTAAGGATGTCTGTGGATAGAGTCCCTAGAGAACACACTGAGCTGATGGAAGGGTCAGAAAAGAAAATGCATGGGGGTCAAGTAAGAAACAGAAAAGCCAAACCAGCGAGGAGCCAGGTTTAAGCTGAAGAGAAAGGAACTAAAGCCCTGGGGGTGCGGCCTGAAAACGATCAGGATATGAAAGGGGTGGGATATTAGCTACGATCTTGCAAAGAAAGCATGAGATCTGGACATGGACTGGGGTTGGCCCAGGGAAGTGCTTTGTAGAAAACAAGTTCTGCTCACTACATACTTTTTCTGTGCATCTGACACTCAAAGAAGACTGTTTATCACCAGATACTCTTGGGCCACCCTTTAAGCCATCATTTCCAGAAAAATATTTAGGCACACAAAGAGCTGCTTAAAATTACATGAAAAGCCTTTGGTCCCCACATCTGCACGGTATGACTACTATCTCTCTTGTATTAATGGCAGCCCGCCTTCTTCCCTTGGTCCCCACATCTGCACGGTATGACTACTATCTCTCTTGTATTAATGGCAGCCCGTCTTCTTCCCTGGGTCCCCACATCTGCACGGTATGACTACTATCTCTCTTGTATTAATGGCAGCCCGCCTTCTTCCCTGGGTCCCCACATCTGCACGGTATGACTACTATCTCTCTTGTATTAATGGCAGCCTGTCTTCTTCCCTGGGTCCCCACATCTGCACGGTATGACTACTATCTGTCTTGTATTAATGGCAGCCCACCTTCTTCCCTTGGTCCGCACATCTGCACGGTATGACTACTGTCTCTCTTGTATTAATGGCAGCCCACCTTCTTCCCTTGGTCCCCACATCTGCATGGTATGACTACTGTCTCTCTTGTATTAATGGCAGCCCACCTTCTTCCCTTGGTCCGCACATCTGCACAGTATGACTACTATCTCTCTGGTATTAATGGCAGCCTGCCTTCTTCCCTTGGTCCCCACATCTGCATGGTATGACTACTATCTCTCTTGTATTAATGGCAGCCCGCCTTCTTCCCTAGACTACAAATCTCTTTGAATCTTAGTCTTCACTGGAGACTGAATGATCTGCCTCTCACCGGTGTTCTTGGGCTGAGCAAAGAACACATCACACTGTCTCTTACTCCTCTCTATTATGTTTAGAAGAGTAAGAAAGGGGCTTCATCATATTCTCTTTCTCCTGCACCTAGTATGTTACAGGTATTAAAACAATGTTACTCCATTCTCCGCTTACTGCAGAGAATTCCTCCCAGGGGTTACACAGGCACTTAGTGACCCACACTGCCTCTGCCTCTGGTTCTCAGGTTACTAGGCAAAGCGATGAGCAGACTCCAATCTTAATTTGGAGAAGACTAGAGGGTTTATGAGGCTTGCCTACAAAGTGATGGAGAGAAGTGAACACTCACTAGCCCACTAGCTGAGCAGTGGCTCTCCTTTCCCAACATGGCCGACCTGAGTCCTGGCATGAATTCTGTGTCCTATGCCCATGATGACAAAATGGCAAGAGAGAGTCAGTCTCATCCCTCCATGGTGGGCTCTTCATATGCTCCTGGCCCCAGCATGGTGCTGGCATCTCCCAGAGTTCCCATGCCTCAGCAATCATCATAGGAGCACTTAGCTGGAACACAAGCACTTAGCAGGGAATCTTGCTGTGGGCTCAGCTTAAGCCCCTCTCTCTAAGTAAACCAGACTCCATCTTTGTAGTTCGCAGCTTGTCCAATGATAAATCCATTTCAAAGAAGATATTTTTTTTTTGGTCTTTTCGAGACAGGGTCTCCCTTGTAGCCCCAGCTATCCTGGAACTCACTCTGTAGACCAGGCTGGCTTTGAACTCACAAAGTTCTGCCTGCCTCTCCTCCCAAGTGCTAGGATTAAAGGCATGTGCCACCACGCCTGGCTAAAAGAAGATATATTTTATCCCACACAACTGTATCAATATTCATAGCAAGAACACAGATGCATGTTGATACTGTCTAGCTACAGAAGGGTCAGTATTGAGAGAGTCTAGGTGACCATCCTATCAGCATCCATCATCTTCTAGGGCTCTCTTCCTAATCAATTTAATTATTTTATTGCAGGCAACATCAGGGAGACAACATAAGGGAACAGAAAGAGACAGCCAGGCCTCCTGAGTTATTGTTCAGAGATGAGAACATTGTCCTATTACTCATGAAAATTTGAGGACAAAGGTTTTCACAGTCAGCTGTCATCATTGCTCACAAGTTTTAAAGAGAATGTTCAGAAGCAGGAATTTGGTCTGGACAGAAAACATAATAGTGGGTGGGGGGAGAGTGAAGGGCTATCCATCTGCAGAGAGACAGGAACCCTACGTCCCTGCATTCCCCAAGTCAAAGCTATGATCTGTAGAGATGAGTTCCCCTGCCGAAGCTAAGATCCGTGGATTCCCTTCTGTAGGCTATACCTTAGGGAAGTATAGAAATTCCGTAGTGAGAGGCTGTAGACACACTGTATTGGCCTAACTTAATCCGATGTGACTCTAGATTCTGATCCACACTTTGGAGTTTAGGCATCATACTTCTTCAAGAATATGAGGCTTAGTGCTGGAAGTTGGGGCAATTTGTACTAATCTTTACTTGTGTTGTGATAGGAAGGTTCTTTTCAAGTAACCTTGACTATTTCCACTTCTAGTCCAGTGGTTTCTAATCCTGGTTGTGTATTAGTCTCATTCAGGGACTTTCAAACACACCAGCACTTAAACTTTACTCTGAGTCAGACTCTTTGGATATAGGACTTGAGCAATTTCAATATGTTTGAAAACTCCCAAGAAATGTTAGTTACCTGATACTACAGAACAAATAAATTACTGCCAAGTTTAATGACCCCAAACAGTAAAACATGCAGTCTCACAGTTTCTGTGGTTCTAGGAGTGCTGTAGCCAGACAGTTTTGGCTCAGGATGTCTCAGAAGGTCACAGGCAGAATGTCAGCTAGAGGCTGGGAGAGCCCCTTCCAAGATGGTTACTTCGTTTAGCTGTTGGCATGTAAATACTTGCCACAGGCACCTATCCATAGGTTTATTTGAATTTCCTTACAATATGGCAGTTGGCTTGTTCCAGAGCAAGTGATTCAAAAGAGAGAGAAGGGGCTGGAGAAATGGCTCAGAGGTTAAGAACACTGGCTGTTCTTTCAGGGGACCAGGGTTTGATTCCCAGCACCACATGGCAGCTGACAACCATCAATAACTCCAGTTCCAGGGAATCTGACACCTTCTTCTGACCTTCACAGGCATTGCTCAACATGATGCACTTATATGCCTCCAAACAATATACTCATACACATAAAAATAATAAATAACTTTAAAGGGGGAGGGAACCAGAAGCTATGATGGCTTCAATGTCAGGTCATGGAAGTCATAGTTTATCATTTTTGTAACATCATCTTGGTGAAACACAATAGTCCTATTCAGAGCGAGAAGGGCTGCAAAGGGGCTCAGATGCAGAATATTGAACCCTTCAGGGGCCATTCTTGAAGATGGTCCCCATACCTAGCAGCTCTAAAATGCACCAGAGGCTGAGAATCACCACTTCTACACCCTTTGGCCTTGACCCCCTTAATTGGGAACCCTTCTCAGATATTCTCATTTAAAATTTTCTTTAAATTTATTTTTTTTCATTTGTGTGTGTGTGTGTGTGTTTGTGCATACATACATGCCACTGCACACATGTAGATGTCTGAGGACAACTTTCAGGAGCCTGCTCTCTCCTTCCACTATACAAGTGCCATGGATCAACCAAACTCAAGTGGTCAGGCGCGGTGAAGCACCTTCGCCTTTCTTCGCTGAGCCATCCTTCAGATGGACATTTCTCTTTTAACAGAGGTTAAGTTTTAAGCTCTTGAGCATTTTGGGTGCTGATAACAAAGGGTGGAACAGTTAGGAATGGGTACTCTTGGGTCCCTCCGCAGTCTGCGTGCATCACCACTGACAGAGTGCCTTCGGACCCTTTTCTCATTTGATTCTGAAGCAGGCAAGACTTGTTAATGTTTATTCTCTCAGACAACAGCCACAGTAGATTGGTTCTTTCTAACCATAATGAATACTCTCTTACATTATTCGTTGTTGTGCTAGCAGATTATTCCCATGGGGTAGATTCTGTGACATAAAGTAGTTGTTCAAATCTTTATAAAAACCCTTCTAGAGAAACTCCAAGGTGCCTTGTTGTAGGGTTTGCTATTGCTTTTCCATTTCCTTTCATTTGTTTGTCAGCATGTGAATCTATTTACCCCATGGCTGTTGATATTGATCAATGTTCTCCCAATCTTCATGGGATAAAGACCCAAATTTTTCTTAGAGATAATGGGCTCGTGGTGGGTGGATCCTTTCTTCCCCCTCAACCCCCTCATGCCATTATTTTGCTCCTTACTCCTTGCACTCTGGCTACACATGCTTGACTTCAGCTCCTAAAGTGTCCATCTATTTCCTTCCACAGGACCTTTGCACGAGTCTGGCTCAGAGAGGGTGTACCCACCCTTCAAGCATCCGCTAAAAACAGCTTCTCCAAACAGATAGGTCCTGATTTCTTATTCTAAAAGCTTCTCCCATAGGACGCTGTCCTTCTCTCTCACAGCTTTTATTACAAAGTGTAATCATGTACTTAATTATGTGACATTTACTTCCAGTAGACTAGAAGCTCCCTAAGGATCCACATTACATCTTTTTCTCTGCTTCCCCACCTGCACCTGTCACTGAACAGAGTACATAACCCACAGTAGTTGCTCACAAGGTGTTTGCCATATGAGTGTTTGTAAATAGAAAACCAAGGCCCAGTAACATTTAGAGATGTGCCTAAGGTCATCGATACAGGTAGTGAGGCTACTGACTGGACCCTAGGGCAAATATGTTGCCTTTGGAATATCCATTCTGAACTGGTCTTGACAATGCATGCCTGTGATCTTAGCACTTGGGAAGTAGAGGCAGAGGAGAATCAGGAATTCAAGGCTAGCCTCAGCTAAATAGAGAGTCTAGATGCCAGCCTGGGCTAAATGAGACTCCATCTCAAAAATAAAAATAAAAATAATCCTCATTGCCTGGTCTCTATCCTGTCCTTTGAAACCATATGTAAAGAAGTGTCTATACTGCCTGTTCTAAAGAAGTGTCTGTATTGCCTGTTCTAAAGCAGTGTCTGTACTGCCTGTTCTAAAGCAGTGTCTGTACTGCCTGTTCTAAAGCAGTGTCTGTACTGCCTGTTCTAAAGCAGTGTTTGTATTGCCTGTTCTAAAGAAGTGTCTATACTACCTGTTCTAAAGCTGGCTGCAAGGTTTCAGGACCAATGGCAGGGTCAAAGTCTTACAGTGCTCAGGGAATCACATCTTCACCACGAAGCTCTGGCTGGGCTCTTGTGTTGTGATAGGAGTGTTCTTTCCGGGTAAGGATGAGTCTTTCCACCCCAGGCCTTGTCTTCATGAGCACCCATGTCTCTCAGAAGGGCCCTGTGAATTTCCAGCTAGTCTTTGAGGATGCAGCCAGGTAGCCTGTCCACAAAAGTGATGTGGACTACTATGATTATTTAATGAGCCCCCAAACCATTTGTTTGTTCTGTGTGACCTGTATTCCTGCTGCTCTCTGGGTTGTCAGGGGAGGTTGTCAGGAAGAAGCAGAGACAGCTCAACCACTACTTCTACAGGCTTGCACTGCCCCAGACTGGCATCCGGACTCCCTGGGCCCTGGGCCAGGAGCTCGGCACAGCTGGGGGCGGCAGGATCCAGGATGCTGGGTGACAAGGGTAGAGCTGCAGTGAAGTCGGAGCCCTTGCCCTTGAGTAGGTTCCAAGTCTGCATGCTAATGAAGTTCTAATCCTAAACCCTTTAATTACGGGCTGCATGATTTAGGAAAGCTGTTTAATCTCAAAGACCCATAGTTTTCTTATTTACAATATTGGATTTTATAATCATCTTCTCTTGGGTATATTGTAAAAAAAAAATAAAGTCATGCACATAAATTAATGCTTAATACACACTCAATAAATGAACATTTCCTTTCCATATTCCTCTTTTGGAGGAAGCTCTCAAATATGATAGAGATTCAGAATGTATATTCCTAAAGAAGAAAGGACCCTGAGGAAAGTCCATCTGAGCACAGACTACACCTTTTCCTCTTCCACGGGTTTTAAACTAGTAACAACTATTTTTAATGAGTCCTAACGAAGCTTACCTTCTAGGTGCCGCAAAGGTTTAAATACGAGAGACTTTCTTAACTCCCCCCCATAGAATAAGGAGAAATATGATGATGATGAGGTCGTTCTCCAGCTGTAGATTGGAGCCAGCTGTTATAGAGGTATTCTCTTGTAAAATCTGTAAAACTGCCTTCTTTAATTGACTAATGGACATAGAAACTGTGAAAAGGATTATTCTCTATTCAGAACCAAATATAATGCTAAAGTCTCCTTAAGCTATGCACTTAAGCAAAATATATTAATACAGGAGCTCTGACATCAACAATGGATTATTCTACCAAGGAGATGTTGGCCAGGGGATCCAAGCCCCCACAAAAGGTAAAGGCTCCTTGCCTCCAAACTGGGATATCTGCAGGAAGAGAGGCGATAACTCCCTGCTGTTGAAGACCTGATGTAAACATGGGAAAGATGTTTGGAGATCGCACTTGCAAGTATACAGATGGTCTCTGGAATGCCAGAGAGTGTTACCAAAGGCCACTAAACCAATAAAGCAAATGTTGGTCTCCTTGAGTCAAGCAAGACTCCACCATCAGCACCAGCTACACCTCACCTGCCCGGAAATACTGTGCAGCAGTGGCAGCCATATGTCTGTATATCCCAAATCTAATTGGCTATTAGCTCTCTCCTTGGAGGAATAACCCACAGCTGATGCCACAAGCTTACATCCTCTAATGGTTAGGAGATGTTATAAACCACAGGAAGACCCTGTCATACTTAACAGAAGAAACTGTAATTCATGGATTAACATACCATCCAAACAACTGTGTCTATACCAAAGTAACCTACCATAACAATTAGTACTGTTTAAATACCTATATATCTAATTGCGTGTGCTTCATTAGTAGGATTGAAAAGTTATGCCTAGACAAGCTGTCAGCCCATGAAAGAAAACAGCCAGAATTGACTAGAGACCAAGACAACAGCTCCAGAGAAAGTAGACTGTTTTGCTTCTCATCCACCTGTGCCCCTTTTCTAAGCCTAGGGAACAATCTGTGGAAGAGGGGGCGTGGTAGAATGTAAGGGCTGCGATTGGGGTGAATGGTGAAACTACAACAATATAGACTGGACATTCATTTGATCAACTTGACATTCATTTGATCAACTTGATTGAACGTACAAGCCCCCCCCCCCCTTGCTGGATGGTGGGACCCATGAGCTGTGTGGGTTTGGGCACAACTGCTTGCAAATTGGTTTTACATGAAGGATGCTTGTACTCACAAATTATCACTTATTGTTAAAAAAAAAAAAGAAAAAAAAAACAGAGAAAGATGCAGAAAAGTTACGGCAGAATGCATGATCTGGGATGGGTAGGGGTGGGGTGGGGGGAAGGGAAAGGGATATATGCCTGAACTGAATTGGAAAATGATGTATGAAATACACAAAGCATCAAAAAAAAGTCACAAATAAAAAAAAAATTAAAGGGGAATGTTAATCATAGCCCCAGGAAGTCAGCTCCAGATTAAGGCTTCCACTTCCCAAGTCCTTCTCAGGGGCCCTGCATGCAAAGCCCCTGGCTGAGACCTGATGTACTATGGGCCAGTTGGGGCCTGGTTTGCAGAGCCTCTGGTGGTTTCAGGGTCCTTATAGCTGCCCCCCTGGCTCCCAATCAAATTCCTGCCCTTCACATTCATAATATTGCACTTTCTCTCCTTCCTGGCTTTCCCAGACAGTGGTACAGACAAAAAGACCATTTATAACAGCTTTTCTGACAGCTGGACATTATTTAATTACAACTTCTGGCAACCACATAGTGTGCTGGAGGCTATTTCAAGTTCTAGATGGCAGGAGGAGAAATGAGGAAACTTAAAACTCTGAGGGGCAGTGAGGAGGACAGCCAGGGTGGGCAGCAGCAGGGTAGACTCTGGGCAGCAGCAGGGTGGACTCTGGGCAGCAGCAGGGTAGACTCTGGGCAGCAGCAGGGTAGACTCTGGCCCCCAGTGAGGAGGACAGCCAGGGTGGGCAGCAGCGGGGTGGACTCTGGCCCCCAGCAATAAAGGAGTTGATTCTCAGAACCCTTACTCATAGGGCCCTGCAGAAGAACGGGGGAAAAAAATACATGAGCTCCCTAAGGCACCCCCCAGGGGAAGCAGAGAACCATCAGCCTGAAAATAAACAGCCCTTGTTTACCCCATCAGCTACCCTGTCACACAAGGTAAGAAACTGAGGCACAGAGAGGAGAAAGACAAAGCCTCTTGGTATGGACTGTGATTCTGAGGAAGTCATTAAAGCATCCTGAGATATTGTCACCTATATGTGAGCAAGCCACACCCCATCCTCCCACTCCCCTAGCCCCACCATCCACCCTCGTCTCATTCCACAGAGAACAGTTTCTCACACACCAGGACTGCAATCTTAAAGAGCCCGGCTGCTGTGTGTGTTATTGTGGGTGTAGCAGGAGTGGGATCCTGGCTAGCAACCTTTGGATATCTGGTCAACCCTGAAAGAGTCATTAGCTTTTGTTTAGCTGCTGCAGCCACAGTTGGCTGAGCTTTGGGTAGCTGCAGCCAAAGTGAGAAGAGAGGACTCAGCCCATAATGGGACCAGGGCTAGAAAGGGCAAGTCTGCTACAGGGTGCTTGAACTTAGAGGAGGAGGGGTAAGTTCTAACACTTACCTTAGCCAGAACTCCACAGACGGAAGGCTGTTTTTATCGTCATTGTAATTACCATCAACCTGGCTTCTATCTGACACTTCTCTGAAATATATATTATTTATACAAGTTTATATGTGAGGAAATGGAAGTTTGGGGGCATGAACCACACCCTAAATTTCCCCAATGATAGCAGGTCTACAACACATACACATTGTTTAGATTTCAGAGCTGACCATTCTTCCACCATGATAGGAGTTCTGAATCCCAGTCATGCATCAGATCTCCCAGTAAACATTTGAAACATACCAACAAGACCTAGGTCTTAGGTCAGACCAACGAAGTCACAATTTATGAAGGGATAGCCCCAGAATCAGCATTTTTATATGTGTCTAATGAGGAGCTCAGGCTAAGACCCTGTGGGACAGTCATCCTGGGGAGCATCTTATCGGCTGGACCTCTTAAGTGTGACCCACTCCCACCCTCCATCCACCCCTGCCACAGCCATTCCAGATGGTCACACCAGGCATTGTGCGATTCCGATGACATGGGTTGTTCCCAGACCTCTCCGTGCGTCTCTTGGCGGCCCTGCCAGCATGGTCTCCTTGTCCGTGACCCTAGGTCCCACCACTCTCCCTCAGATCATCCCGCAAAAGGATGACTCTGCAGTCTGGTAATCTCAGCAACCATTTCCTGCAGCTGGATGTGTTCTCGTAGGCCGAGTCTGCTATGGAGCTTAGCATGTAGGAAGGTGGTTAGGGGCTGCTCTGGAGATCAGCATCTGACTGAGGGAACGAGGTGGGTGTGAGTCCTTTCCATTGACAAGGATCTAAGTGGTGTGCCGTAACACCCACCCCAGCCCTTACGGTGTCTGTGTTTGTGTAGGAGCCGGGAAAAGAGTCTTCAGGGCTGGAGAGATGGCTCAGCAGTTAAGAGCACCTACTGCTCTTGCAGAGGACACAAGTTCGATTCCCAGCACCCTATAGTGCATAACACGGGTGCACCAACCTACATGCAGACAGTACACTCATACACATAAAAAATTAATTTAAAAAAATAGTCTTCTTTCCAGCACCAAGACACCTAGAACAGGCTATTATGATATCATTGATACTGCTTAGCAGAGCTTCATTTGGTGTTCCTTAGGGGCTCCACTGTTTACAACTTGAGGGACTTGTCCCATCGGCACTTCCGTTTGGCCTACAGAGTCTTCACACCGCTCTGCCATGTCCACTCTCTCTCCCTCTGCAGGCAATCCAGGACCATCACAGATTCAATGTGTCCTAGCCTGAGAAGCCAAGATAGAAGTTTTCTACCCTTGAGGAGGTCACAGAGGAAAAAAAGAGAAAGGAAGTGCTCAGAAAGGAACCGGCTTCACTAGCTATGAAGTTGCTAAGGATTCATTAAAGTGGCATGCATGGCAGAAGCAGTAGCCAAAGGTGGGAAGCAATTCTTGCCAGAGGCAGGTCAGGGCTGAGGCTGTCTTGTAACAGAGGCTTGAGAAACGGTTGAGAAGCCAGGCAAGGTGCACACTTTTAATCCCTACATTTGAGAGTCAGAGGCAGGTGGATCTCTGTGAAATCAAGCCCAGCCTGGTCTACATAGTAAGTCCCAGACCAGGTAGGGCTACAGGTAGACCCTGTTTCAACAAAGAAAAATGTTGAAAGACTAGAACAGGATTTTGAAGAAATGAATAGAAGTTGGGAAAAACATTCCAGGTAGAGGCCTGTGCAAAGTCCAGAGCTCCAGCCCTGCAGGATGTTAGCAAACAGCATGTAGCCAAGAGCATTGCTCAAAACACAGCGTAGGGGTTAGGAGACTTGGGGGAGGAGGTTAGAAAGGTAGGCAAAGGCCAATAATGGAGATCTCCAAGATGACACAAGGAACTTGGACCTTACTGTGAAGACAATGACTCCCCACTGAAGAGCTCTCAGCATGTGCTGTCACATTTTTTTAATATATGACATAATAAAGAGGGTTCTCTGTCCTACTCTTCCCTAATCCATCTTCCTTTCCCTGGGCCTACTGGAAACTCACAGAAACAAACCTCTCTCGGCCTGTGCTGCTCTGATTTCTTTGTGCATCCCCAGTTGGATATGAATACATAAAAAATCTCCACTGCTACCACAGTTCTTCCTGGACCCCTTACCTGGGTGACTCTTGGGACTTCTTTCCTGAGACATCAGATTCCTAGCTACAGCCACGGAAACTGTCACATTGGCCAGGAGCTCAGAACTCATCTTCTAATTCTTCTTCCTGCTTTGGGAGGAAGGCCGTGTCATCTGCAGAGGGGAAATGACTTCCTAAGTACACACAGATCTCCGAGGATATGGATGGAATATGCTCAGTTTTTCTTTTCTGTGTATCAGGGGCAACTCATTGTATCCCTAATCCCAGGAGGAGAGTCAGTCCTGGTGCAGCTGAGAACTTCTTCTTCCAAGTCCTCCCCCTAAAATCTTTCTGCCCAGATCCTCTCGCAGCCACACCCCAAGCACACAGAACCTGCCTGTCATTCAGGACCCTTTGGGAACACTACCCACCTCTGCTCTCTCTGAGAAGCCCCTCTGCTTTTCATAACACTCATTTGGCCCATCACAATGCACTGTGCTGCTGTGCAGGTTCATTTGGTCCATCACAATGCACTGTGCTGCTGTGCAGGTTCATTTGGTCCATCACAATGCACTGTGCTGCTGTGCAGGTTCATTTGGTCCATCACAATGCACTGTGCTGCTGTGCAGGTTCATTTGGTCCATCACAATGCACTGTGCTGCTGTGCAGGTTCCATCTCCACGTTATATTTATACTGGCGCTTTCCAAGGGAAAGTAGAAAATTGCACTCGTCCAGGAATTAGCAGCTAAGGTCCCAACTCTGTCATTTCCTCTGACCTCGGCAAGTACCTTAATTTTCTCATATGGAGCTAAAGTTCACTTCGAGCTTCCTTTCATATCCTGTTAATTTGGGTACTGTAGAATTCCAGTTCACCCAATGGCAAGTAAAGAGAACTCCTCCTGGCTTAAAAATGCAGAGTACACATATCTCTTGCCCACTTGGCATTGTGTGTTGGTAGCTTCAAGTCAGCCCGGGTCAGAATCTTTACACCAGATATGGCCCCATGACATAAGCCCAGCCAGATTTTCCTTGGTGGGATGTGAGCCTAGCTTGTTAGCAACACTAGTAAATCTTTCCTTGCATGTTTCAGTCTTCATTAGCACAAACACATTTGAAATCAAATGATGCCTTAACCACAAACAAAAGATTTCTGTTTGGGCAAGTAAGTGGATGGGAAAGGGCGTACCAAGGGTGCCACACGTGGCTATTGGTTTGGTTCCCCATTCTATATCTTGGGTTTGTATTTTTCTCTCTACTTAGAATCCCATGTCCCATTCATCCATATTCTGCTCTCAGTGCTTCACAGATCCACTTATATAATCTAATTTCCTAGGTGAGACTCAGTGCTTCCTCATCTGACTCGTAAGTAACAGCCTTTACACCTTTCTCTTTCTACCCAGGTTTCTCTACCTGGACAGCAGATATCATGAAGACATTGCATTAGTTTCTTTTCTGTTGCTGTGATAAAACACTGTAACCAAGGCAACTGATAGAAGGAAGAGTTTATTGGGCTTACTGACCCAGAGGGTTAGAGTATATCATGGAGGGGAGGCATGGCAGAGGCAGCCAGAGCAGAAATCTGATCACTCACACGTTCAAGTAGGTACAGAAAGCAGAGTGGGGGGGGGGGCAGGGAAACCTGTCTGGAAGTGGACAAGGCTATATATTCCCAAACCTCCCCCACCCCCGAGAAGTGCTTCCTTCAGCATGGCTTTCTATGATCCTCCCCAAACTGCCACCAACTGGGGACCGAGCATATAAATACTTGGGGCCTGTGAAGGACAATTCTCATTCAGGCCATCACAGGCATGACTTCTATCTTTCTCACTACTGCCCCCATCTGGGCTGACATAGCATTGTGCCACCAATGGTTGTTCCATGGACAGCTGGATAATGGAAGTTTGGCCTAAGTGCAGAGGCATATGCTTTCTTCTTTATAGGTTCCTGATGGAACAAGTTTATGATAAGGAATTTATGTGATGAAAAATGATATATGAAGGAAAGTAAGCCTCCTCCCTCTCCATCCCTTAATATGTCATCACCCCAGGGCATGCAGTGTTACTGGTGGACGTGAATCCTTTCAGAAACAATGTAACCAGATATAAGCACCTAGGTCTGTGACTGGACCTTTTCATTTTTCTGTAATGGAAGCAGTTCAGTGTTTTCCTTCTAAAATAGTCCTCAACAATCATTTCATCAGCACACTAGACCGACCTTGTTCTTTTTCAAAGCTGTGTGGTAGTTCATCAAAGAGATGGGTCATATTTCATAGAAGAAGGCTGATGAAATTTAAGTTGCTTCCTGTGCTGGATATTGCTGAGAATGCTGGCATTAGTATCCTGGTACATACATCTTTGCCCACATAGACAAGTATATCTGTAAAAACAACTTCCTTAAAGAAATGAATTGCTGAAGGAGCAGGTACGTTTCTAATTTTTGATAAATACTGCTGTGTGTTTCCTCCAAAAGCTGAAGAGGCCTGAATACTGTTGCTCTCCGGAGTTGACCATCTTTATCTACTGCTTTGCTCTTATCCATGCTGATTTCTACCCTTCCTGGATTTAGAAGCCACTGCTCTGATTGGAACAGTCATTCTATCAAACACTCTGAAAGCATTGTTCTGAATAAGGGTGGGGCGGGACAGACCGCTCACTCCTAAGAGGAGTAAGCACTTCAGCCTACACACAGGAACCTCCTCACACTGTGTCTCTGAAAACACCCAATTCAATCTCCCCCAGCAGATTCTAGTCCTTGCCCGTAGATCAGTAGCTATGCGAGGAGCCCTGGCACGAATGCGTTCCCCATACACACCCCTTCAGAGCAAGGGGCGGGGCGGGGGGGGGTACCAGTGGCCCTTCCCCTGCCAGACACAGGCTCCCTCTGCCTCCAGTGTTTCTGCTTTTATTTTCTTCACCGAGTATATCTTTTCTAAAGTAGGTTTCCAGTTAAGTTTGGGGGGCCACACTGCAAGAGGCACAGAGAGGAACTGAAGAATGGGGTTTAGTGGAGTACAGTAATACTAAAGCAGAGACTCGGGAGTTCGTGAATCTTTTTCCCTCTTGTTATCTGCTCTGCACCAAGGAGTTTCAAAATGAGGATTTATAGACAAAAGACAGGCAAGATAAACATTCTTATATCTGGGTAAGGCACGAGCTTGAGAACACACACACACACACACACACACACACACTCCCATGCTGATAGCTGGAGTAGGACCTCATGCTTTTGCTTGTCCAATGACTCAGCCAACAAATCAAGGTTGAACTGGCTGTAGGCACAGGTCAGAGAAGGCAGCTGAGCTGCCCGGTACACTCCAGCCTGCCTGCCCTCTGCACTTCCTACAGACCAGGCTGCCACGGAAACAGCAAACGGATGTGAAGTCTACTTTCAGTGGTCCTGACCACTCGTAAGGCATGACTCAGTGAGTGCCCAGGGTTTTGTTAGTGAATTAGGAAGGCAAGGAGAAGGCTGAGCCCCCAACAACCAGCGCGAAGAAGGGGCCGGGAAGTCCCCAAGGCTTGAGGCCCTGATCTCACCAGACTGATGCCTTTGTATCCTAGTGTCCACCATGGTGGAGGCCGCCATGGTCTTAAGAGTCTCAAAGAGGATGAGATGGCCTTCTTCTTCACTGAAGGGAATTAACAGAAGCAATGGATTCTCTGCATGGTGAGGGAAAATCTTGAATCTACTGGAGAAAAGCTACATAGACACAGATTTCCACTCAGTAGAAAAAAAATGCTTTCAACCAACACATTACTCCAAGTGAGAAACAGTTTACTTCAAGAAGTCAGGATTTCCCCATCAGTGAAAGCATCCAGCTATGGACAAGAATGTTCCAGAGGGCATCAAGGATCAGAGGCTCAGACTACAGGGACTGTAATATTTCACCACTCTCCAGAATTCAAGGTGCTAGAAGCTGTCCCTTCTTATTAATAAAAATAAAAGCATCCTGTGAGTTTGCATGAGTTCAAGGCCTGTCTGTGGCAGATGGAAGGATGTGGTCCCAGTAAAAAGCTTCTCTCCACTTAGGGAATATTAGTTTGCCAAACAGGGCTGGAATCTGTTTTTGTTTTCTTGGTTGTTTTTTTTTTTTTCTCCCTTTGGCAAACTGGAATGAATCTGTGTTGAGACATTAAGCTGCCTGCTCCTTTCAAGGCTTGCTTGCTGTCTGTCACAGGCAGGGAGGCAGCTGTGGTGTATTGGTTAGAGACCAAATAAATATTTCATTTGCAGCCTTGGGTAGAGGTGGAGCGGTTTGTCTCTGAGAGATGTGCAGTTTCCTATTGGCAGAGCCTACTGTTTAGAGGAGACTGGGAACCTGTCACTCAATGGGATCATCAATCTTCAAGCTGGAACTCTCCAATCCCAAGTCCCCTAGAGTCAGAATTTGACAAATGGCAGAATAAACTCAGCATGCGCAGATGAGTGAAGGGGGCCCCCAGCTATTAAAAAGCCATTGCCATTTCCTCGCAACTGCACACTGCGCCGGCCTCAGCTGCCCGTGTGGGCACAGCACAGGCAGGGCCCAAGGACGAGCACCTGCAGTTGTCAACAGCTCGCCTGGGCTTGCTTACTTTTCAATTCCATCATCCCCAGGAGTCCTGAGACCCTCAACATGAAAACCAAATAATCAAACAGGAAAGGGGATGGCCCGGGGCTGAGATGGGGGGGCGGGGCTGTTAGAGAAGACTGGCAATGTCAGGAGCTAGTTATTCACTGGTAAAGACCCTGGAGTGCATATGGAAAACACCACACCTAAGAGAGAATGCTGACTGCTCTGAGGAATGGTCCAAGCACAGTCAATTTGTTCAGTGAAAGGAGGACAACAAAAAAGTGAATGAACTGTGATTCTGTTCAGATTCCCCAATTCATCTGCTTTAGCTTTTGCCTTCGTTCCATCCTCCTGAATGAAGGTAAGTTATTTCCTCAGTAGTGGCAACTCTAAACGTATGCAGGAGTTATACCAGAGATCAGGGCTCGAAGACCTTCACACACAAACAGCAAATGCAGCCGATGAACAGTGTGTCCTGGGAGCACTACAAGACAGTGCCACGGACTGCTGTTCCCCACTGTGAGCCAGCCTCACCATGGCAATAATCTTCCTTATCTGATGCAGCTCACTGAGCAGGACTACACCTGCTCACACAGAAGGAACAAGAGAACCTCAAATACCAAATGAGGCATTCCACCAACCCCTAAAGATGTTCAGCCTCAAGGTCATAGGAACAAAACTCAAAATGAAATCTGAATCGTTCTTTCTCTTCTCTGGAATTTCTCTCTCTCTCTCTCTCTCTCTCTCTCTCTCTCTCTCTCTCTCTCTCTCTCTCCCTCCCTCCCCCCTTCCCCCTTTTTTATTTCTTTCTGGATCACTCTGTGCTTTTCTCCAAGATCCACTGAAGATACAAAACTCCCTCCACACTTGACTGGCTACTGCAGTCAGCATGCTGGCCAGGAGGGAAGCTTAGACCATCATGGAAAAGAAGAATCTGCTTCTTATTTCCCTTTCCCCATTTCAAAAAGAGTCCAACGGTCATCGAATGAAAGCCCTGAAAGTCCATCATGTCTTCTAGTCAAAGCATATGCCATTGCAGCTGAGCCCCCCAGAAAGAGAACGATCTCCCCAAAGCCATGGAGAAGGCATCACAGTTAGGGAGAGAGCTGAGATCCCACATGTGTCCCTCAGGGGTGGTCTGGTGGATTCCCAGTAGCTGTGGGAAAATGCCTGGTGAGACGCGGCCTGAGAGGATGAAGCTAATCTGCTCGCCTTGCTTAAAGGAAGAGATGGGGGGAGGGGGCTACAGGGAGAGAGGTCAGCAAGGGAGAAGACTCTGTGGATCCTGCTTGATCTGCATATCTGGAGAACAGTAAAAGATGCCATTCTGAGGAGTAGAGTGGGTCCTAATGTGATTTCAGTGACAAAACAGAATTAAAATTTAAAAGAGGAACATGTTTTGCATTCTCAGCGCAAACAGACCTCACTACAGACTCCCCATCCCCCAACCCCCCACCATCTCTCTGCAACTGAGAAAAACCCCACCAATGCACTCGCCAAGGACAGCGCACCATGGGCACGGGAGACTCGGCCCTCCAAGGAGCTCTCATCACTGAGGGGGACAGGAGAAATCATCTGACCCAGAGGCTGCTAGACTCCCACCTCCCAGGGCTCCAGGCCTTGCCTTGCCCCTTCCTACTTCCTCTCCTCCCTCCCCTCTTCCTCCTCTTCCCACTTTCCCTGCTCCCTCCTATGACACTGGCAGAATCCCTACAGAGCCCCCAGTTTCTCACCCCCACATCCAGCATGTCATCACCCCCGTCTTCCTTCGGTACACTAGCCGGATCTTGCAGAGCTACCCTCTCAGCTTCCTCACTGTCCCAGAGCGGCTTCACCTCCTGGATTCTCTCCGCCATCTTGGACACTCTCTCCTAAGTCATTCCTTTACTTTCCTCTTCTCTTCTCTCATTTATTTATCCTACAAGTATCTACAGAGCCTTTCTTCCCTGTCTTATGCTGGATGTTCTAGAACCAAGTGAGGGCAGGGCAGGGCAGGGCAGGGCAGGGGGAAATTTAAGGAAGACTCACTCTCATGAAAGCTCATAGTAGGCACTTAGGAGTGAGGGCCTCCTTTCATGATGCTCCTTAGATATCAGCTTGCCCAATTGTAGTCCCAAGATTAATATAAATAACACGGAGTATACTCTGCCTCTGTAGAGCTTTGATGCTGTGGGTGGGAGGGACTCAACCGTCAAATAAACAAACTCACAAGCAGTCTGGTTAGTGATGTAAAGAGGATCCCACAGACTGGGAAAATGGAAGGGGCCACTGATTTAAGCAAAGAGGGACATGGGGGTTTAGCTTTTGACAGCATCTTGCTAAATGTCAATGGGCGAGCCAAGCCTAATGAGGTGAAGGTTTGCAAAGGACAGGCCAAGGCTACAGGCAGAAGAATGGTATACCACATTCCTTACCAGTGGGAGTGGCTGTGTATGAAACGCCAACAAGGCTGCTGGGAGAGTAGGCGTGGTCTGACGCGCCATCAGGGAAGAGTGGGTGAAGAAGGCCTTGTTGGCTAAGAAATAACAGAGAACCCAGCCAGGAGGGTGTCACAGGGGTCCTGGGAGAAGCAGCAGCGCCCCTGAGCAGAGTGGTGACAGCTGGGAGAAGATGAGCAGGCAGTGGACAGAGATGGCTAAGATGTCGAATTGAGTGTTTGTGGGCTGTGAGTTGGGGGCATTTAAGACAGCTTGTTGATTGATTGATGGTTACTCCTTGGTGCTAATGGTTTTAATCAAAGGAAAAGATCTCAATAAAAACAAATGATTAGTCTTTATAATAGAAGTGTCAATGAACCCTAATGAATGGGTTGGTTCATTTTTCTTTCCTGCTGGGGCATTCAGTCTCGGATGGGAACATTTAGAACTTTCTTCAACCCTGAGCACAAGCTGTAGCCTCAGGGGTTTGCCACATTTTAGTTCACACTGGGGACTTGGAAACACACCCTAGGAGACAGCAGAGTGTTCCTGGACTGCACCTCCTCCATCCTGGTTCCTGGAGAAAACCCTATCCATCTTTCTCCTTCTTTGCTGGAGACAGTAGCAGGTGGGGGAATCTTTCCGCCCTCCCCTTTGCCTCAGTTACCCTCGGGCCTCCTGTCAGCCCCCACCCCTCTCATTGCTCCAGTTTTCACCTCCTCTGGCTGCAAGAAGCCTTTCCTCAAATGCAAATTCACTATTCCTTGCCTCTTTTTTGTTCTGTTTTGTTTTGGGCCTATCACAGAGCACCAACGTCTCTCCCTCTTCCCATGACCCCTCCCTCACATGCCAAGAAGCAGCAAAGACAGTGCAGAGAGCTTCCTCCTGCCCTGTGCTTACCCACCCACTTCAAGAGATGCACCTCACACCCAGCAAAAGACCACAGGCAAAGCGATGAAACCCCATCCACTGAGTATTGCAGAGCAGAATCCTCATGGAGATCAGATCTTTAATATTTTTCTGATTTTTTTATGTGCATGAGTGTATTGTCTGCATGTAGGTAGGTGCACCCGTATCATGCAGTGCTGCGGAGGTCAGAAGAGGGTGTTGTATTCCTCTGGAACTGGAGTTAAAAGGCGGTTCTTACCTGCCATGTGGGTGCTGGGAATCAAACCTGGGTCCTCTGCAAGAGCTCTTAACCACTCTTAACTGCTGAGCCATCTCTCCAGCCCTGATTTATTTATTTTTATTTTATGTGTTTGTGTGTCTAGCCTCATGTACATTCACGTGCATGCAGTACACATGGATGTCAGAAGAGGGCATCAGATCTCCTGACACTGGAATTATTAGTTTCCATGTGGGTGCTGGGAATCAAACCTGGGTCCTCTGCAAGAGCTCTTAACCACTCTTAACTGCTGAGCCATCTCTCCAGCCCTGATTTATTTATTTTTATTTTATGTGTTTGTGTGTCTAGCCTCATGTACATTCACGTGCATGCAGTACACATGGATGTCAGAAGAGGGCATCAGATCTCCTGACACTGGAATTATTAGTTTCCATGTGGGTGCTGGGAATCAAACCCCAGTCCTCTGCAACAGCAGCCAGTGCTCTTAACCTCTGAGCCATCTCCGACCCCAGAGATCAAGTCTTCATTCTGTCTCTTCCTCTTCCTCTCTCACCCAATGAACTTCTCCCTCTTCCTTTCCACTCTCAAAGAAAACAGTAGGACCAAGGAGGCTTAGAAAATGGCCACCCAAGGCTGGATTGAACGAGTCAGTAGCAAAGGAGAGAAACCAGTGCCCAAAGGCAGCGTTAAGATTCATTTATATTTAATTAAATTTCAAATTACTTGGCGGCAGCCATATTTGTTCAAAACCTGTGATGGTTAATATAGATTGTCAACTGACAGGATCTAGAATCACCTATGGAACAAATCCCTGGATATATCTTTGATGAGGGAGTTTCTAGACAGGGTTACCTTGGGTGGGAAGCTCCACCCTGAATTTGGGTGGCGCAATGACTGGAGTCTTGAGTGAAATAAGAATACAGTGAGCAGCTGAACACCAATATTCATCTCTCTCTGCTTCCTGTCTGCAGACACAGTGGGGTCAGCTGCTCAAAGTTCCTGCCACCATGCTTTCCCACCATGGGGAACTGTATCCTCAAATTGTGAGCCAACAGAAACCCCTCCTTCCTTAAGTTGTTTTGTCCATTATTTTTGTCAAAGCAACAAGAAAAGTAACCAATGTATTAAGCTAAGCCCTTTGGACAGGTACTCCTTAGTTCCTGTGTAGTGCACACTAGAGTTGGTAAGACTTTTTCACTTTCATCTCCTTTACCCCTCATTGATGCTTCAATGTAAGCTAATTGTTATCCCTCTTCACCAAGGTGGAAACCAAGGCTCACAGGTCTTGCTCAGACACTTGCACAAAATCATTCCATAGGCCTTTGGTAAAGTTGGTCCTTAAAGATGGATTTGTAAATATCATGGGTTTTACTTCCCCTTTTTTTCTATCTTGCTTCCCTGTATCTTAAACTACTGAATCCAAATGAAACCAGATCATCAGCCTGCCATCTACCATCACCACTGCAGACTCGTGCATGGCTAGTCTCAGGTGTACAGGAACTCAGCCTGCCGTCTACCATCACCACTGCAGACACGTGCATGGCTAGTCTCAGGTGTACAGGAACTCAGCCTGCCGTCTACCATCACCACTGCAGACACGTGCATGGCTAGTCTCAGGTGTACAGGAACTCAGCCTGCCGTCTACCATCACCACTGCAGACACCTGCATGGCTGGTCCCAGGTGTACTGGACTCAGCACCTTCCTCCCTGCTTCCCCTGCCAGCTTCTCTCCCTCTAAAATCAGACCAGCAGGGAAGGCTCGCTTGCAGAGTAAGGGTGGCTGTTTGAACATTCTCTTCCAATTACCATTTTAATTAACATCAGATTGACATAATGACAGCCCAGTTCTGCAAATCTGGCCTGAGTTGCAAGGATATTCATTTGGTGGGGCTCACAACTGAAAGTCTTTTTTTTTTTACCACCTCAAGTTTTTCTAATCATTTGTGGACAAATGGTAGCAATCATATAATCCAAATTTGAAACAATAGGGCTGAAAATTGTTATTCTAATGAGCATTTTGAGGGGGACTGCCAAGGCCGCACACCACAGCCAGGTTGGCAGCCCTAGAGAAGCAGCCTGCACATTCGCAGCTTACAGCGTCGACCTGACTCTGCCCATTCATGTGTCATGCATTCATTTCCCACCTATTCTAATTGTTAATCGGGCTCCTACTTTATCCACTCACTGACCTGTCATTCATTCACTCTCTTATTCTTGCATTTGTTTACTCCCATATGAATGCCTTCTTCTGTGTGCTCCAAGTAAGTAAAGTAAAGTTATCTACTGGCATCATCTTTAACCCACAACTTAGTGGCTGGATACAAAGGAATGACTTGCTGTTGCTGAGTGTATAAAACCAGTCCAAGAAGTACAAAGAGAAAGGAACTATGCCAGCTACCTTTACGGATAAGGGAAAGAACATTCGACGGCGATGGACTTAGGAGTAAACCTTGATGAATCCAGGTTGGCAAAAGAGAGGAAGGGAAGGGGGATAAGAAAGGACAAAACCTGGAACCACAGCCCTGTCCAATGGAGACATACTGGAGGCCCGGGCCGACTCGGGGGCATAGAAGGAGAGGCCACTTCACTAGGGAGGCTGAGTCCTAGGCAAGTTGGTCCCTCCAAACAGTATTCTTCAACATGACTTCCAAAAGAAAGTTGCAAAGCTAGCCTGCACATGTTTTTTTTTTAATCAACTCAGATAAAAGAATAATGAGCTAAAGATTACGGCTTTCTCAATATTTTCTTTGTCTCATACATGTTGAGGGTTTTTTTTTTTTTGTCTCATATATGTTTTTAAGCTCTTTGTGTCCCTTACTCAGATGGACCAGGATTTAGTTTGAGAGAGTATTACTATAGATAGATAGATGATAGATAGATGATAGAATATAAATAGGTATTAGATAGTATATATATATATATATATAGAGAGAGAGAGAGAGAGAGAGAGAGAGAGAGAGAGAAAGAGAGAGAGAGAGAGCACGTAGAAGCTGCTGTGGTTTCTGGAAGCTATGGCCCTCTTCACTTTCGTCATTCCTAAAGCAAACCACCCAGGGGCCCAATGCCTCATCACCACCTATGTCAGGTAGACACTGCTCCTGAAGCCAGCTCTATAACAACTCTCACTTCGTCATATGAAGCTGGCCCCTAAAATGACTATTTGCCACTGTAGATTAACCTGTCATTAAACATTTGGCTCTGCTCAGGGCTAGAGAGAGATGGCTCCGAGGTTAAGAGCACTGGCTGCCCTTGTAGAGGATCTGGGTTCAATTCCCAGTGCCTACATGTCAGCTAACAACCTTCCATAACTCTAGTTCCAGAGGAGTAGCCTTCCTTAAAGTTCTGATCCCCAGCCCCTCCAAAGGTAGGGTGGAGGGTTTATACATGGAGCCTGTGGCTCTTCGCTGGTCATTCCACTTGCTCAGTTGGTGTCTCATCAAAGTTGCCCCGCACTTGGCTTCAGGAGCCCAAGGCCTGGTTGCTGGGGTTGTGGCTTTTGAAATGCAAACCAGAACATTCCACAGCCCTGGCCTGAGGAACATCACCTGGGCAGGTTCCCTGTCTGTCTCATCTCCCAGTTGTTTGTTCCCTTCCTTCCCCACGCATCTGGCATTCTACTCTGCCTTCCCTCAAAGTTTCCTTCATGGAGCTACAAATAAGATCCAGCTGACACCTGTGGCTTGTGGACGGCTCCTTTGTTTGTTTATGGCCAATTTCACCCAAGGTGTGGAGGATAAACCTGCTGTGGGGAAGGGAGATAAAGGGATGACAGGAGGACTGTGCACTGCCCAGCATCTCAGAAGAGCAGGGAAGGGGAGGACGATGCACTGCTCAGAAGGACGGTGCACTGCTCAGCATCTCAGAAGAGAAGGGAAGGGGAGGACTGTGCACTGCCCAGCATCTCAGAAGAGCAGGGAAGGGGAGGATGGTGCACTGCTCAGAAGGACGGTGTACTGCTCAGCATCTCAGAAGAGAAGGGAAGGGGAGGACGGTGCACTGCTCAGCATCTCAGAAGAGTAGAGAAGGGGAGGACGGTGCACTGCCCAGCATCTCACAAGCACTAAATTACTTTTCAAAATCTGAGCTGCAACAGTTTGTACAAAACGTGTTGAGTTGGCCCTAGTGGGAAGCATTGAGTCCTGTGGGAGGAACTTCGAGAATGGGTGAATGTCTCTCAGATGAGTGAAATCTGGGTCTCACCGGACCAGGTAAGCCATGGCTAGGCTTATCTGTGTTCTAAAGCTAGGCTGCCTGCACCCTCCCATTTGGCCTCTTCTGCACCCAGCTGCCCTGCTTTCTCTCCACCTCGGCTTGAAGCTGCCTGAGACCCTCATCGACAGTCTGCTCTTGGACTTTCTGGCCAACAGGAAACATGAGCCAAAATAAACTTCTTTGTTTAAAAGATTATCCAGTCTGATGTATTCTATTATAGCAACAGACAGAGCATGGGTGTCCATTCTACCATGATCTTACATAGTACTTAACATAGTAAGTTCATGTTTATCCCACATTTTAAAAATGGCAACACAGCTACATTCCAGTGCCGTGGCTAAGTATTATACTGTACTGAAGCATTCTGCTTTGCCCACCACTCCCCACCCAAGACCACAGCCTGGCATGGAAGGTAGGGCCAGTCTAACCTGTACTTGGAGTTCCCACACTGTCACATGACCATGTCATTTGTCAGGATATGAACATTAGCCAGAACAGAAACGGAAAGCCACACATGGAACAAAGATTAGTTATTGAATTAAACTATCTTTTCCTTTTCTTAAATATAATTCAGTCAAACTGATTTATGTGCATGGGCCAAGCCTGTGCTTCCTGCATGTTAAACTCTGCCCAGGATCTGAGCAGGAAAGGAAACTCATGAGAAACCAGTCCCAGAGGCTGCTGGATACACTTGCCATTGCAAGTAGAATGAGTGGGAATGTCATTGATTTTGAGCTACTGGGGTTTGACGGCCCCAACTGTCGTCCTAAGGTGAACAAGAAAGACCTGGAAATGAACTCATCCTGCTGACATTCGGGTCCCATTAGGAGCCCTCTCACGGGCTAAGTAGCCAGCCAACATCCTGGGTCCTGCCCTGCCCTGTTGTCTAATACCTAAGCTTGCCGGGCTGTAGGCTTGAAGTTGCCACCAAGCCAGTTTAGCTCCCAGAATTCTTAACACATGTTTGCCTTATAGGTCTTGACATTTTTGCATTAAATCCACTTAGAGTAAATCATTTATCCGATCTAATTTTCCCCGTCTGTAAAGGCCTGTAGTTCAAATTGTTTCTCAAATCAGGCTGTTTCATTACTAACTTTATCAGATTAACTTTTGATTAACGTGCCTGGGATCTATCTGGTAGGCCTTTTAAATTTTTTTCCCCATCACTCGAAGAAAATATAAAGTGGAGAATGTTAGGAGCTTTGGGCTTCTGCCTGCCCAGTGTGATGCATTATGGGAGTATCAGCAGGCTGGTTCCAAACATGGAAAGAGATGTGGCATTTGAAGTGAATCTTAAATGAACAAGCACCATTAGCCAAATGGATCAAAGGTGTTACACAGTTAATAACAGTTATCCTTGTGTGAGTGCCTGTTGAGTCCAGAACAGCTCTGAAAGCCTTAGTGTAAAATAACAGTTATTAGACCAGCCTTGGAATCCAAGTCCCTGGGTTCAAATCTTAGCCCTATCACTTATTGCTGAGTGGCCTTGGGCACTGAGCCACTGGCATTTCTCTAAGCTGATTTCCTCATGGAACTCTTCATCCTGCTCTCAGCGCACAGCCAGTGCCCACTAAAGGTCAGCTTTTTCTGTTATTATCTATCTTGCTCCACCTGCTGAAGTGGGTATTGTTCTCTATGCTACACAAAGGAAAAAAGTAAGATTTGATGAAATTAACTAACTGGGTTCCATGGCTCAGAAATGGCAGAGCCGAGAAGCCAGCACAGCACAAACCTGGGTCCCAGATCCTTCAGACTCATGGCCATACATTTTTCTATGACCTTTCACCTTGAGTATGCACAAAGGCCAAAGCATCAGTCCATTATCACCTTCCTCCCTCGTTTGCAACATCTCCTGCAAATACAGTGTGTGAGCAGCCCTTTGATCCTCTAAAATTCTCTAGATTCCCATTGCATGTGTAAAGAACGCATCTTCCACATCTTTATAGATTCTACATAGCAGGCTTCACAACGTAATTTAGCAAATGCTTACATAGTCCTTAGTATTACGCAGTGGCCACTGTTGGCTCTTTAAAAATATATATTAGGCTGTTCAATTCTCTCAGCAACACTATGAGGAGGCTGCTGGTGTTGTTCCTATCTCACGATGAAGAACCTGAAGTACTGGAAGTTAAGAACCTGTACAAGGACAGAGAGTAAACAGGAAAACCGGGGCTCGAGCTCTGTACTGTGTTACATGTTTGATAAAAGAAAAGAAGAAGCAGTCAGGACCTTAGAGAACTTCAGTCTGGTGCAGATAAGTTTTGGCCTAGACACTATGATTTATAGTTTATGGCCCATTACATTGCAGAAGGAATGTCCATAGATTGCCTTTAAAGAGCTAAAAGTATGCAGGAGACGCAGCAGCCTAATGTTCCCATTTCAAGTCTGCGAGCCAGGGCACAGGAATGGAATGTTCTATGTGTGGAATGTTCTCCCACCTAGAAAATTCCTGACCACCCATTCACCTTTACCTCTCTGAATCGGTTGTTCCTGTGGTTTATGATTCATGGACATGACTGACTCATGACACAGAGTTCAATGTCACTGAAAGGAGTACATTTCATTCTGTTTCTCAGAAGGAGGGCCACTCCATGCTATGCAGAGTCATGAGGAGAAGGCATAAGGGGCTGGGGAAGGGCTGGAGCCATGGCCTAGTGGTTAAGAGTGCCGACCGCTCTTGCAGAGGACCCGGGTTCGATCCCCAGCACCCACATGGCGTCCGAGAGCCATCTGAAACTCCAATTCCAGGAGAACTCCAGTTCCAGGGGAGTCCGACGCCCTCTTCTGACCTCCGCGGCATTGCACGTCACGGGTGCACAGACTTGCATGCAGACAATACATTCATACACATATGGAAATAAATTAAATAAAAATAAAAATAAAAAAAAGGGGGGGCTGGGGAAAACACGGACCGTGGTCTACATTGTTTTCCATACAAAAGGCAGGACGAGGAAGGAGAAATAGCATGGGATTGATAGTATGACCGCGGCTGGGGGCTCTGAGCTACAGGGTGGCCTTCAGCTGACCCTGGGAGGTTGGGCATCTTACATTCTAGAGAATGAGTGCTGGATAAGGCAGTGATTTGTTTTGTATTAAAGATATTCTCTCAAGATCTCTGGAGGTCCCAGTCAACAGGGTCACAAAATGAAGAATACAGAAAAGAAGAATATACAGATATTGCACATATCTGAATATTTGTCTCTCATCTCTCTACTCCTGCTATACCTTCTTCCTTCATCTGGTCCTGTGGCATCTGGAGAAGGTGCCTACCATGGACTGTGTCTGCAATTATTCTCCTGTTGGCCTCCATGGGGTAAAGACCCTGCCCTTCCACCATTCCAACCCCAGTGATCCTGAAGGTGTACAGAATGACTGAATGAGTATGAGGGAGGTGAAGACCCTGCCCCTCCACCATTCCAACCCCAGTGATCTTGAAGGTGTACAGAATGACTGAATGAATATGAGGGAGGTGAATCTGGCAAGTTTGTGCCTGGCAGTCTGTCACTCTAATTTTATTTTATTCTTTTATTTTTTATTTGTGTATATGTGTTTGTTTATGTGAAGGCTTATGTGTGCACACTCTTGTGTGTGTGTGTGTGTGTGTGTGTGTGTGTGTGTGTTTGTATGTGTAAGCCAGAGGACAAACTCAGGTGTTGTTCATCTTGATGTTTTTGAGACAGGATATCTCAGTCTTGGAGCACACCAATTAGGTCCAAACCAGCAGACACTATGGGTCCACCCATCTCCATCTCCCCAGTGTTGCTATTATAAATGTTTGCCACCATGCCCACTTTTTTAAACATGGGTTCTGGGTATCGAACTTGGGTACTTACACTTGCAAGGCAAAAGTACTTTACCAACTGAAGTATCTCCTCAGCCCTCTACTCTAACTTCATTCCTGGAAATCCAGAACAAAAAGCCAGAAGAGGAGGAGAGGAACAGAGAGGAGGACGATAAGGAGGAGGAGAAAGAGGAAGAGAAGGAAGAGGAGGAGGAGGAGGAGGAGGAGGAAGAGAAGGAGGAGAAAGGGTAGTTGTCATTGCCACAATGAGTTCAGTAGCTCCTACTGCCTATCAAGAAAGCCATTTCAAACTTTTAGTACAGAAACTTTTTCTTGGACTTGTGTGATGGCTCAGTGGTAAAGGAGCTCACTGTCGAGCCTAAGGAGGCAGATTTTAATCCCAGGATCCATATGATGGAGAGGACTGATTCCCATAAGTTGCTCTCTGACCCCCACAGGTGTGCTATGGCTCATGAGCACACACACACACACACACACACACACACACACACACAATAAATAAATAAATAAATAAATGAATAAATAAATAAATAAAGTAGAAAATTTAAAGACGCTCTCTTGATGCTAATCCTGTGAGGTATGTACTACCTTGGGTCTCAAGGGAAGGATACTGATCATATAATGGACATAAAATGGTTACAAACACATAGGCATTTTCATGTGGTCATTTCGTTTGTTAGTTTTGGTGGAACTCTCAAGGCAGCAGAAGCATTCTCTGGGCTCCTACAACAACAAAATGCCAACATCCACTTCCTGTAACTCTAATGGGACTTCCAAGGGGCATATGATAACATTATGTTATCCCTCTAAATGTCACTCAACCCAACATGTATTTGACAGATGCTAATGATCTGTCAAGCTAAAATCAAGCTCTTAGACAGGGTCTGGAGTGGGGTTGAGGGAACCAGTGCTATCTGCTTCTACTGCTGTTCTTGTGGCAGGAGGGAGGTGGACTTCGAGAGGCTAAGTCCCAACTCTTGTGGAGGCCAAGGTCACCACCCCCTTCTACTCCTGTCCCAAGAGCCTTGTCTCTGCCCTTACTGCTAGTCATATCTTTCTTTTTGCTTATTTTTAGGGAGAATCTTTTATTGAGATATAATTACATACCCCAGAATTCATTCATTTTAAATGTGCAATTCAATCATTTTAGTAAACACACAGTTGTGCAACCATCACCGCAATCTAATTTTAGAACTTTCCCAGCAGCCCCTAGAAGCTTCAAGACTATTTATTTGCAGCTCCTGCATTCCCTACCTCCAGTTCCAGCACCCTTAAAAAAAAAACAAAACAACCCAAAACAACCCCAAGCCATGCTTGTCTTTTCCACCATCACTTAAACCTTTCCATTCTCAGGCTTGGCAACTCAAGCTGTTGGGGTCTTTTAAGCAAGAATGTCTCTCTATTTTTGTGGAAAGGAATGAAACTTGTTTTCACTTAGCAGGCGCCTTGACAAAACGAGCTTTGCACTGAGCTAGAAATACCAACAGCCAATAATAAGTCCACGTGTCTCCAAAAGTCATGGCTATTCACTGAAGAGCCATCTTCTTCCCTAAGGGCCCAGTTGCCAGCTTTTTGCCAAGCTTGGGCAAGCTGCTTCCCCTGGGTGTGGCTCCTGCACCTGGACACAATGCTGACAAGCCAGATCACTGCCCGAGCCTTCACTGACTTCAGATGTCCATGTTCTGCAGTGAAAGCAAACGGAAGCTGACAAATGACAGCAGAGACTGTCTTCCTCTTCCACACCAACGTTTTCTTGTTCAAAGGTCAGCAGGTCCCAAACCTGCCTGGAGATCATTTTCACTCACTGGAGGTGCTTGTCACCGTTTCCTTCCTGTGAGGCTTTCCCTTAAAGATCAAAATACTTTCAAACACATTTTCAAATTTCTTTCTTTCTTTAATTTTTTTTCTATGCGACAGAGATAGGCAGTCTTTAACTGAAGCAGCATGTGGCAGTTATACATAAGTAAATTACTTTGAATTCAAAATAAGCTTGATCTAACTAGACAAACAATGGGGGAAAGCTGGGACATTCTTAAATTTGAATGGAAGAAGAAGGAGTCCTCAAGGTGGGGAGCTGAGGGGAGAGGAAGGTAGGAGGCTGGCTGTCTACTTCTCGCCCATTTTAAAGCTTTGCATTTTGCAAAGTGAGCTCTTTTTTTAAAAGATGTTTTTATGTGAATGAGCATTTTTCCCAGCATATATATATATATATATATATATATATATATGCAAATCATGTGTGTACAAACTCAAAGGCAAAAGAGGGTATTGGATCTCTTGGAACTGGAGTTATAGACAACTATTAGCAGCCATGTGGGTGCTGGGAACCAAACATGGATCCTTTAGAAAAGCAGTCCATGCTCTAAACTGCTGAGCCATCTCTCCAACACAGAGTGAAGTCTTTGTATGATGAGATACTTGTATCTCCTAAGGATGCTGGTAACCAAAGCACATCTCATGGGATCTTCCCGAGTCCACACATGAGCTCTGGGTGATTCCTATGGAATCTATAAGTAGGGGCAGCAGAGCCAGACAAGAATCCACACCTTAACACAGGGGGAGATATTTAACCACATAAAGTGATCACCCAAGAGCAGATCCAAGGCTAGGAAGGCAGCTTAGCTGGAAATGTACTGACCTTGCAAGCATGAGGACCTGAGATTGATTCCCAGAATTCATTTTTTAAAGCTTGGTAAGTGCCATATGCTTATAATGTCAGCTCTGAGGTGGCAAAGACAGGTGGATCCTTGGGGCTTACGGGCTCATCCAGCCTACCCTACTTAGCACTTTCCAGACCAGCTGAGAGACTGTGTCTCAAAGGAGGTGGACATCCCTGAGGAATGACAGAACAATGCTCAAGGCTATTCTCTGGCCCCCGCATGAAGGTGTATGTGCATACACACATCAGCACATATACATGAAAACACACACACACACACACACACACACACACACACACATGCACAAGCAGATCCAGAAATAAGACAAGATGACAGAATGGAAGAAAAGACTGAGATTCAATTATGAGCCTTCTCATGAAGCCTTCCATATGGTGTGGCCTCAGCGGGCTGAGGGCTTGCAAGGAGTGTGGTTCAAGAGTCAAACATGGACTCAAAGATCCTCCTAAGAGCATGCTTAGAGTAGAGATTTCTTCTGTCATGGAATAATATGGTCTTGGAAGACATTGGAGTCAGAAGGCAATCTATTTTCTGAGAATCTTCTGGGTCACTGGCATTATTTAACAATATCTGCAGCTCCCAGAAAGGCGACCCCACAGGAGAAGAACCTCCCATAACTTAATTTCCTTTTGTTACACTGTGAACTTCATTTTCTTCCTTCTCACCTTCCTTCTATCATTTCCCAGTCCTGCCAAATCCTGTTTATTAAAAGTGTTGTGTCCAATTTACCCAGCTTTTAATTAAGCTGTCAAGTTGAACCAGGATTGTCTCCTGGGAAGCGAACAAAGATTTTATGGTCATTTAATTTTTGCTTAGGATTTTAAAATCCTACTTCTGGCATGTTTAGAATTATTAATGAGATCCTGGAATCCCTGCCCATTTGTGTCCATTACAAGACATAAATCATTAAGCTCAATTAGAGGCAAGGGAAACTTGTGGAGTATGAGCTGGAGGTTGTATCAAATCTTATCTATCCCTAGCATGGCAAGAGATCTAGCCATCAGGGGCTGGAGAACAGGACAGGAGGGGGCCAGAAGATGGCAGAGATAGGGAGAAAGACATGGAGGCAACGGGAGGACAGAAGCAGGATAACGCTAGTTTGAAAACAGTCAGGTATGAGAGAATTTCTTACCTCCTTTTCATAGAATAAAGAAAAATATGATGGTAATGAAGTCATTCTCTAACTGTAAATGAGCGACTGTTATAGAGGTAATCTCTATAAAAACTGGTAAACCTTTCTTTAATTGATAGACATAGGAACTGTGAAAAGGATTATTCTCTATTCAGAACCAAATATAATACTAAAATCTTTTTAGCTGTGCATTTAAGCAAAATATTTAATACAGGAGAGCTCTGATATCGCAATGTATTATTCTGACCAAGGAGATGTTGGCCAGGGGATCCAAGCCCCCCCCCCAAAAGGTAAAGGCTTCTTGCCTGTAAACTGGGATACTTACAAGAAGAGAGGCAGTAAGGCCCTGCTGTTGAAGACCTGATGTAAGCATGGGAAAGATGTATTGAGACCGCACTTGCCAGTTGGTCTCTGGAATACCAGAGAGTGTTACCAAAGGCCACTAAATCAATAAAGCAAATACTGGTCTCCTTGAGTCAAGCAAGACTCCTCCATCAGCATCAGTCACACTACACCTGCCTGGAAATACTGTGCAGCAGTGGCAGCCCATATGTCTGTATATCCCAAATCTAATTGGCTATTAGCTCTCTCCTTGGAGGAATAATCATGGCTGATGCCACAAGCTTACATCCTCTAGTGGTTAAGGATGTTATAAGCCACAGTAAAACCTTGTCCATCTTTTACAGAAAAACTATAATTCATGGATTAGCATACATCCAAACATCTGTGGTCTATACCAAAGTAACCTACCATACAATTTAGTACATGTTTAAATACCTATATCTAATTGCTTGTGCTTTCATTAGTTAAGGATTGAAAGGATAGTCCTGGACAAATGTCAGCCCATGAAAAGGAAACAGCCAGAACTTATCAGAGTCCAAGATGACCATTTCCAGAAGAAGTGAAACTGTTCGGCTTCTGCATTGTCCCTTTCTAAAGCCACTTGTGCCCTTTTCTAAGCCAGGGAACCATTGGCGGAAGAGGGGGCATGGTAGAAATGTAAGGGCTGTCGATTGGGGTGAATGGTTGAAACTACAGAAATATAGACTGGACACTTATTTGATCAACTATTGTAATGTACATTACGCCCCTCCAGCTAGGATGGTTGGGGCCTTGGCTGTGTGGGTTTGGGCACAATGCTTGAAAATTGGTTTTAGCATGAAGAATGCTTTGTACGCACAACTTATTTACTTATTGTTTTAAAAAAAGAAAGAAAAGAAAGTCTAAAAATAAAAAAAATTTAAGATAAAAAAAAAAGAAAAGAAAACAGTCAGGAAAAGAGTGTGAATGGACCCTGGAGGGAAGGAGAGGAGAATGAGTAGAGGGAGAAGTTTTTGCAGAAAGAATCCCATTAGTATCACCTGCCAATAATTCTGATTCTAGCCCCTCTTTCACTCCATTAACTATGCATGGCTATGAGATCTTTCTTTTTGTAATTTCAGTTTTTTTTTGGAATGTTTATTGTATTTCATACACATTTTCCAATTCAGAATTAAGCATTTAGTATCTTTCCTTTCCCCCCACACCACCCCACCCATCCCCGATCAAGCATTCTGGCCATAACTTCCGCATCTTTCTCTCAGTTTTTTTTTTCAGTGTTTTAACATAAGTGAATAATTTTAATGGTACAAGCATCCCTCATGAAAACCATTTGCAAGCAGTTGTGCCCAAATCCCACACAGCCCTGGTCCCACCACCAGCAGGGGGGGCTGTATGTTCAATAAGTTGCTTAAATGGGTGTCCAGTCTATACTGCTGTGTTCACCATTCACCCCAATCACAGCCCTTTACATTCTACCCGAGCCCCCTCTTCTGCAGTTGTTCCTAGGCTTAGAACAGGGGAACAGGTGGAGGAGTCAAAACAGTTACTTTCTCTGGAGCTGATTGACCTTGTGGGTCTCTTGGTCAAGTTCTGGCTGTTTCCTTTCATGGGCTGAAGTTTTTTTGGGGGGTCCCCCCCCAGGAATATATTGCAATCTACTAATGCACACAGCAATTAGATATATAGGTATTTAACACATACATAATGTGTAGGTAGGGTTATTTGCGTATAGACACGCGATTTGTATGTATGTTAATCCCTGAATTCTAATTTTTTGCCTGTTAAAATGACAGGGTACTACTGTGGCTTATAACATCTCTAACCATTAGAGGATTACGCTTGTGGAATCAGCCGGGGGTTTATTCCTCCAAGGAAGAGCTAATAGCCAAATAAGATTGGGATTTACCAGACATGGTGCCTCTGGCTGCACAATATTCCAGGCAAGTGAGGTGTAGCTGGTGCTGACCAGAGGAGCCTTGCTTGGACCCGAGGAGACCTAATTTGCTTTATTGGTTAGTGCTTATGGTAACCTCTCTGGTAATTCCCGAGACCATCTGGTACACTTGCAAGTGTGTCTCAACAAATCTTTCCCATGTTTTACATCAGGTCTGTCGACAGCCAGGCCTTATCGCCTCTCTTTTGAGAGTATCCCCCAGTTTAGAGGAAAAGGAGCCTTAACGTTTTTGGGGTGGAGGCTTGGATCACTCTGGACAACATGCTCCTTGGCGAGAATAATTTTCTATTGCTGATGTCAGAGCTCCTGTATTCAATATATTTTGCTTTAGTTAAGAGACTAATACTGAGACTTAATAGACTTAGGTATGACTATAGGTCTGGAGATAATCTTGTCTTTCACTGTATAGTCTATTAGTTCAATTAAAGAAGCAGTTTTAACAGTTTTATAAGAAGATTACCTCTAATAACCGGTTGGCTCCAAATTACAAGTTAGAGAATGACTTTATCATCTTCATATTTCTACTTGTTCTGGGAGGGGCGGCTGGAGCCGGTTGTGCGGGTTCTAGAAAGTCTCTCTATTAAAAAACTATGCAGCAACTGAAGGTAAGTTTCTATTAGATTCATTATAAATAGTTGTTACAAGTAGGATCACGATCGGTTTGATGTTTTTGAGCAACTCTGAAGCTTTTTCTTCCCTTCAATGGTCAGTGGCACACAGCCTTTCTGCTGGCACTTTCTTTAACAGTCCACCAATGCCAAATCTGTAATCTTTTCTTTCTCATGCCATTAAGTTGGTGACATTTTGACCTGTTGGAAACACAATCTTTCTCGTAGTTAGTTGTAAGATTTGCAATTGCGGGGCTGGAGAGTATGGCCTAGTGGTAATAAGAGCGCACCGTCTTACAGAGGACCCGGGTTTGATCCCCAGACCCTATGGATGAGCTGAAACTGTCTGAACTCCAATTCCAGGAAGACTCAGTTCCAGGGAATCCGAGACCGTTCTTCTGCCCTCTCTGCGCATGCACGGACACGAGGTGCACAGACTTGCATGCAGACAGTACCTTCATACACATACAGAAATAAACAAAAATTAATTATAAAAAATTAAAAAAAGAATTTTGAATTGCAAGGGTTTTTCAACGATTTTTTTCTTTATTCTTTTTTTTTTCTTTTTATTTGGTGTTTTTGTGTTTTATTGTTGACCCATGAGTCCTCAAAAAGGCCAGTTGTATTATACATACACTATAGGATGGAATCAAGGCACAGATTTCACAAATTCACCCATGCTTGTTTTGGGTAGACCGTATGTGTATCTAAACTTGGGAAGCAAACTTCATTTTAAGTTAAATCATCCTATAGGTGAAGAGCATGCTACAAGTGGATACTGTGACAACAGAAAAAATCATAGAGAACATTTTTATATTGCCAAACGCAAAAGTTATTTATACAAATTTTACATAAACACAAATGTTGGACAGCCAATTTATATCTCCAATTAACTCAATGCATTAACGTTTTTAAACAGAGCCTTTAAACCAATGTATGTTTTAATATACACAATTTACTGTTTAACTAGTCCTAAAAACACATTTTGTACTACCTGTAGACAGAGTCTGGGAAAACTGGATACTTGTTGAACTCACGTGCAATTAATATGCATTAATCGAATATACACTCGTGTCTCTTCCCACCGCATCCACCCTCCTAGTTTCAACCATTCAGTCAGTTTTCTGATGCAGTCTTTCTGTTGTTGTTCTTTTATATGCATCCCTCTCCCAAGACATATTATAACTGGGTATTGGCACTAGCACCACATATGAGGGACACCAGCTTTGTATTTGTTTTTCTGGGACTGTGTTACTACTTCACTAACTAATGTCTTCTAGCTCCCATTTACCTGGCAAAGTTCATGGATGGTTGTCTTTCTTTACGGCTGCGATAGGATGCCATTGTGTAGATGTACCACATTTCTTGTAATGTACCACATATCGTCAGTTGAGGGGGCTGTTGGGGTTTGGTTCCAGCTCCTTGCCCTTATTATGAAGAGAACTGAAATAAACATGGCCATTGCATGGTATCTCCTGTGGGTGGGTGAGTCTTTGAGGGTGCATGCCTAGGAGTGGTATGGCTGGGCAGGTGTGGTCATTTGAGTCTTAAGGTTCTCCGCACTGCTTTCGATGGTGGCTGTACAAGTTTACATTCCCCCAGAAGTAGATGTAATGTTCCCTTTACCCACAAACATCTCCGACTTGGTATCATTTGTTTTCTTGATCTCGAAGCCAGTCTATTGGAGTCATGATATCTTAAAGTGGTTTAATTCATTCCTTAATTATTTAGCAATGTTGCAATCTTCTTAAGATGTTTCTTGGCCATCTCTATTCCTCCTCTGGAAGTCTCTATTCAAGTGTTTTGGTTGCCCATCTTTTCTGAGTGATTAATTTGGTTTTCTTTCTTTCTTTTCGTTCTTTGAGTCGCTTGTATACTATGGAACTTAAGAATTTGCTTTGTAAGATATATCGGCAGTGAATGTTCCAATTCCCACTTCGTTGGGTTTCTCTTCACTCTCTTTATTGTTTCCTTTGATGTACAGAAACTTTTGAGGTTTAATGAGGTCCCATTGTCAATTGTCAATCTTATTCTTGTGCAGCTGGCTGTCCTGATTTAGGAAGTCTTTTCCTACACCGATGTCTCTGGTAGTCCCTGCTGCCAATTCTCTTCTGTCAACCTCCCAGTAGTTTAGATTTCATGTGAGGTCTTTGATCCACCGGAATGACTTTTGTACAGGGCGAGAGGTAGGGGTTGTAATTTTTTTCCTGCTACAGGTGGTGATCCAGTTTTGCCAACTCCACTTGCTGAGATTCTGTCTTTCCTCCTATTGGTTTTCTTGCCCCCTTCAAATATGATGGTGAGTGAATTGTAGGTGCTCAGGTTTGGATTTCAGTTGTATTCCATTGCGTCCTGGTCTGTTTTTGTGCCAGTACCAACTGTTTTTTATGACTTAGGCCTTGTAGTATAGTTTGATGAATGGCTGAACGATACCCCCCTGTATTGCTCTTTTTGTTCAGGTTTGCTTTGGCTACTTCAGGGGTCTTTGTTTTCTAATGAAATTGGGGATTGTTTTTTCCAAGCCTGTTGAAGAAGTTCTTGGGAGATTGTTGATGGTATTTGCATTATATTCTGTACACTGAGTTTGGTAAGTGGACATTTTTACCTATATTTATTTTCCCAATCCATGAGCATGGGAGGTTGTCCATTTCTGATGTCACTTTTCTCAGTTTCCTCTTCTTCAGGGGGTTAAAAATTTTTGTTGTAGAAGATCCTGGTGTATTGTTAGGTTTGTTCCTAGGTAGTTTATTGTTTTTGAGGCTATTGTGGTGGGANAGAGAGAGAGAGAGAGAGAGAGAGAGAGAGAGAGAGAGAGAGGTGTGACCAGAAGAGGCCTACACAATGGGAACAAATGGAAAGATGTACAGCTTCCTTTCTAAAAGTCTTGAGTTCATGGTCCTAGGTCCTTCTCAGCTCTCAGAATAAATGCTCCAGTTTCTGTAAGGATGAGATGTCTGGCTGGGGAATCTCTCCATTCTCAGCTGTATTTTAGAAGAATAGTAGAGTTACAGAGGTCACTAATACACAGCACTGCACAATCTACTCCTCTCCCGCCCTCTACACTCTCTAGCTCCGTCTTGATCTTCCCAAGACAAGAGGGCTGTTCCAAGCATCATCCTTATGCTTTGAATCTTAGCCTCTGGTGAACCACCTAAGCAGTGCTACTTCTTAAAAATGAGACCTTTGAGAAGACCCCATGGGTAGAGCAAAGAACATAATGGTCAGCACACACAGACCTTCAACCTTCTGCCTGCTCCAATCAGATCACATCTATACAGCCTACCTCAGAAAACTGTCATGATGACCACATAGTTGAAGGAGAAAAGAGAGAGAAATTGATCCAAAAACCTTTCAATCTCAACTCAGACTGTTTATGGGCAATAAAAAAGACTGATAAATATATAGTTCAGAGTCGACTCTAGCTGTGACCTGTGCAGACAGGTCTCTTGTAACCTTGATCCACTCAGGTGTTCTAAGACAAATTTCTTGGGAAGCTGAGTGTTGAGGTCAAGTTCCAGACTTATCTGCAAAGAGCTCAGTTTTTGAGCTAGATAGGACAAGACAATGGTCACACTGAACCCAGTTACCATTTGGTATAGCCACAGCTTTATCAACTGGGGGCAGGAGGGAAGAGAACAGACACAGCTCAAGCAATTGCTCCTGGGCAGAACTTTCTACCCCATCAGAAATGCCGGTGATGTGAAGAGGACCCTTGTCTTAGCAGAGTGGGAGGCAGGAATAAGAAAAATGTGGCCAGGCATCTTACCACAGATGCCTCACTTACAGATAAGATGTCTGAGTCTACGATTCTCAAATAACCAAGAGAGAAAGTAGAGAGTCCTCACAGGGTGCCTGGCATGCAGGGGAAGGCTAGTAATGGTCACTTGCTATGGCATTGAGGCCCGAGTTAAATCCTGGTTCTGGCTTTGATGGCTGTGCAGTCTTGAACAGGTTATTTCATCTCTTTCAACTCTGCTGGTCTCAGAAAAAGGTGGCAGGACTGTTGGCCCCTGCCACATCTAAAGGCCATTATGAAGATTAAAGTCCATGGATGCAAAAATGATCTGAAAACTCTGAATTTTGATTGATGTGAAGTAGCCTTTATGTCTTCATTACTACCACCACCAACGTCACCACCATCACTACCACTTCAACATCATCGTCACCACCCCACCATCCCATCATCGCCACCATAATTATCCACCATCATCATTACCAGCATCATCACTGTAACCACCGAAGAGCTTGCCAGCTTGTCTCCAACAGGTTTCCAAAGCCTGGGACTTTGTAAGTTCAGAGAGGCTGAGTAAAAGATTGGAGTCAGTGACCAATGCTCAACCTTTACTCATTCATTATCCAATCAATACCCATTGACCATCTACTATATTCTGGATCCCATTCTAGATGCTGGATATAGGCAAACCTTGTGGAGTTCACATTGTGATGTGGGAGGGAGAGATTGACAATGAATAATCCATTGGATATACAAATAAATTGCATGGTATGTTGGAAGGTGATCAATCCAAGGGAAACAAAGTATGGATTAAGGTCAGGACCCCAAGGAGAGAGAATAGACGGGCGTTTCTCTGTAGCTCCTCCATCCCCTGAACTGTTCCTACTACCTGGAAAAGTACCTACTATTAAGAATATTGTTTGGTCATACTTAATGTTAGTAATAGTTTATTGTATTTGTTAGTTATAAATACACTCAAATACAGAATACAGGTATGGATTATTTCTCTTTTTATTACGGGTTTAAGAATTTCATGCATGATTATGTGTTTCACTCACATGCGCCTACAGCTCCTACTTTTCCAACCACCACTTTGCATCCCAACTTCATGTACCTTTTCGTAAACCCACCGAGTCCACTTAGTTCTTCCCTAGTGTGAGATTTCTTTTTCACTGTGCTCCTCATTGAGAAAGTCATTATTTGGTAAAAACAAACCACTATGAATTGAAAGAGAGGGGAAAAGCTCTTATCAAAGAGAGATTTAAAAATAAGGTACAAGTGAATGATTCACAGTGAAGTTGGGGGCTCAGTCACTATGAAGAACAGAATTAAAATGGCATAGTTCTGGGAGATGGAGAATATCTAAGAAGTTCCTCTAGCTAGACCTGAGCATGCCCTGAGTGTCCTGGCTGTGCTGACCTGGTCTGATAGGGAGATGGGCTGAGAAGGAGATGTAGTGAGGAGGATAGGTCCCTTTTCCATGACCACAAGGGCTGTCCCTGAGCTTCTATCCCGGGAAAATGTACTTTCCAAGAACCTGTCACATGTCTTCACTGTCCCCGTATCCCAGTCACCCTCCTTCTTGCCACCTAACATTAGATTGCCCCAGTTTCCCACCCCCATTCTTTTCTTCGCTTCTGGCTTACTGTCTGTCACATGTCCAGTCCCATCCTAGCTACAGTGGCTCCAGAGCCAACTGACCCCTACCAAAGTTCCTTATGTCCTAAGACAGAAAAGGAAACAGACCTTTGACAATGGCCAAGATTAAGTGTTTTGACAGGTGTGCTGGATAGCTGTAGTGTCAACTTGACACACCTGGGTTGAGGGAGCCTCAATTGGGGAATTGGCTCCATTGGATTGGCCTGTGGACACATCTGTGGAGTATTGTCTTGATGGTTGAGCAGTGTGGGAGGGCCCAGCCCACAGTGAATGGTGCCACCCTGGGCAGGTTGTTGTGTACCGTATAAGAAGGCAGGCTGGGCATGAGCCAGGGGAGCAAGCCAGTGAACAGCATTCCTCCATGGCTTGTGCTTCAGCTCCTGCCTCCAGGTTCCTGCCCTGAGTTCCTGCCTTGGGCTCCCTAAGTGATGAACTGTGACCCAGGAGATGTAAGCTGAATAAACCCTTTCCTCCCCAAGTTGGTGTCGGTCAGAGTGTTTTGTCACAGCAATGGAAGACAAACTAGAACAGAAATTGGTACCAGAAGTGTGGGGTATTGCTGTGACAGACCTGACCTTGGTGTTTTGGGGAAGGATTGTGGAGGCGTTTGGAACTTTGGGCTGGGAAGATCATTGAATGCCTAAAGATTGTTGCTGTGGAGCTTGGAGCAGTTTTGCTGAAGGAGTTGTAGAAGATGGAGGCCTGGCTTGTGAAGTTTCTAGTTTCAAAGGGGAGCAGAGATCATCAGGACTGTGTAATCTGTGGGTTCTGGTCAGCTGGGGCTGAAGAATCAGCTGTAAGTAACAAGAGACCAGAACCTGAAGTGAAATCTTTGTTGTACTGGGACAATTGATGCTGGTTAGCTGGGGCTGAAAAATCAGCTGTAAGTAACAAGAGACCAGCATCACTGTGGTGAAATCTTCTGGGAAGAATTTCTTCAGGGTCAGCACACAGAAGCTGTGATCCAGAAGGGGCCTGAGCCTCCATCTCAAGCCAGAAGCAGGACTTGGTAGTGTGTAAGAGTCTCCTATATGGTTCTGGTGTTGAAATTTGAGGGGGTCACAGAAAGCAGCCGAGGCTTGGCACTGTGAGAGGTCAGGAAAGACCATTGGTGAAAGTGCACCTCGGTTGCAATGAAGACCACAGGATTTCAGGGGTCATGGAGAGAAGCTGAGGCTTTGCACCAGGAGAGGTCAGAAGAGGCCATTGGTGAAGGCTGCCTCAGTTTCAGTGGCGACCCCAGCTTTTTGGAGATTCCGGGACCGTGGGATGACCACAAAGAGGAGCGGCAGGTGTGGAATGGAGTTGGCCTGGGCCTGTGAGATGAGTTGTGTGTGCCACGGATGGCAGAGTCGGAGAAGGTGAGCTGCCGAAACCCTTTGGAGCCCAGAAGATCATGAGTGAATCCCAGGTATCCAGCCTTGAGCTACTTTGCTGGACTTAGGTTTTGTTTGAGAGTGCCTGATTCTTCCCTTTGAAATAAGACAGTGCTTGTTTTGGATTTTACAGCAGCCCACAGTTAGGAGACTTTTAATGGACTTTGAACTTTTAAGTGTTTGGACATTTTAAGGACTGTGGGGCTTTTCAGGTTGTATTGTCTTAGGTTGTGATTAATGTTAACATCATACTTTGGGGTTAAGAACTGGAAAGGTGGTGGTTTAATAGTGATGTGTTTTGTGTGTCAGGTTGACAAGGGGTCAATTGTACTGGATAGCTTTAGTGTCAACTTGACACACCTGGGTTGAGGGAGCCTCAATTGGGGAATTGGCTCCATTGTACTGGCCTGTGGCCACATCTGTGGAGTATTGTCTTGATTGTTGAGCAGTGTGGGAGGGCCCAGCCCACAGTGAATGGTGCCACCCTGGGCAGGTTGTTGTGTACCGTATAAGAAGGCAGGCTGGGCATGAGCCAGGGGAGCAAGCCAGTGAACAGCATTCCTCCATGGACTATGCTTTAGCTCCTGCCTCCAGGTTCCTGCCCTGAGTTCCTGCCTTGGGCTCCCTAAATGATGAACTGTGACCCAGGAGATGTAAGCTGAATAACCCTTTCCTCCCCAAGTTGGTGTCAGTCAGAGTGTTTTGTCACAGCAATGGAAGACAAACTAGAACAACAGGTGTTATTCAAAGAGCTAGATGAGTACTGAGGGTGGAGAAACTATATTCTAGGAGACACTGGAAACAAACAGTCCATACAGCACCCTCTTGAGAGCTAGAGTCTGTGAACCCCTTGGTTTGGCATCTACCCTTATCCTTTTTGATCTTAAATTGCAATTACACATTTTCTCACCAGGCAATGAGCAGTCTAGGCTGGACACATGCTGTCTTAGTAACTCTTGTATCCTTAGCCCACAGCACAGAGGAGTGACTCAGAACATGTTGTAAGTTCCTTTGTCAATTATATTTGTGCTAATCCTGGAAAGATGACTCAGTTCAACAGGTGAAGGAAGAAAGAACATGCTCAATCGTGCTGAGCCAACAGGACTTAATGTGCCTTCATCCCAACCCCTCGCTATTCAGGATGAGAGAAGAAAATTGGACAAAACCTTGAACTTAGCATGGTAGAATTGCAGGCTTTTAAGAGGGCACAGAAATGGACTAAGTGAGTTTCTCAATGCCTGTTAAATCACCAAGGCTTTTTCTGACGTATATTCGGTAGTGTGAGGAACACAGCTAGGGAAGTGGTCTAACTGTGACCTTGTGACCAGAAATGCTCCAGGCTTCTGCCTTAGTCCAGATGTGACTCAGAGGCAGTCCTAGGCACAAATATGTCTAGATATTATTTTCTGAAAGCTTTTTCAAGTAATACAATGAACCTAAGTTCAGAGTATGAGCTTTGAAGTCACAAAGATGAATTCGAGCACCTGCACTTCTGCTATGAGTTCCTGGCAAAGTCACTTAATGTCTTGGAGCCTCTTTCCTAGATCTCCAAACTACAGAATGTAGTCCTAATACATCACAGGTTTTTGTAAAGATTGAATGGGACACATGCATACAGATGCCTAATACTTAGTATTAATAGATGCTCAGGAAATGCAAAAATGTGACCCTTTAGCCTGCCATTAATTCCAGTCTCAGAGCCACACTTGTTAAAAACTTTTCTATCCTGAGAAACCAGTGATGCAGCTGCTCTGGGATGTTTCCATGTAAACTTGGATTAAGTATCCTAACCTTTTTCCAACTGCAGGTGTCACTGAGTGGCCACACAGCCTTGCCCAAAGCACTGACCCTCTCTGGGCTTATTTGTCTGGATAAGGAGGTGATTTGGGTGGATAATGCTTGCATAGATCCCGCACACAAGCTTTAAGTTTCTCAGTTGCAGGGAAAACTGACTTAATCTCTCTCTCTCTCATACACACACACACACACACACATATATATATATATATATATATATATATATATAATTAAAGTTTGATGGTAATTCAAAAGTTCTAAAATTTTTGTTTGTAAATCCTCTGGCCTTTGTTATGAGCATCTGCCAGGAGCTAAGCCTTATATGTTGTTTGATCATTTAATCACCATCATCACCTAATGTTCCAATTTTTATCAATATTGAATTTACACTTTCTGGACATTAAGTTATCTGGTTGACTCCATGGCTAGCAAATTCTAATATCCTTTTAATTTCTTCCAATTTGCCATTTCTCTGGCCTCTCTTGCCCACACCCTGTTTCTACAGCTGAATATAATATACGGTTTTCCTCCTCATGAGTTAAGACCAGAGACAGAACTCCTAACATATATGTAAAGAATAACCCATCATTTCAATGTTTAAGGGCTGAGCATAATAGGCCCTTAACATATTTTGTTTGAACAAATGGACAAATGGATGAATGGATGATGGGATGGATGGGTGATTGAATTGATGGATGAATGGATGGATAGGTTGGTGGATAGATGGATTTGAGGATGGATGTATAGATGCATGGATGATTGGATGGATAGTTGGATGGATGGATAGATGGATAGATGCAATCACTACAAGACTAGGAATTTATTCTTCTCCCTTTTTTACATCTGGTTCAAAAAAGCCATGACCAACCTATACCATAATCCAGGGAAAATACTCAGAATATTTACCCCAAACCCCAAGAATGTTGCAGACAAGACTAGTGTCTCCTCAGGCACCTGGCTTCCCTTCTCCTTCCCCCAGCCCTGTGGCCAGGACTAATTCCCTTCACTGTTGCTCAATTCTTTGCACACACTCTTTCTGCAGCACCAGCATTTATGTTAGTCTAACCTTGATCCCTGTCCTGTCTTAGTCCAGTGTTTTTCAATCCTAGGTACCAAATAGAATCACCTGGGAGTCTTTTTGCAAATATTGGTGTGGGCCCAGCAGTTCTAGTGGGGCCCAGGTATCAGCATTCATTAAAATCACCCAACTCTAGTTTACAGCCAGGGCTGGAAGCTGCTCCTCCGCCCTTTGATGAATGGCCCAGTTTCAAGCTGTTTCCTGTGGCTTCGTTATCTCCTGTGATACCCTTGCAACAGATGCCACGGAGCAGGCTTCCCTCTGCTCCCTCCCTCCACACTCTCCCAAAAGATGGTTCATGAAATATCTCTTTCCATTTTTGCTCACAGCCTCTTCTCCCTAGGATAAAGGCCAGTCCATAGTGACGAGGCTGGAAAATAATGACATAAAACATAATAATTAGCATTTATTGAAGGCTTACAGTTTGCCAAAGTTATGCTAAATCCTTTCAAGGCATTTCACTAATTGTTGCATTAACCCTATTCAATAGGCCACTCTGTATTTAATCTCTATTTTGGAAATGAGGAAAGAGAAGCAGAAAGAATGAAGGCAATTTCCCATGATTATCCAGCTAAGAAGTCAAAAAATCAGCATTCAAAGCTAGGGTGTAACCCCAGTAACCTGACCCCGTTCTGCTACGTTTGTTTGGTCTCTGTCACCATAGAATTCTCTTAGACAAGCCTGGTCATCTGTACTCATTCATATTATTGATGAATACTTTCCCTTGAAGCACAGAGTCTAAGGAAGTCTCTCCATTGCCCTCTAGGTGCATCCGATTCCATCTGAATCCTAGGCAGGCACAGCAGAGAGCACCACAGGAGCCTTTCTTCATCACATATGTTCACACTGTATCCTCTCCATGAACCTGGGCCTTAGGCTATCCTAGTCCAGTTTGCTAAGGGTGAGAACTCATAATGCATTGCCAAGAACCCACAAATAGCTACCAGTGGGTATTCTATACCATACCATTCCAATAGTAAAGTTAAAGTTTTTCTTCTACATTGGATAAAATGTGTTGCTATGGTCAGGTGGTCAGAGAAGGCTGGTGGAAGAGGTAAGCATTAAGCTGGGATGGGAAGACAGGCTAGTGTGTGGACACATGGAGGGATAAAGAGAGGACACCCCAAACAGGAAGAAAAGCCTGGACAATGGCATGGCAGCAGAGCTCAGTGGAACATGGAAGACACCTTGGGGCACACAAAGACAGCATGATTTGGCTTAGAACAGGTCATTTATATCAGGTCACATAGTGAGACATTTGCTGAAAACCAAACTCAAGAGCTTGGGCTTCACTGCGTAAGCCTGAGGGAACCACTGTACAGGACAGAAATGCAAGAGAAACAATGTTAGAAGAGTGGAAATTAGCAGGGGATCAAGGAGCTAGCCAGGAGACACGTTTAGAGGTAAGTGAAATGAGGTGCCTGAGAGATTGGGAGACAGCCTTGGAGTAGAGTCTAGAAAATGGAAGACATGAGCAATAGAACACAGATGAGTGTGCAGGGTTCATCTGGTTAGCTGTGGGGACAAAAGGAGCAAGGGGCATCTGAAAAGACTCTCTGACCATCAGGCACTTGCTTCCAGGAGCTACAAAGATGAGCCCCTGTGGTCCTGGCTCCTGTGAAGTGTGCTATGCAAAGAGAATGCCATAGGTCTCCAGGTCATGATCATGCAGATGATAGTCTACTATTGCAAAGCATTACCTGGCACCATTTCAGCATTAGGGTGTCTTGGTTCTTAGAGCAAAGACCTAGACAACAAGGCTAGTGGCCTAGCCATGCAATACCAGGGAAGAAGTGATATCTTCATCTGTGTGGTGTTGGGAGGGAGAGGAAGAAAGTTAGAAGAATAGATGTCTTCAGAATACTGTAGATTTAGGGAAGGGCCTCTCAGGCAGAAAGAAGAGAATGTCCAAGCATCGAGCTGTCATAGCCTATTTTTAAACTTCTAGACATTGATGCTAAGAAGGACAAAACAGAGATCAGGTAGGCCCAGGGGAGCAGATTCTGGGAAATTATTATAAATATAACAGTTAAAGACACAGATTTTAGAATAAAAAAATATATGGATTGGTTGCTGGTCATGATATATCAGACAATCACTTCTCTCACTTCTCTCTTTGTTTTATCATCCTTATAGTACAGTGTTCTCCAGAGGACTAATAAGAGAATTCAAATATAGCAGTTGGGTCTGGTAAACATTTGGCTCAATAAATGCTTGGTTTCCATAAATTGTGGTGAGATTTACATACAATTGATATAGATCTATCCAAGAGAACACACTTCAGGCAGTTAGATACGGGTGAACTGAAGCACAATTCAAGGTCAACTCAAGGACAGGTGATGATCAAAATACTAAGATTAGGTAAGACCACCAATGAGTTACATAGTCTGAAAAAGGGCAAAGATGAAGGGGGGGGGCTGGGGGTATTGTGAACACTTTTATGTGGAAAGGGGGAGAGTAGGAAGGGGTTGTGCCAGATGCATTCACAGTAGAAGCCAAAGGAGGTGACAACTCCAGAAGTGAGTCAGGATCAGACACGTGCCCAAGAAGCTTCTAGGTGGCCCTCAGGGTAATAATTTCTATGGAATAACCAGAATTTATCAAGCTGAGGGAAATGAGAGGGACTAGGCAGAGAGTGGAGACGTGAAGTCAGTGGGGAAACCAGATCATCTGAGTTTTGGGCCCTGCTTTGCAAATAACCCTATCCGTTTGGGAGGGTCACACACTCTTATGTTTTTTCCTCTTTTCAGATAACAGATTTTTCTACTTCCAGGCCTCCTTCCTCCCAAGATTCCACACGCGGAGTTATTTCCTCCTTATTGAGGCATTCCTTCCCAGTGGAGTCTCATTAAGAATCAGAAAGTAGGGGCTGAAGAGATGGTCTAGTGGTTAAGAGTACCGACTGCTCTTACAGAGGACCTGGGTTCGATCCCCAGCACCTACATGGCGGCTGAGAACCGTCTTTAACTCCATTTCCAGGGGAATCGGATGCCCTCTTCTGACCTCCGAGGCATTGCACGACATGGATGCACAAACCTACATGCAGACAGTACATTCATACACATAAAAAATAAATAGATAAATAAAAAGAATCAGAAAGCAAATTAAATGAAGAAGGTTCAAGAAGTAAACAAAATTTACAGCTCTCAGGAAGCTCTTGATACATGGCTTTGTGAGACTAGTTTATTTCACATAACATGATGATTTCCAATTCCATTCATTTCACCACAAATGGTGATTTTGTTCCTTTTTATGGCTGAATAGTGCTCCATTGTGTAAACATACCTTGTTTTTTTTCTCTATTCACTCACTGATGAGCACTAGGCTGATTCCACATGTTAGCTATTATGAATAGTGCCACATGCGTGGGTTTCTGTCATAAGACAACTTTGATTCCTTGGGCAGATGGCCAGGATGATTAGGGCTGGATCATATGATAGTTCTGTCTTTAGTTTGGGGAGGAAGTGGCATGCTTCCCATGGTATACTACTCCATAGCTATTGAGCACTAGTTTTCAGTGTATTTGTGAACATCTCCGCCAACAGTGTATCAAGATCCTTTTTTGCTGCTGTTTTTTTTCTTTACTGATTACTTGCCTTCTTCCTTACTAATTGCTTGCTTCTTAAGCCACCAAATTTTGGGAATATTGGTATACAGCAACATATAATTACAAACTGTGTGTCTACAAACAGAGCAAGCAAGCTGGGTACTTCAAAGGAAAGGAGTTAACTAGAGGAAGCAGAGAGAAGAGCCTATGCACACCGCAGGCATCTTTCAGGAGCAACTGTGATACATTCTTTCTAGTTCTCTTGCCGGATCTTCCTTCTGCAGACAGATTTAATTAATGGCGAGGCCTCTTAGTCCTGAGGGAGCCATCATTAATTTCCTAGGCAGCCTCATTCACAAGAACTAGCATCATCATTTCTTCATGTTGTCTTTGCTTGGCTGACATATTGACAGAAACTCTGTCTTGCAATTTTTCACGTATGATGGACTTTCCCTTGGAGCCTAGAACTCACTATCAGAACACTGGTGACCTCCCGCTAGTATTGATCAGTAAACCACTCTGTATCCATTTCTTCTTCTACTGCTCATCTCAAGATCCCTCAGCCTCCTTTGCTGATGCAAGTGGCTAGTCTTTCCAACCAGAAGAGGTTCAGAGCGAAGTTAAGAGTGGAAGCAAATTCTTCAGAATCCTTTCTTCTCACTCACTGAGAAGTTCACGAATCGAGCGGGAAGAATTGCAATATGGAGTCGCCACGCAGAGGACAATCACCCTGTCCTGGACTTTGTATGGGGGAGGAAATCAACATTTTCCTTGTTGCATCCTTGAAATGTGAGGGGTTATTTATGACTGTAGCAGAGCCTAGTTTATATTGACCCCTGAACTCACCACACTAGTTCATAGCCAACCACCAGAGGAGGAAGCTTGGTGCCTTATCCCGGAAATGTTGCTGGGGCTGGTTGCTGAGTGATCATTGCTAATAAATGTGTGCAGAGGGGAGGTGGAAGACAAGTTATCAGCCTTGTGATGGCAGAAGTTAGTCACGCTAAGCCCCAGGAGGACTCTGTCCATATTTTTTCACTTCTTGCTGCATTATTTTCCTCAATGAAACGCATCCACTAAACTGAAAACCCTGTCTCGCCACCCAGAGCCTCATTGTCACACTTAGTGAGTGGCTCTAAGCAATAGATTACTTATTATCTAGATGTGGGAATTTATGCCTATAATCATAGCATTCGGGAGGCTGAGACAGGAGGATTGCCAGAAGTTCAGGGTCAGCTTGATCTATGTATTGAGTTCTAAGTCAGCCAGGGCTATGTAGTAAGACCTGTCTTAAAAAAATCCACAACAAACAAAAGGAATATTCACTGTTGCAGAGTTTAGGAAGCCAGAAGTACATACATAGCACCACTGAGTCAAAGTCCAAGTCTTAGTAGATCCACCCTGTCATCTCTGGAAGCTCTAGGAAGGATCTGTCTCACCTTCTTTACTGTCCTAAATCCTAGTTACATCAGTCCAATGTCTGCCTCAGTAGTCAGTCGCATTGTCTTTCCTTCTGTTTGAACTTGGGCCTTGTCTCCTTTTGATTTTCTTTAGGTAAAAACATTGAAATCTATTCCTTATCAAATTCCAAGTATACAATAAAGCATTAACTGTAGTCACATTGTTGTACATGTCTCCTCTTAGAAGGACAGCTGAGGTTGTGGTTAGGCCCATGTGGATATCCCAAGGTAATAGTCCCATCCCAACGCCCTTCTGTCAATCACCTCTGCATAGACTTTGCCATTTCAGGCAGCATTTGGCAAGGCTAGCAGTTAGCAGTTGATTCATTTGGGAGATATTGTTTGGCTTGCTACAAGAATCCAGAAACAAAGCATGAGATTATTGCTAGAGCTACAAGGAAGACCATTTCAAAGATAAAAGTCTCTCCTCCCTGGCTCAGCATCAGTACACTGATGGAAAAGGAAGTCCCCTCTGCCAGGGCATCTGACTGGGAAGGGGGCTGGGATTTGCTCCTGTTAGTTCTTAGCTCTATTCTAGAAAGACAGAAACAGAGCTGAAATCTCGGTCCTTTGACAGACGCCTTGGTTTTCCAAGGGCCTCTGCTTCTTCATCTACAAAAAATGGACAGAGAGTATCTATATCCCTGTTTCCTTGTGATATTTACCTGACAGAGTGATATCGTGTTTAGCTTTGTGTCTGTCACATAATGGCCTTTCAGGTTTTCTTGGGTGTGTGTAGAAGTTACTTTTCTTATTACTGTAACAAAAATGCCTGCTAAAAGCCACTTAAGGGAAGGATTTATTTTGGATTACAATTTAAGTAAGAGCATGGTTCATCAGAGGGATATGGCTAGTGACATCACATCACATCATCTATATTCACACTTCACATCACATCACATCACATCATGTCACGTCACATCACACCACCAGTTGAGAAGGAGAGTGAGATGAATGCTGGTGAACATGTTTTAACCATTTTGTCTTTTTATTCAGTCCAAGACTCTAGCCAGTGCTACCCACATTCAAAGTAGATCTTCCCTCCTCAGTTAAATCTCTTTATAAACACTCTGAGTGATGTACCCAGAGGTGTGTCTCCTAGGTTATTTATTGTAAATGCAGTCAGGTTGACAAGAGGAACTGTCACGGTGTACAAAGGTTAAGATGCTGATGGAGGTAACAATGTGTTGGTGGAACTAAAATAAGGATGGTGCAGAAAATCCAAGGGCTACAGGAAAAGTGGTATAAGAGACATCAGGGGTCCACCTTGCTAGGGACTAGCATGGACTGTCCGTGGACCACAGGAAATAGATTAATGGGTTGATCTTAGGATGAGAGGCACAGAACAGGACTAGGGCAGAAGCAAGTGGGGACCTTTTGCTCCTGGCTGGACAATATCATAGTGCTGAGGGGAGGTCAAAGACCAGGTGCTGTGGTATAGATGAGGATCGTGATGGAAGATATGGAGAGCAGTGGGTGGAGCCAAACTATTTGACAGATGAATCAATAAAACTTGATGATTTGTTAGATCAGAACAGTAAAGAGAGTGATAAAGGATGGCTCCCAGGTTCCCAACTGAGTATACAGAAGGAAGGAACCTCTACTTACTGGAATAAGTAACATGGAAAGTATGGAGTGTGGTAATAAGAGGGACCAGGTAGGAGCAGGAGATACACCAGCTTTACGTGGACCAAACAGAGGGGGGACATGAGGCAAACAGCCTCCTGGAGAAGCCAAGGGGGAAGCGGAGATTCTGGTAGATGTCTAGAGCCCAAGATGTCGTGGACAGGGACGTTTCTGTTACCAATTTAGAGATGACTATTGAAGCTTGACGCATTTGAAAAAGGCCATAGAGAAAGAATAGAGAGGGAAATGGACTTACTTCAGTTTAGCAAACATCCTTTTATAGCAAATCTTTTACAAGAATATAGAAACAAGACAATGCCTGTTGGATAGTTAGACTTAGTGTGATGTACATAGTAATACATCAAGGTAGGGAGTAGAGAGCCAGTGTTGTTTCTGTGAGCAAGTAGAGAACTCAAGTCTATTGTTTGGGCTCCTTACCATCACAGAAGCCTCTCACTCAATGAAATACCTCATCAGCCTTGAAGCTTTGACATTCCTCCTCGTGGCCATCCTCCAGCCACAGCTCCCCTCCTTCTGCCTCCTGTGGCCCTGTCTCTGTGGAAATTCCCTTCCCAGTTTCCCCCGACAATCCACCCAGCTGAAACTTTGCAGCATTGCAAAACTTTTGACTCCAGCAGACCTCATCCCCAAAGTGAAACTAATGAACTCACTGCATTACACAGCTGTCTCCATTAGTAATGAAATCCTTTTATTACAAGGGATTAGTTTAAAATGTGTTATTAAACAGATCAAAATGAGCAATCGCAACGAAAGTCATTAAAATGTAAAAGCAAGGAGTGAACAGCTTCCCCCCCTCCCTGAAATAAGAGAAATCAGAAAGTTAGGACTGGAACAGTTCAGTGTAGGAGGAAAGAAAGTTAGAGTACCATGTCCTGAGGGGTGATGGGAGGCAGAGATGGTGGGTCCCACCCCAGAGAAGGCCCCAGTAATGGGAAGTGTAAACCCAGAGGGTAGATAGAGCACAGGGACTGGAAAGGGAGAGGTGCAGACATCAGGAAAGACTCACATAGCAGTAGTGGATACGTGTTACGTGCTGACCCCATGTTGTCCTTCCGCCTAGTTCTTCCCTTGTATCTTACCCAATTCTTACAAGTGATGAAGGAGGTACTGTTTTAGCATCCATGTTTACAGACAAGGAAACTGAGTTTCAGAGACGTTAGCACCTTGTCCAAGTTCACACTGTTAGAGAAAGATAGATGTGGGTTTGGAGTTTGAACCCAGACCTGTCTGACCTCATAACTTTCATCACACCTTATCGTTCCACTATGAGGAAGAGCTTAATAAGAAATACGCACAGTACAAGAGGTGACCCTGCTGGGGTCACCAGGGCACTGGGACTATGAAAGCACTCATTTTGAAATGTCAACAATCCTGTTATGAAAGGTGTATGAGAACCAGCTGAGAGGCTCAGGCTCAACATCCAGGAGTCCAGACTACTTTGGGCATGCCCGGAGCACTAAGTCTGTCTGCAGAGGAAATGAGGAGCCTTGTAGAAAAAGAATCACAGCCCTGAGCACAGAGAGGACTGCAGGACCCATTCTTTTCCCAAGGTCAAAGATGTGCCCAGGGCAAGACAGGTATAGCATGGTGCACATTCCAAATAATATGCGCATGTCTGATTCTCTTTCCTTTCTCCTCCCCTCCCTCTGGGCTGGCGGACCTCTGGGAAACTCAGTTATCAAAGTAGCAGGCAAACAAGTATAATTTGGAAATGTCGCCTCTCTAGCCTAGATGACACCTGAAAGTTGATCCTTCCTCCAACATTGTAATCCTTCCCATAACACTACTGACAAATAGTTCAAATAAAACAGAGCCCCCAGCACCACAAGGCAGCACATTCCCCTGGTGAACATCACTGACTTATTAGAACATTCTTTCATATATAGAACAGAGATATGTCTGGCTGACACTTTCATCAATTAATATTAATTCTGTCCATTAGCCTTACAAAGCCATTTTTCAATGAGACAGATCTTAGGCTGTCACGTTCATTCTTGAGACTCTTGCTTGCTTGCTTGCTTGCTTGCTTGCTTGCTTGCTTTCCTTCTCTCTTCCTTTTATTTACTTTTCATTTTTATCTCAGGCTGCCTTGAACTCCCTAAGTAGTCAAGGGTGACCTTGAACATCTAATCTTCCTGCATCTACTTGCCGACTTTCTGACTCAAATACCTGATTTCTGTGGAGCTAAGGATCAAACCCAGGCAATGCTAGGCAAGCACTCAATGAGCTGAGCTACATCTCCAGCCCCTGAAGCCCCTATTCTTTAAGAGTACTTTGCTCTGTTATCTTGTATTTCAGTGTTCTAATAAAGGTCATTTCCTCTGGGACATAGACAACTTTAGGATACAACACACTCAAAAAGTAAAACTCAGAACTGAGCATCACATTCTAGGAGCTGACAGACCAGAGACAGGTCCAGGGAGACCATCTGCTCCTACTTGATGATCGCTTTTAATACCACACACTTGGCTTCCATTCCCAACGGCTATATGACCTTTTCATTCCCGGCATTCCACATCACAGCTGATGCCCCAAGTGCTTCTGCCAGGTCACCTCACCCTAACCAATCTCTTTCCAGTTAATTCCTGGACCCAAAATTAATCATTATTCAATGAGCCGACCCTTTGTTCCAGCTTATTGTTTTGGATCTTGATTCTGTCATCTTACATAATCAGCATCCCTGCCACTGTCTGCACATCTAAGGAGTGAAGGTTCATTGTATTTGTCTGAGTCACCAGCAAAAACATTAAATTTGTCAGGATGGGGCTTGGTGCTGCCTTGGGCAACTCTGTCTCTGGATATCCTGAGGGGGAGAGGGAAGAATTGGCCCACCTGTATTGTACTCACAGAAGGGCAAAGTCCTAATCAAAAGGTCAGCTGACTACTGACATAAACAGTTGACTTGAAGCCTCTATGGTCAGTTGCTTCATGTCCTAGTTTGGTTTTCTGTTGCTGTGATAAAACACCAACACCAATGTGGGGGGAAAGGGTTCATTCCACCTTGCATTTAAAACCACAGACCATCTTTAAAAGAGGTCAGGCAGAAATTCAGGGCAGGACGCAGGATTAAAAACTGCTTAACATGAAGCCCAGAGCATGGAAGAATTCTACTTCCTGGCTTGCTTCTTCTGCCCAGCTACTTTTCTTATACAGCCTAGTCCCACTTGACCAAAGATGACATCACACACGGAAGGCTGGGATCTCCTACATTAATTAGTAATCAAGAAAATGCCCCACAGAGACATGCTCATAGGCCAGTCTGATGGAGATCATTTCTCACCTGAAGTTCCTTTTTCTCACGTGACTCCAGGTTATGTCAAATTGACAAAGCTAACAAGCACACTTGATGATGGTTTTACTCATTTCTTGGCATGAACAATACAGGAAATACCTTCTATTTACAGGAAGTGGGGGCTAGGTATGTCATTTTCTTTCTTTTCTTTTTTTTTTTCCTTTGGTCTTTTCGAGACAGTCATTTTCCTATCAGCCAAATGAATCCACTTAAGAAATAGTTCCATGAGGATGAGTTAGGGGTCTGGTTTTCCTCATCTTCTATGGACATCCCTGGCACGAAGGCAATCACAGTTGACTTAACCCTCATCTGGTTATAGTCTTATAAAACAGAAAGATGTGGGGCTGGAGAGATGGCCTAGCGGTTAAGAGCGCCGCCTGCTCTTGCAGAGGACCCGGGTTCAATCCCCAGCACCCACATGGTGGCTGAAAACCGTCTGTAACTCCAGTTCCAGGGGAATCCAACGCCCTCTTCTGACCTCTGCAGCATTGCATGACATGGGTGCACAGACCTACATGCAGACAGTACATTCATGCACATATGAAAATAAAATAAAATTAAAAACAAAACAAAACAGAAAGATGCATAATCAAGTTTTATAACCAAGGTGATAACTGCTCTAAGAGAAGTGTGTACAGATGGCTGTGGAATCCTGTAGGGGAGACAGCAACTCTGCCAGAGGGACTTCACAGAAAAGGTGATGTTTGAGCAAGGCTTTGAAGGGGGAATGGCGTTTACTCGGTTAAGAGAGAGGAAAGATATTCTAGGCTCAGGGAGTTACAGACACAAAAACATGAAGGGAGGTGGCAAGTCTGGGAAACAGGAACAAATTTGGGAATGAGCGAGCACAGGGAATGAGGCGCAAACAATCTGCCCTTTTTGCCTGAACACTTCTCTAGCTCCTACCGCAGTGTTTCTTTACCTCCCAGGGGTGATGAAAACTATGTAGGTCCTGCCTTGGAGAACTGACAGGCCAGGTACTCTTGCATGAGTTAGCCTCTGTGAGGTGCAGTGTTCTCCTCTGTAAAGGGGAGATAATCTCCAAAGCCCGTGCTCTAGAGGATGGGCATGAATAGTGTTTGTAGCATATCCAGCATGACGCACCACAGAATCGCCCTGCAAGCCTGCAGCAGGAGCCATGCTCAATCCATTCCGAATGCTGCAGCAAAACACCTCAGATTGAGTGGCTGTGTTGTTTTTGATTCTGGAGGCTGGGAAGTCCACGATCAAGGTGCCAGAAGACTTGGTGTCTGCTGAAGGTTTGTTTTCTCTTTCAAAGATGACTTCTTGCCACAATCGCATGATAAATACGCTTCTTTTTTATTTTTTTTGAAACAGATGTTTGTGTTTTTATTATTTTAGGTCTGCCCTCTTGAAATGTTTTTATTAATTTTCTGACAATTTCACATAATATATTTTGATCATATTCGCTATCAGAACTCTTCCCTTCAACTCTTCCCAGATCCGTCATCATCTACCTACTCTATGTAACTTCCTGTGTGTCCTCTTTCTTCTTTTTATTTAATAACCCATCAACTCCAATTTGTGATATCCATATACTTCTGAGTGTGGGGCCATCCACTGGAACATGGTCAATTGAAGAAGAAACCAGGTGGAATGCTACTTTCTGGCTACTCATTAGCTTGCTCTTTTATACAGCCCAGGACCACTACTGCCTAGAGCTGGTGCAGCCCCACAGAGGGCTGGGCTCTCCTGTACCAGTTAATAATCAAGACAATCCCCCACAGACTTGCCCATAGGTCAGTGTGATCTAAGCAATTCCCCACCAGAGGGGTATGACTCCAGGCTGTATGAAGTTGACAAAGCACACTAGGACAGGGACCTATGCTTTTGTATCCTGTGGTAGTAGGCATAGCTACAGATTTTGAACACCTCCCAAGTAGGATCAGCAGTTTCTATGATTTATCTCAGTTTTTCTTCAGAATGCATTTTGCAGGTGGGTGTTACCATCACTGGTCCCATGTCACAGTGCTAAGTCCCAATGCCTGCCCTGGGACCACATCCCAGAACTACCAGAATCCAGTTATACTTATGACCATCTGGTTCCAGGGCAGGCTTTTCCCTTCTCCTGGAGCTGTGAACATAAGAGCCAGGAAACAATTGCTGCCAGAAGTCCAGCCCATGAGCCTGCATGGAAGAAGCTGGAGATGGGCTGGAACTTAAGAGATCCAGAGCGGCTGATTCCAGCTGTGAAAAGCAGAGGCAGCAGCTCGGTCAGGCAGTCGTCCATGCATGTTTCTACTCCCATCTCCCTGGGGCAGCTGGGGCAGGCCTGCTTCAAGAAGTCAGTCTCTCTTGGGTTTATAAAAACATTCCTTCCATGGTATTTCCAGTAAGAAACACAGCAAGCTTTGGTTTTATAGCTATTAAATCCTATCTGAAAAGTCCTGTGCTGCTACAGACTGAGTGAAGATTCTTTATTTTGTTCTTCATGGACAAAGTCACAGCCACACACTAAGTGCTACAAGCTCCCTGCCAGGAATAGCCAAAGTCACAGCCACACACTAAGTGCTACAAGCTCCCTGCCAGGAATAGCCAAAGTCTCCTTCTCCTAGCCAGAACTCTGCCATTTTGAGTATGAGTCTTCTCTAAAGTCCACATTCACCCAAGTTCCTGCCTTTGTTCATTTTCCCTCACTGGTGAAATTCTAGGTAACAGTGCATGAGAGTGAACAGGAAACAGGTCATCTGGGGTAGAGGAGGGGTGTTCATCACCCTGGTAGCACTCCATCTATTCACTTAGAGGGACTGGATCTTTCAAAGGCCAAGGGGACATACAGGGCCGGCAATCTGCAGAACAGTAGCAATTATGAGGCACTTGGGAAGGACCTCTTCACCTTTTTAAAATGCAGACCCAGATTAGTCTCCCGCAATGCAGGAACTCCTGGGGACATATTTACTAGTTTTCAGTAAAGAGAAAAGGGAGACGGCTTCCCAGATTGTGACTGCACTGTCCAGGCTACAAATGGAGATGCCTGTCTAAAGTCAATGGCTGCTTTCCAGGGTAGGGGGTGTGGGCCACTGAAGAGATTTAAGTCTTGGAGGAAAAATGCACATTTTAATGCAAAAGCATCTAGACAGAGCTGGATCTTTCATCGCCAATGGTGTGTTGGGAGGCTATTGTCACTTCAGCTCCCTGAGCCTGGTATTTCCACTATTGGGTAAGATGAAGGTATTGCTATCTACCTTGGAGAGGGAATGTGAATACCATGCCCATACAGTGCCTTGCACAGATCAGGTACTTGGTCAGTGCTACGGCACTGCCATCATCATTGCATCTATGGTGACAATCGGTGGAACCAAGTCCTACTCCTCTGTTACCAGACAGGAGACTCAAGGTCTGGTGTCACCGAAGAGACATCTGTGGAATACATGACCTTGGGTTATTCTCCATCCGGCCCATCTTCCCTTTCAGAGCTATTTGGTCCCCTCCTCATTGCCAGAGCTGGAACTGAGGTGTGGACCAGAGTTGTTAGATGTAGACCACCTTGATGGTCCCTGCATTATTTTTAAGAAGATAAGAGAGCCAGTCTGATTGGCTGCATTTTATGGGCTACAGCAGAACAAGGAAGAGGTGAAAGGTGTCAAGTCTGAGCTACATACCAGGGGCGGGGATGTCAAACGCCCCTGCTAATTCCTTTGTCTTAAAAAGATGCCATGTTCTAGGAGTTCTTCCTATATAATCTGCATTTCTGTGGGACCAATTATGGATGAAATGCCTACATTAAAACCAAACTGCTTTTTCATTCCTGTCAATGGACAAAAAGGTCTTGAAAGAGCATGCACCAGGCCCTCCTTGGCCACTGTTCTGCTTGCTAAACTTATCTGAACCTCACACTCTATGGGCTGTAAATTATCCTCAGCTCTATTTCATATATGTGAAAAACAAAAAATAGGACCTAGAGGGATGAATAAGTTGGTCACTCTCTGAGTAAGTGACAGAACTCCAATTTGAAGGCAAGGTTACTAATCCTAAATATAGCGATCCACAGAGGCTCCCAGAGTGCCACCCCCTCGGGCCACTGCCCCCACCACAAGTGACGCACCAGTCATGGAGAGTCGGCTCTGTCTCAGTCACTGGTTCAGGGTTTCCAATGCGTTATCTCATCTGATGTTCAAATAATCTTCAGATGCTTTTATCGATGGGGATATTTTGGATATGGTACATCATTCCCATCACTACCTATTATCTAATCATGGTATATATCCTGGGAAAAAAAGGAAATTAAGACTCAGAAATCAGGTGTGATGGTGTGCATGTGTAATCCCAGCACTCTGGATGAAGAGACAGGAGGATATTGAGTTCACAGCCAACTTGGACTACATGTTGAGTCCTAGGCTAGCCTGGGTTACCCAGAGAGACAAAAGACTTGGAGCAACTGAGCTGGAACTGACCTGGAAGTCTCCTCCCTGAAGACCAGCTCTCATAGGAGCTGTCAGGGGAGAACACCGAGCAGTGGTTCTACCCAGCTGGAAAGCCTACAAACCACTACAAGGACCAGCCCAGCAAATTACTTCTACACCAATGTGTGGTAATGGCACGTTTTTCTTGGGGGTAATCAACTGCTACCTACTTGGACTTAAGGCTGGCCCGGTGAGGGAGAAGCCATGCATGGGACTGTGAACATAGCCAAGTGCACCCCAGAGAAGAATCTACTATTGCCACTGTGCTGGACAGCTTCAGTTGCCAACTTGACACACCTGAGTAGAGGGAACATCAACTGAAGAACTTCCTCCATAGGAGTGGCCTGTGGTCATGTCTGTGGGGCATTTTCTTGATTGCTGAGTAATGTGGGAGGGAACAGCTTACTATGGGTAGTGCCATTCTTTGGCAGGCAGTCCTAGGTTGTATAAGAAAGCAGACTGGGCACAGGCCAGAGAAGCAAGCCCATAAGCAGGCTTCCTCCATGGTCTGTGCTTCAGCTCCTGCTTCCAGGTTCCTGTTCTGAGTTCCTGGCCTGACTTCTCTCAGTGATGAACTGTGATCTGGAATACGTAAGAAAAAAATAAATCCTTTCCTCTTCAACTTGGTTTTGCTCAGTCTTTTTAGCACAGCAATAAAAAGCAAACTAGAATGGGCACTTTCTTAGACCAATGTAATTTCTTATTATATTCTAAATACGTATTTTTATGTTCACAGACAAATGTGCCTCTCACCACTCATCAAAGCAGCTTCTTTCTGTGACAGATGGAGATGATTACAAAGTTCCACATTTGGTCAAAATGTGGAAAGACTCAGGTAACACTGCAGAAAAGAAGGAGGAAAGATTGTTAAGAGCCAAAGGAGCAAGGCACCTGCTGCTAGATAATGCCATGATAGGGAAGATAAACCATGAAGCCTCCACATATGGTAACCTAACGAGATCCAGCTGACATGCCAATGTAATGTGGGAAATTTCACAGGGTCCAATCTCAAGATGAAGAGCTCCAGGGGACCAATGGATGCTGAGGGAGGGGGATTCTGTTCTAGGTTATATAATCCCAAATGATCAGCTCCAAACATATGTGCAAACAAGCATCACTAAATGTGTGTGTGTGTGTGTGTGTGTATGTGTGTATAACAATGATAAAGAAGAGGATAAGAAATTGAAATTGAGGGGCATAAGGGGAATGTGGGAGAAGTTAGGGACAGTCTGGGAGAGGTGGAAATTATACAAACACATATACAATATTTATGTATGAAATTCTCAAAAAACATTTAAAAATAAAATAACTTAAAAATGAACCCCAGAAAGATTAAGGATTCCGTCCTCCCAATTCTATTCTGTTCCATATGTCCAACAATCTCTCTATATTCTTTCCTCTTCTGCTTCTCCGTCCTCAGTCCAAAGGAGGTCAGTGTCATTTATCAGGTGGGCAAAAGTAAGGTCCGATAAATAAAATGGTTATACAGTCCCCAGCAAAAAGAAGCATCTACTGACAGGAAGTGAAACATCCACTGACAGGAAGTGAAGCATCCACTGACAGGAAGTGAAGCATCCACTGACAGGAAGAACCTTCAAGCCTTAGCATTTGTCTGAGCCTCTCTTCCCTCTGCCTGTTCATTTCTACTCCCTGGTCATGTAAACCTCAACCCTCCCACCAAAAGCCTTTTCATAATCCAATTTGTTACATACTTTGTCAGTTGGACTACCCTGCCCCTCAAGGAAGTTCTCCCTGTGTACTTGAGGAGTCAGAAGGTAATGAGGGGCAGAGCATGGACCTGCCAGAGAAAGCAGGAGAGGAAAGATCAAGGCAGAGGGAAGACCCTGAAGTGAGCAGCTGAGCTCTGAGCCAGTGAGCAGCCCCTAGCATTCCGTCCACATGTTCCATCTAGGAATCCACAAAACAGCAAGGGGACGGAGCTTCTTCCCTCAAAGCAGCTACCGAAACCTTTGGGCAAGGCTGGTGGCCACAGTCTTCACTAGGAGTGAGGTAGGCAAGCAGAGGACTACTTCAGTAACCTGGGGCTGTACTTGCTTGGGGTGATGGCCCATCTGCTTCTAATAATAATGGCCTTGGCAGCCTAGCTCCTACATATACTATGCATACATGCTCCTCTCTAAAGAATGTAGTTAGCAACCTCAAAACTTCCCCTCCCAACCCACACCTGTATCAGGCTACATGCACAGCACAACTCTATCTAAGCAATAGTACAGATTTCTGTATTTCCAATATATCTAAGTACAAAGACTAAGCAGGCCAATCTGGTCTGAACTGGTTTGGGGTCCATCTGTGTCCTTATATAAACTTGTAGAGAGAATCCCTTATTTACCATTTTATTGCCTATGTATAATTAGCCATGCATATGATTAAAACCAAATGTATCATAGGAAGGGACAAGTACAGCAATCTGTCAGTCACCTGTGCTACACCCTTTAGCAACCAAACTCTTCCCTTGAGCCCCATAAAAGAAAGATCCAAACAATAAGAGGAGCCCTTGAATACTGTCATTCATGTGGCCACTGTCAATCTTGACAATGTATCTGTCTCTAATCTGTACTGTCATTTTACTCTGAGTAAAGTTATCTTGCTGCTTTTTCAAATCTGCATGAATCCTTTTTAATTCTTTAGATAAGAGGTCAAGAATCTCGAAACACCCTGCCAAGATACAGACCACAGGTACCATAGGGAACAGGAAGTGGAGACACTTCCAGAAACCCATAGATGACATTCCCATGACAGGACAGCAGCAATCTCTGATGTCTGAGAGTCTCTTAGCATTCACAATGAAGAAAGGGCAGAGAAAGTGAGGCACAGGAGAAAATGACTCACTTCCCTGAGCTCCTGTGCCTGAATGGATTAGAATACCAGACCTGCTGTCTCCAAAGACTGTGCCATGCTCATGATGGAAAGTGCTGCTCAGGCCTATCTCATGCCCTGGGGGAGCATCAGTACCCTGTCCTTTAGCTGCTGAACTGGGACTGTTCAGACCCCTGTGGAGTCCCACGGGCTCCTAGCTCTGTGTCTTGAGAAAATAGCATGGAATGATCCAGAGTTCTTTCATCATCTGGCAGTGACATCCAGGGAGAGACAGTGACTTGGCTAGACTGGCAACATCTGAATAGCCCAAGCAGTACGTACCTCAAGACCAGAACCAGGGAGTGTGGGGCTGAGGAGGCAAAGGTAGAAAAGGCCTAAGAAGTCTTCATGTAGAAAGAATTTCTAGAGCTCAGCCTGCAAGGATGGTGTGATGTTCTCAAATTGCAGGTGGCAAGGTAAAGGACAACAGGCTGGAAGAGAAAAGAAAATGGACAGGTTGCAAAAGAAGAAAATTCAAATTCAAGTACTCTTTTCTGCCTGGAGGGAAAGGCAGAGAGAAAGGACAATGCAAGGTGAACATAGCTGCATCAAAACCTGTGTGGAACTAGACACAAGGGTGGACATGAGAAGCCAGTGAACTCAGGTCAGAAGAGAGAGATGCCCAAGAGGTCACTGTGGACATGTCTTCTGTTTGTAAAAAAATGTATTCTCCATTGATTTCAGCAGAGAGCTTTCTATCCTTAGGAACAGGGTGGATCTGAATCTGAATTATTTTCTCCTCTAACCCTGGATTTTTTTTCATCTACAAAGGGGGAGTACTCAAACTTTTTCTCCAGGGTGATTGTGAGAATTGAAAATAATGTATGTCAAATATGTGGAAGAGGGCTCTATGTTAGTTAGGGTTCTCTAAAGGAACAGAACCTATAGGGGTATATATCCATATATAATAACAGGGGACTGAACAGAATGGCTTACAGCTGATATATATCCATATATAATAGAAGGTATATATCCATATAGAATAACAGGGGACTGAACAGAATGCCTTACAGCTGATATATATATATATATATATATATATATATATCCATATATAATAGGATGTATATATCCATATACAATAGCAGGGGACTGAACAGAATGCCTTACAGCTGATCTATATCCATATATAATAGGAGGTATATATCCATATACAAAAGCAGGGGACTGAACAGAATGGCTTACAGCTGATCTATATCCATATATAATAGGAGGTTTATATCCATATATAATAACAGGAGACCAAACAGAATGCCTTACAGCTGATATATGTCCATATATAATAGGAGGTATATATCCATATACAATAACAGGGGACTGAACAGAATGGCTTATTGTTGATCTATATCCATATATAATAGGAGGTTTATATCCATATACAATAGCAGGGGACTGAACAGAATGCCTTACAGCTGATATATATCCATATATAATAGGAGGTATATATCCATAAAAAGTAACAGGGGACTGAACAGAATGGCTTACAGCTGATAGGGCTGGCTAGTCTCACAATGGCTGTCTGCATGACGGACAGGCTAAGAACCTAGTAGTTGCTCAGTCTGAAGCTGGATGCCTCAGCAGACCCAGTCTGGCACTGAAGGCCTGGAAGATTCCTGGAGAGTGGCTGCTTCAGTCCATATTGGAAGATGAAGAAGGTGAAATATGATGTCTATGAGTGATGGCGGCAGCAGGAGATAGATACACCCATCAGCAAGAAGCAAGGGTGGGCAGGCAAGCAGCATTGATTTTTCATTGGACTTCTTTATATTTATCTTCCACTGGAAGATGCTGCTTACTCTGAGGAGGGTCATCTCCTCTCAGTTAATCTGTCTTGAAAATACATTCACAGACCCACCCAAGGACGTGTCTCTTAGTTGAGTGCAGATCGCATCAAATTGACAGTCAAGATTAAGCACCACGGGGCCCAGTAATTGTTTTAGTAAAATGATGGTGATCATGAGGATAGTGATTGTGAAGAAGAGGAGGAGTTAAAGGAGGAAGAGGAAGAGGAGTTAAAGGAGGAGGAGGAGTTGAAGGAAGAAGAGGAAGAGGAGTTAAAAGAGGAAGTAGAGGAAGTAGAGGAAGAGGAGTTAAAGGAGGGAGAGGTAGAGGAGTTAAAGGAGGAAGAGGAAGAGGAGATAAAGGAGGAAGTAGAGGAAGAGGAGTTAAAGGAGGAAGTAGAGGAAGAAGACTGTTTTGATGAGGCAGTCAACACAGAGTACTTTGAAGGGAAATGAGCTGTAATTAATAGTCAAGTCCACAAGCTCTAGATCCGTGTAAGCTTCAGCGGTCACATATCGTTTTCTAATGTCTTGTTTTTAATATGGAGATTGAAATAATGCATGTTGCCAGAGTATTTTTTTTATAAACGAGGGTTTTTAAAGATTTGTTTTCTTCTTATTTTCTGTGCCTGAGTCTTTGCTTGTTCATGACATGCATATATGTATGTTCATGACATGTATGCCTTCCTAGAGGTTTGGAGAGGATTGCATGAATTAACATGCATAGGATGCTTAAAGAGAAGGTACTTGGTGAGTTCTAAGCCAGTAAGAGATCCTGTCTCAAAAAACTATGTGGAAAGATATTAAGCTCTGACATTGAGATTGTCCTTTGGCCTTCACACCCACATTGTCACATGTGCATGCATGCCAACACACACGTGTGTACCTGCACACACACACAAACACACACAGGCACACACACATGACTCATCCCATTCCTTTATTCATGAAACAGACTCCTCTTCAGTTTCTTCTCATTTTTGGTTGCTTCCCAGCATTCCCAAACTCTTTTATTTTTAATTTTTTTTTTGAGACAGGGTCTCCCTTTATCCCCAGGTAGTCTGGATGGAGCTCACTCTGTAGACCAGGCTGGCCTTGAACTCACAGAGATCCGCTTGCCTTTGCCTCTCGAGTGCTGGAATTAAAGGCATGCACCACCACACTCGGCTTCTCCAAATTCTTAAAAAACACTGTGCATGGTTTGTAGATGCTTTCTGTGAGCAAGTTGATCCGCTAAGACCAATTCATCTATCATGAGAACAGGATCTCAGTGTTTCCCTCTAGATGCTTGGAAAGTCTTGTTCCTGTCTGTTTCACTCACCACAGCCTCCACTGCCATCAACGCTGCCGCCGCCGCTGCCGCGGCCACCACCACCACCATTCTTTACAAAGGGCTTTCCATGTACTTGGAGGCCTGCTTTGGGTCATTTTATAAATTGGTGGCCTGCACATTCACTTCCATTTTCTCATTTTAGTCTCCCACACCTTTACAAGGTGAGGAGAATTGTAAGCAGCCCAGTGTTGGTAGCAGGCCTCACAGATCAACCCCGACCACTGTTTTGGGAATTAAGCCCTCTCTCCTATATGCTATGATTTCTTTCCCTCAGGCTACCAAGTCATACTCTTAAGCATATAGTCTGTAGTTTCTCCCACTAAAAATTAGTAGTAATAAAACTTCAAACCATATCTCTTGATTCTACTACCTTTCCTACCTATTGTTCCATTTCTGTGCATCTTTGTGGCAAACATTCTCATACATGTACACTGCATTTTTTTTCCCTCTTCCTATAATTCTCTTGAAATTTCAGCCCTCTAACATACACTTTGTGAAAACAGAGCTGGTCAAAGAGACCAAGGACCTCTATATTGTTAAACCCCATAGCTGATGTGCAGGTCTCAACAATGACTTTATCAGAAGCACTTGGCAGAGTTGATGGTTTCCTCCTGTTTGAAATGCATTTTTCCACCAGACTTCTGAAACACTGTTATTCCTCAGCTCTCCTTTTACCTATTAGACCCTCTTCAATGTCCAAAACTCTAGAGTTTCCAGAGACACAGCCAGTTTTCTTTAACCCTTAGGACATCTCATCCAGTCTACTTAACTATAAATATGACTCATATATTAGCAATTCCCAACTTAATATCTTTAGCTGGGACATCCTCTGAATTCCAGATTCACAAATCAAACTACTCATTCAGCTTCTCTGTCTGGACATCGAATAGACCTATTAAGTCTATGTCCATGGCCACGTTCTGACCCTACCCCCAAAGCTACTTATCCTTCCATCTTTGCCACCTCAACAAATCGCTACCCAGCACTGAGTCATTCAGACGGAAACTCTGTGTTTGTCTCTCACTTCTCTCGTTTCACATACCTTGTATTAATCCACTAGCAAACAGTTCTCAAAAATCACTTCAGCATCTGAGTGCTTCTGACCACCTGCCCTGCTTCCATCAAGGTTCAAGTCTGCACCGCTTCCTGCTGGGATTTCTCAGACCCTCCTAATAGGTCTCCAGCATCTTTTCTTGCGCCCCCTAGGGTCCACTTGTAATGCAGCAGCCAGAAGCATCCTAAACAGCCACTTCATGACTCTGATTGGTTCACCAGTTCAAGGCCTTTTATGGGTTGAACAGCTTCATTCATAGTGAAGCTAAAGTGTTTACAAGGCTCTTACCTGGACCTCATCTACTCTCCCCTCTGCCCTCTTTCTCACTCAAGTCGTTGAACATGGGAGTTAGTCACACCTGAGAGCCCTTCTCCCAGCTTACTTTGCAGCTCACGTCAGGTCCCCATGTCATAGTAGTAGTGGCCCTTCCCGCACCAGCCCTGGATAGAGGCATCACACTCTGCCCCTTCGTTTGCCCTGTTCTGCAACAGCGTCTTACTTAGCATTGTCTGACTTACTATACATTTGCTTACCTCTTTCTTCATGTCCCCTCAGTGGGATGGAGACGCCTCAGGCTGTTTTGCTCACTGTTTTGTGTCTACAATCTCCACAATGCCTGGGATGTAGCAAGCACCCAGAGAATATCTACTGAATACATTTGAGTGAATCAATATTCAATTAGTGATTTGGTCCCAGAATGACCTAAGGAACATTTTAAAATACATTTAAAAAAATAGTCTTGATTACCAGCCCCTGTATTCTTACTACCTAGTGAGACAAAATGCCCCAGGTTTCAGCCTTTCAGGGTTTCAGTTTCTTCATCTGTAAAATAAAGAGAATTCTCCATGTCCTTCAGGGCTGTGGCTCAAAGTAATTAAAAAGCCTTTATGTAAAAGTGCTTAGTGCCCTGTCAAGCATGTTGAAGGTGTCTGGCCATTGAAAGATCTGTCCATCAGTAAAGCATTGACCTCAGGATCCCGCCAGCGAGGTTATTATATGGAAGTGCTGGGACTAGCCTGCTCCTGGTCTCCAGCTGTGGGCCATGGAATCTCATATTCCCCAGTCCCATGCCTGGCATCATGAGACAATAGGCCTCACCTCACCTCTCTTCATTTTTATCCTAGCCCTTGAAATGTTACTACTTGGCTTTTCTGGCCACTTCTACTGCATGTCCTATGTACCCGGTGTCAACTCTGGTCCCTAGTGTTTAGGGACGTAATGTCCCCTTTTTCTAAGTTCCCTTATTGGCATAAAAGCAGATTTGTTCACAGTGAGCCCAGTTCTCCCTTTACAGCTTCAAAGCTATCCCTCTCTAAGCCCCAGAGCCCTGGGGACATGGTCTATCGATAGGCTAACCCAGACAAGATATGAGAGCAGAGAATCATGGAGAGAGAGAGAGAGAGAGAGAGAGAGAGAGAGAGAGAGAGAGAGAGAGAGAGAACTAACTCTCCCCCAGAAGCCAACAGAGCCAGAAGGCCCAGAAGGTCTGGCGTGCCTCTGCCCTAATGCCCCCTGACTCTCACTCCTCAACGCCTACCTTCCTGGATCCCACTGAGAGCTCAGGCCTGCCACAGTTCTCTAAAAATTAGTTGTCCAGGCAGGAAGTACCTGAGCTGGGCACCATCCTCCCCTGGTTCAGGTCCAGCTTCTAGGCAAACAGGACCATCAACTTCAGACAGTGAGTCCTCCCTGGAAGTGCTCTTCCTGGCCCCATTTCTCTTGAAACTGGCCTTTGCCTGGGACCTCTGTGCTCCCCAGGACAGGGGCTCCTTCTCCACTTCCCTCCACCTCTACCTGGGCTAGCCAAAGTCTCCAAGCACCCCTCCCCACAACTGCTCCAGTGTCCCACACAGATACACACATACAATCACTTTAGCTTTCTCTTTTCAATTTCCGAATCATTTCAAAGGCTCTGGAAGCAATCTTCCCAAAGCCCTAAAGCATAATCTCTGAGGATTAGAGTCCCAACGAAGCTCATTCTCATGAAGAGGAAGCACACACGCTGCTTCAAAAATGTGCTTTTCTCTATTATCTGTTTTCTCTCTCTCTCTCTCTCTCTCTCTCTCTCTCTCTCTCTCACACACACACACACAAAGCAAATCTTAAGGTATATTTACTTTGCAAAGAGCTCTTAATATATATTATATCATTTGATTCTCTCCACTGGCCCCAGGGCACCATAATTATGCCCATTTTACAGGTGAACAAGTCACAGTGCAGAAAAAAGAAACATGACCACATTGTGCACATGGGTGGGTGAAGAGTTGAGATGTGAACAGTAAAGCATCAGGAAGGGCAGGCTTTAGCAAGGTTCCCATGGCGCCTCAAAAAGGCAGAGAGAGAGGTACAATGATGACCTAAAGTCCTGAAGTTCACCCAGCTGAGGATTTCTTTGAAGAAATAATAATAATAATAATAATAATAATAATAATAATGGTAGAGAGAGAGAAGGAGTTTAACAGTAGTTGTCACTGGTCTGCTTGACAATGTGTGTGTGTGTGTGTGTGTGTGTGTGTGTGTGTTATGGTCCTTCCCTGTGAATCTCTTGTTTGTAGAAATGCTTTCTTCCATAAGTAGAGAGAGAGAGAGAGAGAGAGAGAGAGAGAGAGAGAGAAACAACAACGACTAGCCCAATTAGCCCAACTACACACTCAGGCCTCTCACAGTGCCTCACTCAGAAGTGAGAGAATAAGGTAACCAGGCATCCTGTCCTGGTACCTGTGTTAACGACTTTTCTCACTTCTGTGACAACATACCCGGCAGTCCGATGTACAGTCCACCATGGTGCGGTGGTCCTGGCGTCAGGAGTGTGAGGCAGCCTGTCACATTGCATCAGTGGTCAGAAAGCAGAACGAGATGAATGTGGTGCTTGCTTGCTTTCCCCCTTTTTATTCAGGCTAGAACCTGTGGAATGGGGTCACATCTGGAGGAGGTTTCCCATCTCAGTTAACCTAATCTAAAAACTCCCTCACAGACACACCCAAAAGTTTTTCAGATATGTGATTCTGGACACTAACAAACTGGCAATTAATATGAACCATCACAGTATGTAAGCACCCCATATGGCTTGTACTAAGAAGATGTTCCCAAGGAGGGTCATAGAACAGGCCTAAATCAGTTACCACAACTTGATATATGCAAAAAACATTGGCTTTAGGGCCAGGCAAATCTGAGCTTGGATGCCAGGTGCCAATTGGATGTGTGATCTTGGGTGAGTTATGTCCTCTTCCTCTCTGTCTCCATGTGTAGCATGGGATGATAGTTTCTTCATTTCAGGATTGCGATGAAGGCTGAGTGACATAATACAGGAAGGGTGTCCAGCACACAGAGTGGCATATGCCGAGTTCTTGGTTATAACAATCTTCTGTGCATTATGTCACGTGATCTTCACAAGAGTCCTAAGAGAGGGCAAAGGCAGGCTAGAGTTGCTCACATTTGCAAAAACATATAGAAGCCGGAGGGAAGTAAAGTTGCTCAGGGAGCAAGCAAGAGAAAAGCAAGGACCTGACGTTGTCTAATTGCTACCTCTAGATTCTTACCAATTAGGTGACTCAAGCTCAGTAATCACCTTCCTAAAGCATCAAGCTCATTGGCAAAGTGGATTCAGGTAACAGAGAAATACTCAGCTTTTAACTCTCACGTAGGAGAGTGGGCTGGTCCTGGGAGTGAGACCCTCTTAAGGATCTGGGACCTTTGACTGGGATGCTTACTTCAGTTTGATAGATGGCTTCTTGGACTCTTTTTCCATTTGCTCCCATGGTTTTACTTGCATCAGGTGTGGTCTTCATGGCAAGCACAGGACCTATGTTATCTGTATATCCGACGACCTCACTTTCCCCATTTGATGGGCAGGAAGGTTGCAGATTTGTATCTGGATGGTGTGAATCTAAGTGAACACTGCCAACAAGGATGCTTCCTCCCCAGGCCATTTGGTACCTGGAGCCCGAGTCTCCCTCAAGAGCCTTGATTAGCTTGACAGTGGACAGGTTAGGTCTTCCCACCTAAATTAAGGTAATCCCGATGGTCCCCACAGGCAGGTGCAGAGGCCTACCTCCCGGTGATTGTGGGTTTTGCTAAGCTGACTAATGACATTAGCATTAGTCATCCTGGGGGGTCAGGAGGAGAGCCAGGAGAGGCAAGAGCAAAACCCCCATCATCATGGGGAGGAAAATAACGGTGGTGGCCAAGGAAGCAGCGTCTAAATAAAGGGGTCAGATGAAGTCTGAAGTGGCAGGATTAATAGGTAAAAGGCACGCAGGGCCAAGAGTGACCCGGAATTAGACCATGGGGGTGATTAGGACAAGCAATTCAGCACCAGGGCTATGAAAATGCTCTTCTCATTTGTTCTGATTTTTCTGATGCTACAAAACCAATTGCCTCAAAGCCTAGTAGTATAAACAGCTCTGTATGAAGCTAAGGGGTTTTCTTGGCTCAGTATTTAAAGTAGAAGGTGTAGCTCTGATCCTTGAAGTCTGGAAGGGTCTGGGGGCTAGGGCTGGAGCTGGGGCTGGGGCTGAAGTCATCTGAAGCTTTGCTTATGAGTAACTGAACCTGATAAGACTCAGATACTGGCAGCTGGGGCTCTGAATACATCTCTTTCTGTATCCTGGTGGCCGCTCTATAATGTCTTTCTAACACAGCACTTTGAGACTAGCTAGCTCAGAACTTACCATGTTGGCTTCAGAATGAATTTGTATCACATTTTAAGTTCTAGACTCAGAAGTCAGTGTCCCTCAAATGTGTCTATTGACGGAAATGTTTCCAGAAGCCCATTGGGCTTACTCTGGTTTGAGGGGTCCCCAGGGATCCTTAATACAACTATGCCTGGTACCCAGCATAGTTGTATTAATAGATAGGACCTTTAAGAAATAGAGTCTAGTCAGAGATCCTTGGATCATTTGGGAGTATGTCCTTGAAGAGACTGAGAGTCCTCTTATGACCTCCTTGGTAGTTCTCATAAGAGTATTCTTATCAAAGAGACGAGAGGCTAGAGAGATGGCTCAGTGGCTGATAGTACTTGCTACTCTATTATGAGGACTGGAATTTGGGTCCCAGAACCTATTTTGGACAACTCACAAATGCCTGTAAATCTCAACCCAAAGAATGTGATATTTTCTTCTTGCCTCCTTGCATGTGTCACACACACACACACACACCACAAATACTAATGATAAAAATATATAAAATAAAAATAAAAGGAGCAGGACTGGAGAGATGGCTCAGTGGTTAAGAGCACTGGCTGCTCTTGCAGAGGACCTGGGCTTGATTCTCAGCACCCACATGGCAGCTAACAACTATTCATAACTCCAGTTACAGGGGATCCAACAGCCTCTTCTGACCCCTGGGGGCACTACACTACACAGTGCACTTAGCTGCATGCAGGCAATACACTCATACACATAAAATTGAAATAATAACTGAAAAGTAAAAGGAGCACACCTATACTGCCTCCACTACTGCCTGCCACTTCCTGCTTCAAGACGTGATCATTCATCACACTGTGACATAACCTGACATCCCAGAGACCAAACCAAGAGACTCCCTGATCGTGAGGAACCTCCCAAACTGTTAGCTAAATAAACATGCTTTTCCTCATTACTTAGCCTGTCTCATGTATTTCCTTATAAAAGCCCACTAGGACAAAGCTCAAGGACAAGAGATTACTTCGTGATGGAGTCACCTCATGCTCCTCTGTAGTAAGAATATGACTGGCCACGGAGGCACATACCGACAATCTCAGTGCTAGAGAGGCTGAAGCAGAAGGATCATAAGTTCAAGGTTAGCCAGGGATACACAGTGTGATTTTCTTAAAGGAAGAGGAAAAGGAGGAGAAAGAAGAGGAGGAGGAGGAGAAGGCAAAGAAAGAGGAGGAGGAGGGGAAGGAGGAAGAAGAAGAGGAGGAGGAGGAAGAGGAGGAAGAGGAGGAGGAGGAGAGCATATCCATGGGTCCATCTTGTCCAAGTCCCCTCTTCTATGATCTTCTAATGAGGTAGCTACATGGAAGCATAAAGGCTCATATCTGTCTTCCATTTGAACAGAAGAAAGGGAGATAAAATACCCAAGCAGAAACAAAGTGGGTAGTTGCCATAACTCAAAACGTGCTCCAGGAGCCTGGACATAATAGATACCCTTCCATTTCGGCTGTGTTATTTGTGTTTGTTGTAAGCAATGAGGACAGTCTGGTCCTTGTCCTTTCCCTGAGTTTTTCCTAGAGCTCCTTCTGGAGAGAGATTCCATGTCAGCAAGGGTGAAGAAAACCAGGGCAAAGGCTCTGATTTTGCTGACAGCTGACCCAGAGACAAGAGAGCGTGATGCTTCCGAGGGTGGGCATGAAGTGGGCAGATCACTCCCTGGCCACGGGAGGAAAGCCAGCGCAGAGAAGGGCAGCCGCCCTCCTGCCTGGGTCCTCTGTGGAGAGCTCGGTCAGCTCGGTCCCCGGGGAATTTTGTGCTTTGTTTCAGTGAAACTGTTTTACATCTTTTCAGCTGAAGGATCAAAATGGGTTCTTGTCACAGGACAGGTGAAATGCCAGAGGGAAGGTCCCTGAGGGACATTTTTTTCTTCAGTCCAAACATGCCTCGAGGGAGCCCACAAAGCTTGGTGCTATGTGTATTACACACCTCACTCCTAGTTCTTTGCCTATACACTCATCTCCCAGCCTCTGTTCTACTCCCTGGCTCCACGCATGGGCTAAAGAGTCTTTCTTATTAGACTTCCTTGAAGGGAAGATGACAGGGGGCCCAGCATGAAGGGGCACAGACAACAGATGGGCACTCCACACTCCATTACCAGACAAAGGTGCTAATTCAGCAAGGCCTCACCGGCACCCTGTGGCCAGATGATTCTAGTATTTCCTTGAGTATGCTCCACATTTGCTAGGTTTTATAAGCATGGAGCAGGCTTGGACCATGACACTCTGAAAATGAACATGCTTGTCACCCTGTCTCACCTCCCACCTCACCCCACCCCATACAAACACACACATTTGCGACTACCCAGCAGAGTCTGCTCCTTGCAAACACTTTTTACTATTCATGAATGGAACAGTCCACAAGATTTTCTCAAGGACATTTGACCCAATTCCAGTCTTGTCCACTGCTAATAGAAACATGATAGGTGGACCTTGAAAGTCACCATCCATTTTTTAATTTGCCACTCGTTCACTTAAAAATATACAGAAAGTCTGCCAACAAGGAACTCGTGTTCCTAGGGGGGAAGCAATCAAATCAAGAAGCACTTCAATGGGTGTTATGGGAGATCACTGAGAGCTCTGGGGATACAGGAAAGGAACCCTGGGAGCTGGGGACATGGCTCAGTTGTAAAGTGCTTGCTGTCCAAGCATGGGCTCTGAACTCAGCCTTAAAACTTGTGTAAAAGCTGGTCATGGTGGTGCACAGACAACATCGTATTTCCCGAGCTGTGGAGGGGGAGGCAGGAGGCTCCCCAAGGCTTACGGGCCAGCCACCTCAGCCAATCACTGAGTTCTAGGTAAAGACGGGAGAGATTTTTGTCTCAAAAAGTAAGGTGGACTGCGCCTGAGGAACAGCATCCAAGGTTGACCTCTAGCCTCCACGTATACAAGCAGATATGCATACATATTACACACACACACACACACACACACACACACACAGCATAGAAAGGTAAAAAAGGATCCTTGATCCAGAAGAGCTGGCAGCTGAGCTGAGTTTTAAGTCAAGAAAAGAAAGAGATCAGGAGAAAGATGGGGAAGGAGGCGAGAAGGTGAGATTGAAGGCATAGGAGAGCACGGTGCCTCCAGGGGACTGACAGTCGCCTGGGATAGATATAGGATGGAGCATACACCGAGGTAACCAAGCTGGAGAGAAAGAGAGAGGGGAGAATTTTGAAGGCTCTGCCCAAGAACTTGGTTTTTTGCTAGAATTGTATAATCATCACACTTCCATCTTGGGATTTCATTCAAAGAAAGCCCATGGATTATCAGTCACTAAGATATTCTCCAAGATGAAATGGTGATGGTCTAGTCAAGGGCGTGGTTCCGTTGCTGGCCTTTAACAACACCCCCCCCCATCAACAGGAGGACCAGCAAGCCAGAAAAAGACAGTCTCTGCTCTTAAGGTCAGCCTTGCCAATCCTGGTCACTGCCCAGATCTCAGCCCCTAAACCAGTTCCAACCTGCCTTGACCCACAAACCTGAACTTGGCCTCTGACATCTGTTAGCTCCTCCATGCTCAGCTCAACAGTTCCTGGAAAACACTCAACTAAAATCACTTGGGGGCCGGAGAAATGGCTCAGTGGTTAACAGCACTGGCTGCTCTCACAGAGGATCTGGGTTTGATTTTCAGCCAACAGCCATCCTTAATTCCAGTTCCAGGGGATCTGAGACTCTCTTCTGACCTGTGGGCATTGGATGACACAGGTGCACTTACACACGTGCAGGCAATATACTCATAATTTTTATTTAACTGATTTTTTGTTTTTTAATTTTTTTAGAAAAACAATAAATACATATTTTTACACTCCGAACATACCAAATTTACAAAGTCTAAAAGCAAACTAAGGTTAATTCCAAAACACATTTGGGGATTCACAGTTTAACTGTAAGCTTGCATGCAGGTAAAAAGAAATACAAGTTTACATTCCTAAATTACATAGCAAGATGTATGTTTTAATGTACTTTAACAAAAACAGATTTCTTCTTTTTCATACATCCTAGAACCGAAGAAAATAGAGGCATATGCTTCAAACTATATCTATAGTGATTCAATATGGTTTTATCTTTACTGACCAATCACCCACTCTGACTTACAAGAAGGATTTGGTGCTAGGATCCACAAATGAGGGATAAGATACCCCATTTGTTTTTCTACAACTGTGTTACTTCACTTAGCATAAGAGCTTCTAGTTCCATCCATTTACCTGCAAATTTCATGATGTCATTTTTCTTTACTGCTGCCTAGAACTCCATTGTGTAAATGTACATTTTCATCATACACACATCAGTCGAGGGACACTTAGGTTGCTTCCAGCTCTTCACTATTGTGAAAAGAGCAGCAATAAACATGGATGTGCATATGTCTGTGCAATAGGGTGAATCTTTTGGGTATAGACCCAGGAGTGGTAAGACTGGGTCAAATGGTAGTTTTGTTCTTAGTCTTTTAAGAGTTCTCCACACTGCTTTCCATAGGGGTTGCGTGAGTAACCCTACCAGCAGTGAGTGATTTGGTATCATTTGTTTTCTCTTTTTAATCTTTTTATTGGACTTTTGTGCATTTCATACATCATTCCTCAGTCCAATTTAGACTCATTTCCCTTTCCATGTTCCCACCCCACCCAAGTTCATGCATTCAGCTGTACATGTCCTGTATCTTTTCCTGAGTTTTTTTTAAAGTTTTTCAAAACAGAGAATTATTGTTTTGGGGAGAACTTTACTGTTTCAGTCAGTTCTTTGTCCGAATTCTTTTGTTGTTGTTGTTCCCTCCAATTTGTATTGCTTCAATATATGTCACACCTATACTACCATTATATTGTCTGAAAATAAACTGTATGTTATTTCCAAATAATATTTTGGGATTCACGTTTTTCTCTTTTAAATTTATATTACTCTAAAATATGCATACATACCTTCCACCCATATTCCAAAATTACAATGTCTGAAAATAAGTGATAGGTTAATTCTAGACCCTGTTAAGGGTTTCACATTATAAGAGCACAGTTGCTTTCAGATAAAGAGAAATATAACATTAACATTGTTCAGTTTGCCTTACAACTAGGTGCTTGGAGCTAGCATCCACAGATGAGGGATACCATTCTTCATTTGTTTTTCTGGGACTGTGTTACTCCACTTAGCATAATATCTTCTAGTTCCATCCATTTACCTGCAAAGTTCATGATGTCATCTTTCTTTACCTCTGTATAGAATTCCATCATGTAGATGTACCACATTTTCTCTATCCACTCATCTGTTGAGGGGCACTTGGGTTGGTTCCAGCTCTTCACTATTGTGAAGAGAGCTGCAATAAACATGGATGAGCATGTATCTCTGCAGTACATTTGTTTTCTTAATCATGGCCAGTCTTACAGAGGTAAGATGAAATCTTAAAGTGGTTTTAATTTGCATTTCCTTAATTGCTAATAATGTTGAACACTTTTTAAGATGTTTCCTAGCCATCTTTACTTCTTCTCTTGAGAACTCTCTGTTGAGATCTTTAGTCCATCTTTTAATTGGGTCATTTGTTTCCTTGGCCTTTTGATACTCTGGATGCTAAACCTCTGTCAGATGTGTCACTGATGAAGATTTCTTCCCAGTCTGGGTTTTCTCTTCACTTCTTTGATTGTTTCTTTTGATGTACCAAAGGCTTTTAAGTTGAATGAGGTCCTGCCTGTTGATTGTTGACCTTATTTCTTGCATAACTGCTGTCTGATTTAGAAAGTCTTTTCCTACATCTCTACCTTGTAGGTTACTGCTGATGTTTTCTTCTAACATTTTCAGAATTTTAGGTTTCACATTGAGGTCTTTGAGCCATTTAGATTTGACTTTTGTACAGGGTGAAAGGTAGGGGTTTAGTTTTATTCTTCTATAAGTGGTGATCCAGTTTTGCCCGCACCATTTGCTGAAGATGCTGCCTTTCCTCCATCGAGTGTTCTTGGTCCTTTTGTCAAATGTCAGGTGGCTGAATTGCATGTGCTGAAGTTTGGGTCTTCAGTTTTGTTCCATTGATCTACAAGTCTATTTCCTCAAAAAAAATCTCGGAACAAACACAACTAAAGCCATTAAATATCTCTACAATGAAATTTTTAAATCTTTGAAGGAGATTGAGGAAGATATCAGAAGATGGGAAGACCTGTCATGCTCATGGATTGGAAGAATTAATAAAGTAAAAATGACCATCCTACCCAAAGTAATATATGGATTCAATACAATCCCAATCAAAATCCCCATGCCTTTCTTCGCAGAACCGGAAAAAAATCCTAAAATTCATATGGAAAAACAAAACACCCTGGATAGCCAAAAGCAACCCCGAGCACAAAGAGTAATGCAGGGGGATTAACTACACCAGGTTTCAAACTCTAATACAGAGCTATAGTCATAAAAATAGCACATAATTTAAAAAGAAATCATTTTGGTGAGTATGTTTTAGTGGGAGGTTGTTTGGGGTCTGTGGTGGTTTGAATGAGAGTGTCCCCCATAGGCTTTAAGTATTCAGACATTTGTCTCCAGTTGGTGGCACTGTTCCTGGAGGTCTTAGAAGGTGTGGCCATGCTGGAGGAAGTACGTCATTGGGGGCGGGCTTAGTGAGTTTAATAAGCCTTGTGGTCTCCAGTCTCTCTCTCTCTCTCTCTCTCTCTCTCTCTCTCTCTCTCTCTCTCTCTCTCTCGATGGTGCTTATTGCAAGATGTGAACCTTGGCTTTCTGCTCCAGCCCCGGCCACCATGCCTCCCACCACAATGGACTCGATTCCCTGAACCATCAAATCGTAGTTCAATAAACTCTTCTTTTTATAAGTTCCCTAGTCATGATGGTTTATCACAGCAACAGAAAAGTGACTAATATAGGGTCCCTCTGGAGAGTCTTACCATGCCAGTGTCTGTGTCCTTAATACATAACAGTAATTAAAGTTTTTTAAAAATGTATTTATTATTTTTATTTTATGTGCATGGGTGTATTTCCTGCATGTATGTAAGTGCACCTGTGCTGTGCAATGCCCTGGAAGTCAGAAGACAGCCTTGCATGATTTCTGAATGGAGTACGACGGTTGTTAGCCACCATGTGGGTGCTGGGAATTGAACCCAGGTTATCTGCAAGAGCAGCTGGTACTTTTAACCAATGCACTATCTCTTCAGCCCCATAATTAAGTTTTAAATGAAAAATAAAAGGCTTTTCAAGGAACACCAATCTCAAACCTGTCATTACAACTAAGATTCAGAGGGGGAAAGTGACTTGCCCTGGAACCAGCACTCAGCTGAGGATCTTCTGACTCTCAGACCACTGAGCAGCTTATGAATGGCCTCCGTTGTAAAGGGAGTTGACAGCCTGGCAAATCCAGTAGCAGGCACTCTCAACTTGAGCTTGGGATTATTTTTAGACAGCTTGACAAAGCTCCATAATGAGCCGACTCTTCTAACAGACATTCAGTATTCAATATTCATTATTCAGACATTTAACAGATAGCACCTGAGTGTGTCTTCCATGTCTGATTCTACAGGAGACACTTGAGAGCTGTCTTAATCCATTTCCTGTTGCTGTAACAGAATGCCTGAGAATGGGTCTGTGTGTGTGTGTGTGTGTGTGTGTGTGTGTGTGTGTGTGTGTGTATGTTTTGGAGACAGGGTCTCCCTGTAGCCCCAACTGGCCTGGAACTCACTATGTAGACCAGGCTGGCTTTGATCTCACAGGGATCTATTTGTCTTTGCCTCCAGAGTGCTGGGATTAAAGGTGTGCACTGCCATGCCTGCATAGAGAATGGGCCATTTATAGAGGAAGGAAATTTATCCAGCTCCTGGTCTTTGAAGCTGGAAAGTACAAAAGCCCCAGGGCCAGCAGTTCCTTGGCTTCATGCTGCCCAAGGTCACGGTGAGAAGCAAAAAGCAAGTGGCCAAACATGACCAAAAGAAAACAAACATGAGGGGCACCCTTCCACTCAGAAACTTGCCTTATGGTACTTACTACTCTAGTCCTGTAAGAACTACATGCATCTCTCTGAAAAGCCTGTTCACCTCTCAGGCATCCCAGCACCTCTCAGCACTGTCACAATGGAGCCACATTTCAACCTGAGCTCATAGGAGAGCAAAAGACAAACAAGATTCAAGTCCCACCCGAGGCATGTGCATCCCAGTGACAGAGGCAGGTAGTGAACATGATGACACAACATGCAAAGAACTCTAGCAGGGACAAGGGCCAGGTGCTGAGGGGCCACAGGGAAAACCCCATTCAGGGTTAGAAAGGCATCCAAGCTTTGAAGACTTTGAAGAATGGGAGAATGGACTAGGAAAGGGGGACAAAGACAAAATATTTTTCCATACTTATAAAGTTGGGGGCACCCACGAGGGTTAGGGAAACACTGTAGTCACAGATGTCCATGGGAACAGAGAGGTCCTAGTCCTAGTTAGCTTGAGATGTCACTGTGACATAGTCTAGAGTCACCTGACTAGGCAGTTTCAACTGAGGGATCGTCTGGATGAGGCTGGGGATGCCATGAACTGTGGCAAGTCTGTGGTGGGTCATCTTGATTGTCAATTGATGTAGGTGGGTCTGGGACACTGTGGACAGAACCGTTTCCAGGCTGGTGGGCCCGGACTATGTAAGAAATGTAGGTAAGCGTGAACCTGTGAGTGAGTGAGCCAGCAAGCAACATTCCTCCGTGGTTTATGCTTTGAAACCCTGCCCTGACTTCCCCAGTGACGGATGGTGACCTGGACGTGTAAGTCAAATAAACCCTTTCCTCCTCAAGTTGCTTTTGATCAGAGTGTTTTATCACAGTAACGGAAAGTGATCTAGAATAGAAGAGGAGAGGACCAAGGGGTAGATGGGTGTTGTGTCGTATTCGGGGGGAGGGCTTAATACCTACTCCGAAGAGCTCAGCATTGACCCTGAACACCTGTAGCTAAGTTTTGAGCAAGAAGATAGAGAGTGAGCTGCTCAGACATGGGCTTTAGGGAAATAAACCTAGGCATTTGTCTAGAGATTTAGGTTAAGCACAAGAAAATTTGTGAGGAGGGATGTCCCAGGATGCAGATGCTGTGATGAGAGGGTCTTCAGGCCTAAGGCATTGATCAGTTCCTGAAATCCACCACTGCTTCTGCAAAGACATCAAGAAAAATTAGTGGGATTACAGGATTAAGATTTATTAGATTACAGATTTATTTTTATTTAAATTTATTATTTATTACAGATTACAGGATCTGCTCTAGAGGTTCTATCTTGAGCCATTCTTGAAACATCAAAAAGGTTATATCATTTCTGTATTTCAACTCAGGAACTTGTAGATCACAGAGTCTAACCTGTGACTTGTCAAATTAGAAGACTGGGTTCCCAAGAAAGAGACTGCTTGGCCAAAGTCACTTAGCCTTTCTGCCTTTCTGCCTTGACTAAAAACAAAACAGCGCAAAGAGCACTGGTTCCTTCCCCTTAATCACACTGTAATTTTCAACAAGTCACTATGCATCTCTGAGCTTCGATGTCCCTACATGTCAATCAAGAGTACGGGACCAGAAACATCTCTGTGATTACTTTCAGCTCAGAGACATGGTGTGCCTTCTGTCTAATGAAACAAGAGAGTTGCTCATCAAAACAGCTTCTTAGACTGAATGTGGCCATTTGCTAAGGGACCTATCAGCCAGCAGCAAGTGGTACCCAGGCCCAGGTGGCTGTGGCAGAAGAGGGCAAAAGGAGGCCAGGGGTGGCAGTAACATTCTCCCAGCACACACACGGAAGCTGGCAGGGCCCAGATAAGAAGCAAACAAGCAAACTCTCTTATGTACATGGAGCCATAGATCACCTGAGAGCAGCCAATGCTCCCCTGTTGCCGTGGCAACTGTTCTGTGGATTTCTCTTACTTTCCCGAACTCAGCCACCAGAGCAGGACTCAACTGACCTACGAGTGGAGACCAGATGGCCAGAGTAGGGAACAGAGAGACAGGGTCACAATTCAAGATTGGGGTTGTGGCCCGGATGTGTCCAGATGCTGTTGTTGTCCTTCCTCTACGAACACGGCCTTACAGCAAAGCAGGAAAGGGATACAGAGGAGAGGGGAGGGTCCTCAAAGTGATGGTATAGAACCTCAGATTTCCTCTAGGGTTCACCTGCAGAAGCCAATATTATGTTCTGCAGTGAACTTGCTATGTGACTTTGGGTAGGTCATTTACTATTTCCAGACCATGATTTTCAATTGTAAGGTACAACCTGCCTGGTCTACTGCCAGGCTGTGTGAGTGTCAGATGGGAAACTGGAAGCATCTCCACGTGGGAAAAGTCAGGGTCTTTCTGAAGTGTAAAGATTTCTCATGCTACCCTATCATATCCTGCTCCCCATTATTATGGGGTACATTGAAAACTGATTTTCTGGACAATTTTTTTCCTTTAGAGAAAAAAATGCTTCAGGGGCATTTTTATGGGGCCAATATATTAAGCAATGTAATTTTAAATCAAGAGGAAATAGAAGCAATATATCACTGAAAGTAATATTAAAGTCATTAGGAGAATAGGGTTTTTCTTATCAGTCTTTAATTTATACACAGATACAGTTTAAGACATCTATGTGTGTAAGGTGGGAAATTCCAGAGCTGGACATCTATCTTTTAGGATGGTGTCAAACTTCTTCCTCCTGTTTTACCTGCTCTCTGCATCTCTATTTCTTGAGTAGAAGCTCAGAGCAACTGTGGGAATTACTAAGCAGATCCACTTAAAGTGCCTCTGCTCTGTCAGGGCCCTGCTCTATAAGGTACTGTATGTGATCCAGAGGGGTCAGGCCCCTCCCACCCCTCATCTTCCCAGCTATGAGGAGGTCCACTTCAGAAGTACAGACCCGCCCCTCCTAAGATGAAATGCAGCCCAACTCACTGGTCCCTGCTTTGACTCAGCTGAGTTGTCCTGACGTTGACCTCCTCTTACCTCCTTGGTCTTATACTGGCGGCAAGCTTCCTCTGTGGTCGCCCTGCTTTGACTCAGCTGACTTGTCCAGACGTTGACCTCCTCTTACCTCCGTGGTCTTATACTGGCAGCAAGCTTCCTCCCTGGTCGCCCTGCTTTGACTCAGGTGACTTGTCCAGACGTTGACCTCCTCTTACCTCCGTGGTCTTATACTGGGGGCAAGCTTCCTCCCTGGTCACCCTGCTTTCATTTCATTGTCCCCACCCCAGCCTTCATTTCTCGACAGGCCTGAAACACAGAGGCATTTACAGATAAGCCTGGGGGACCTCAAAACTACAGAATTTTTTTAAATATTCTTTTTTTATTTTATTTATTTTTTATATGTATGAATGTACTGTCTACATGTAGGTTTGTGCACCCCTGTCGTGCAATGCCGCAGAGGTCAGAAGAGGGTGTTGGATTCCCCTGGAACTGGAGTTAAAGACATTCTCAGCCACCATGTGGGTGCTGGGGATCGAACCTGGGTCCTCTACAAGAGCAGTTGGTGCTCTTAACTGCTAGGTCATCTCTCCAGCCCCAAAACTACAGAATTTTAAGCAAGACTTTGGTGAATGAGAACGAGCACATTTTGAGGGCATGAAGGTAGATGGTTCATTACATTCTCCAAGCCCATGCAAGGTTGGGGATGCTATGCACAGGCTCCCTTAGCTGCTCCCGTTTCACCTTGCGTCCTCCACAGACTGACACCAAACCAAAGCGTGCAAGAAGCAAATGAGCATGGCCACCATTTCCAACCGGTTCTTCCACATAGGCACCAATCCACAATCCTCTGCACTCTAAAATTGTTCTAGAAGAGAAAGGAAAATAAGTAGCGACTAGAGGGTAACAAAGCCAAATGAGAGTCAAAAAGAAGCAAGGACTAAAACAAACAAACAAAAATCAAGAGGGTAACGATGGTAAATTCCTGTCCTGGCTCAGGGCAGGTGGAAAGTCACAGCCAAGAATAGGAAACGTGTCTCGTTGTCCCAGGCTATGGACCTGAGAAGGAAGTACCTCTCCGGTCGGGTTACAGGAGTAACCAACTGACCTCTGCGCCAAGGGGTCAGTTCCCCACAGTGTCCACAAAGTGGGCACTGTGTTCCCCTTCCCTTAGCAGTACCGCGCTGTACCTGCTCATGACAAAGGAAGCTTCCTAGAAGCTCCCACAAAAAAAATAAAGAAGCAGCAAGGACTCCAGTGCACAGAGCCCCCCCGCCCCCCGGCACAAAGGAAAAAGAAGAGTGGGAGTTAGAAGAGTTAGAAGAGCAGAGGTGGCGTTGCCTCAGCAAAGCCAGGAAGGACTCCCGATACTATGTCCTGGCAATAACGAACTACAGAGGAACTGGGCTGACGGAAAGGGCCCTTGACTCTAAACTGGAAGCCTGGTATCTATGCCACATTCTGTGACTGATCATCAGTCTAACCCCGGGGAAAAAACTCTCCAAACCTCAGCTGCTTCACCAATAAATTGGTGATATTATCCTGGCCTCACTTCAACAGTTGTCACCAGGCTGAGGAATGACATTGGGTGTTAATATGAATAGGATGATAGCTGCCAACAGAGGCTACCCTGACAGATCCTTCTAGAAGTCCATTGTTGTTAATGCCTAATACTCACAGGTGCCAAGAGAGCTCACCTGAGGGTGCAGATGCATTGAGTCTTTTGGCTATTGTTCGCCCAACCCCAACCCCACCTCCTACCCTCTGGACCACTTTGTATAAGCCTCATCACATCAGACCCTTGGGTTTATCCTTTAACCCACCCTCCTCTCTCTCTCTCTCTCTCTCTCTCCTTCTCTCTCTCTCTCTCGCCTCGGTCTCTCCTGTCTCTGTCTCTCTCTACTCAGTTCCCCACTGGCCTCCCATGCATCCCTCCACGTGTCCTCAGTCCAGGTCCCACAGTGTCATCCTTCCTCTGCAGGAGATCACAGCTTGTCACTATTCCACTTTGACCTTCCCCTCATCCTCCTTATGGACACATCCCTCCAGCACTTCCCAGAGTTTTGCAATCATTGGTGAGTAGGAAACTCAGACCATCATCCTTCCTAAGCCTAAGGACTAACAAACTTCCCAGGTTTCCATGTGAGGCAGACCTAAAGTTAGAGATTCAAAGCCCAGTACAATGGTCTGAAAACTCGGGCAGATCACTGTTTTTTCTTGCGTTGGGAGGCAGACTGAGACCAAGGTGAGATCTCAGTGGAAGGTCCCCAGTGTGAGCCAGGCTTGTTAAACACAAGGGCATTCTTCTTCCTTCTTATCCCTAGAAGAAAAGTTCTGGGTAAGGCTCCATCTGGCCACAAATGATAAATATATTTCTGCTTAGAAGAAACAAGCAGCCATAGATCTTCTGTATGGAAGGCAGTTTCCTTTTATTTCAAACCACATGAAATGGGGCTCAAGCAATGAGCTAGTGTGAGAAGGAGGCCAAGGCAGGGTGTAAAATGACGGGGGCTAAAGGCTCCATTTAATAAAACCTGAAAAAAAAAGTCCTAAAAGCACTACCATGTCTTCGAAAAGAAAAATTCATATAGACCATTTAGAAGAGCACGTAAGAAAAGAGCTTAGGGGTTTGGGGCGGTCTGAGGTAAGAAGCGGACTGTAGGCAGAGGTGAGGGGCTTCTGCAGGGAGACAGCTGTGCCTGTTCTGTCCTTCACTCTGCAGACATTATGGAGACCACTGGAGCCAAGCAAGGCTGATTCCCCATCCTGCTTAGACAAGTCCAGTCGCTCCGCTCTGCCTTCGACACCACTGCCATTCCTGCAATGTGGCTGTTCTATTATTTATCCCACTATTTATTTAAACTGACTTGCTTTTAGGGGCTGGAGAGATGGCCTAGCGGTTAAGAGCGCCGACCGCTCTTACAGAGGACCCGGGTTCCATCCCCAGCACCCACATGGCGGCCGAGAACCGTCCGAAACTCCAATTCCAGGAGAACTCCAGTTCCAGGGGAATCCGACACCCTCTTCTGACCTCCGCGGCATTGCACGACACGGGTGCACAGACCTGCATGCAGACAGTACATTCATACACATAAATAAATAAATAAAAATAAAAAAATAATTGAAATACCAACTTGAGTTTTATCCATGTAATCACAGTTTGGAAGTGACCGTCTATATTCTCTCCTATACATTAAAATACATGTATACTCACAACCCCATGTATGTCTGAGTTCACACTAGGTGCAGTTGACTTGTCTACTGTCAGAGACAGTCATGACATGGTGATTTTCCCAAGGGAGAGGGTGTGTCAGGCAAGACAAAGCACAGCTTTGTATAACAGAATTCCCCTGACCAAGTTTATCAAACAAGATGACAAATCTAGACACAGGCAAATCCAAGGCCCATGTGGGTGTTTCAAGGTTAATAGATGGTCTGATTCCTGTTATTCGACTCCATTATCCCAGCCTGTGCTTCCACTTGCAAAGCTGCTTCATGGTCCAAGATGGCTGCTAGGGCAACAGCTCTCACATCTGTGTTCTGTGAGGCGGCAGGAAGGGAAGAGGGAGCAAACACAACCATGCTCGATTAAGCCAGCTGCCTTTAAGAAACTTTTCCACAAGTTCCTTAAATGAGTTCTTTTATATATCTTTGGCTATAATTTTGCCAGATAGCTGGTTATACCTGGCTTCCTTATAAGGGAGCAGTTTTGGGTGCGTGAGTGAGAACAAACTTCTAGGTAGTTCTCAAGCCCTCATTGTACCCTCTTGACCGCCATTTTTATCTGAGCTTGCTATGATATGGGTCTTAGCCCTTAGCTACCTCCTCCAGAGTTAGAGCTTATCCCTGAACCCTAGAAACAGTACGTGCTGTCTCAATACTATTGCTTTCTTTACAATTCTGCTTTAGAACCTCATTTCACTAAGATGAGCTTCCTTGGCCTTAAACCTGGGCCCTATCTAATACTAAGAAACAATGCTCCCAAGCAACCCCTGCCAGATAACCTACACTCCAACCCAGGCTTGGCCTCAGCAAAGTCTATTTCTGTTTGTATCCTACCGAGTTTGTTGTGCCTCTGGACAGCCTCTTGGCATATATATATATATATATATATATATATATATATATATATATATATACACACACACACCCACCTCACTTGTTTTATTCTCGATGGTGGAGCATCAACACCAAGACTGACACATGACCAGGACCCTATTGTTTAAATATAGCCAGATAATCTTTCTCCCAAATGGGTTCCAGAAAGAGCTGGGGACACAGCTCAATAGTAAAGCATTTGCCTACCATCCCAAGCCCTGAGTTCCCTTCCCAGTATACAATTCAACAACCTAATGAACTCCAGACCCTCTGTCTCTTCCACTGTTACTGCTTGGTGCTGTCTTCTTTTTTTTTTTAATATCTTTTTTAAATTTTATTTATTTCTGTATGTGTATGAATGTACTGTCTGCATGCAAATTTGTGCACCCGTGTCGTGCAATGCCGCGGAGGTCAGAAGAGGGTGTCGGATTCCCCTGGAACTGGAGTTCTCCTGGAATTGGAGTTTCAGACGCTTCTCGGCCACCATGTGGGTGCTAGGGATCGAACCCGGGTCCTCTGTAAGAGCAGTCGGCGCTACTAACCGCTAGGCCATCTCTCCAGTCTTCTGAGACTTCTTCCTCTCCAGCTGCCTCGTGTTGTTCCATGTAGAAAAAGAAAACCTGAAGCATTCTCTGACCAGACAGCTGCAAAGCTTTGAGTGCTGGCTTTTCTGTTTTCTAGTCTTATAAAATGAAGACTCTTCAATGGATACTTTTGTCTCTAAGTGTGAACTCTTCCTGTTAATGCCTTCTACAAAAATCCCTGTGCAATACCATGTAGCACTGTTATAGAGTAATTAGAGATTAGTTAATGTGTAGCTTTTATTTAATAATGAGCTCAACTGTAATGGAAAAGGGCCATTGCCAAGCTTATGTATAATTTACCTATCATGTTTGCTTTTATAACTCAGTGCCCAGGACTTTAAGAGCATCCAATAAATGTTTGCTAAAGAATGAGGGACAGAGCGATAACACTTGTCTTCCCAGGTCCGTGTCATGGGAGACTCCAAGCACATTGGTTGTTGATGGCGTTGTTACACATTGACATTCATCAGTTGCGGCACTGACACACAACATGTAGATCTAGAGCACTGGTCAGTACACCTTTCCTATAAAGGGCTAGTGAGAAGATATCTTAGACTCTGAGCCATATGGCAATTTAAATCTTCGACAGAGATGTGGACGTAGCCAAAGACAATATGAACAAATAAATATGGCTGTTTTCCAATAAACTTCTCACATGTCAGAAAACACTATATCCTTTTTGGGCTTCTTGACTGTTTAAAAATGTAAAATCCATTCTGTTCAAAGAGTGTTATGGAAACAGGTGGTGAGCCACATTTGGCTGCCTCCCATACTTCACTGACCCCAGATCTGAAATCTGCATGGTTGTCAAGCTTTAGTGAATATAATAGCTACCTGGGATACCGGTTCAAACAGATTGCCAGAATCCCGTCTGGTAGGGTTGGGTAAGGTGGAGGAATTTGCATTTTTAGGTGGTGTTGATGAACAGACTCTTAAAGCCTTGCTTTAGCTGGAAGGGAGTCCTTACAGTCATGTTGTGGCCTGGGTTGCCATAATGTTGGCCCCCAATGTGTCAGTGGGATAACACGTAAAGTGCTCCATCTCGCGTAGTCAAGCCCCTGGGTTCTTGTGAGAAAACAAATCACCCTGGAAGTGACATTCGATACACAGGAGAGATGAAACACAGGGACAATGCAAAGCAGAGGCAGGCCTGGAAGAGCTATGCGTGGCTTCCGGGAAGACCGAGAACAACTCGAGAGGTCAGGCATGGTCTGCCTGGACGATCAGGAAGAGGGTAAGGTTGTAAAAAGGGTGCCGGGCCAGTCATTCTCACGGTGCTGAGCTAAAGAGAAGAACCACTCAGGTCTCATCATGGAAACTCAGCCTAGCAAGCTGTTGCGAAGGGCAAGAAGAGACTGACAGTTTCATCCCAGGTCCATCACCTCTAGGTCCTTGAAACATGAGCTTCGGCTTCAAAATCTGAAAAGAAGATTAACCCACCTGTCCCCGCTGCTCCTCTCTACGCTGTGTAGCTCAGCTGCACATCTGGGTGTGTGCGGAGTGAGAGGCTCCACTCTGATCACCAGATCTCACGGAGGCTGAAGTACCTGACTGAATTCACACTGGGAGGGACTCGCAAAGGGCATCCTGGGGCGAGCCAAACCTGAAATTCTGGGGCTGGAGCCCGTCATCTGTGTTCCCACTTTCCCTGGGGCTCCTGATGCCCACTCAAGTTTGAGGATCACTGCTCTGGACTGTCCCTAACCCCTCTGCCATTTCCTGTTCAAAGAAAAGAAAAAAAAAAAAAAAAAGAAGAGCCTCTCCGTCCTGGCACAGACTGACTTCCTGGGGACATCTTGTTCTTCATGCAGCAGCAGCAGCAGCAAAGTCTCTCTCTCTCTCTCTCTCTCTCTCTCTCTCTCTCTCTCTCTCTCTCACACACACACACGCACACACACACACACACACACACACACGCTTGCCTTTGGATCCCTGAGCTGCACCCAACCCCCTGATTGCACGTTGCAGAATACTCGCTCATTTTCCAAAGACCTGATTACATAAAGAGGCCTTCATGCTCCCCGGGCCCACCGAGCTTCAATCCTGCAGCCAGGTGTTGGCCCTGAGAGCAATCTGTTGGAGGCTTCATTTGAATACTGTTAAGACAAGAAGCTAACACACTTTGTGACCCAAAGTGCTGCTTGCAAAGTGGCCTTTCTGGCTTCCTTTGCCACCCTAACCCGGCTGCTTCAGCAGATCCTAATTGCACTGGAGACCAGCCAGACAGCCCAGGCTCCGCTGCGTTCATCACATTGGGGGTGTGCGGGCACTTTGCCTCCTCTGCAGCCCAGGAGCTGGAGGTGCCTCTGGGAAGGGTAGGACCTGAGCATAAAACCTGGGCCCCTCTGTTGACCTCCTTGGCAAGCTTCCCTGGGCAGCTGAGTTGTCCTGGGCTTTATCTGAAAAAGCAGAGTGAGTATTCTTGATTCATGGGGCTGGCCTGGAGTCTCAATTGCAAACCTCAAATTGAAAAGAATTGTTGAAAAGCCTGGCTCTACACTACTCTAGCCAGGCCAGGGCTCAGATGGCCAGGCTGCACCCCTCACTGCCTTTATTCCTGACGGTACAATCCTTTGATGGTTATATGGATGTTTATAGGAAGTCTTCTCTGGGCTGGTCCCCCATGCCTGGTTGACTCCTATACACCTGGGGAGGGGGTTCTCCTCTCCAAAATCACTTCCTCCGGGACCCCCTTTCTGACCTTTACCCTCAGACCCAGTTCTGCATTCATTCCTTTTTCTGCAATGCTCCTGATCTTTCCCAGCTCAACACTGGTCATTCTGTGGTCCAGAAGAAGTCGGGTCGACCGAGTCCATGAGAAAGTTGCCTCAATTCCCAGTTCTCAATTACACAGGAAGTTCTCAGCAGACAGAAAACGGCCCCCTTCACAGTTCTAGCCCCATGGACTGATAATTATCAGGCATACAGTAAATGCCAAACGAGTAGACTAATGAATGAGCAGCAGGTTTGGGGTAAATTTTGAATGAATAGATGAATCTTACCAAGGCTTAGGCTATGATTGGGATGAATTCAATCCAATTCAGCAAACATTTACAGAACTTCTACTGTTTGCCAAAGGCAATCAAGATAGATAAAATATGCTCCCTACATTCAAATAATTTACAATCTTAACATCTGTGCATTTAAGAAATTCAAAATTATCTACTGGGAAGGAAAAGGGGCACTCTTTTACCCCCTGCCCCTCCTGCAACATCCTCGTTATCAGTTCTACCCCAAGAAATTTCTCAGTGTGACAAACCTCAGACCTGACAGCCTGCCTCCTGGTTTCTTGCTCAGGAAGACTTTGATCCCAAACTGCTCTGTGCTCCTCCTATGTCTGTCCACAGGCTTTGGTGCTGTGGGTTTTATCTGCTGCCAAAAGAATTCATGAATGAATGATGTACATACTCATACCCAGCTAAGATGAATGATGTAATATGCCCAACCAAGATGAAGGAGACATGTACAGCCTCTCGCCCGCAGGCTGCTCACAGGCTGTTATGGACAACACATGTGCAGCACAGCATCTGGTCCACAGAGGTGTGCTGACCGCCTACCTACTGCTGAACACGGAGCCAGATGCCCATGTATGGAGAGGGAGACAGAGGACATGACAGTGGCAGATAAAAATGGCACAGCCTCTGCCCTCCATCCCAAGAGGTCTAGAATCAGATGATCTGAGGATGCAGCTGAACCACGGGAACTGAGGTCAGAAGGAGTCCGGTCATCAGGGCCGTGAGAAAGCTGGGAAACATGAGCTGCCCCAGCAGAGGAGCTGGCCATGGAGCTGGCCATGGAGCTGGGAGACCAGAGCACCAAGAAGGATCTTGATACGGGGTAGCAAGTAATAAAAAGCAAATAGAGGGGTGGGGCTGGAGGGTCAGACCCTGTGGAGACTTCGGGTCTCTATACACGGAGCAGAAAGATGTCACTGAAGGGCTTCAGCAAGGAGTGCTTGGTCCCATTTGCACAGTCAAACCTCACATTGGCTGCAGTGGAAGCCAGAATAACAGCAAAGGGGCTATTGCTGTGGTCCAGATGAGAAAGAAATGGCCTGGACAGTGTGTGTGTGGGGGGAGAGCATATGGAGAAGTGAATTGAAAGATACTCTTGGGCTGTTACCACTGAGGAGACTGTGAAGAGTACCAGGATGCACATGATAAGGACAGCCTTGATGGAGGGGCCTTGCACCTGGCCAGAGTGGCTCAGAAGAGCAAGTGTTTACAGATGAGCTATTGATCTCCATGACAAATCCCAGAATCAAAAATAACAAGAATGGCTTCAGGAGCCCCAGGACAACCAGGAAGAAGCGGTCACTCCTAGCTCCAGAACAGCAAAAGGAAAAGGTATTGTTTTTTCTGTGCCTTAAAGAACACATAAAGTACAGACTCATAGGCATGAGACAGAATGTAGGGTGGGAGCCCAGAAGTCCCAACATGGCTGGCAGGTATGGTCAGTCCATGAATGCAGATGAATGATGCCATTGACTGAAGAGAAGCATGCCTTAAAGAAAACAGCTAACAGTCCCATGGGGCTCTGGTGGAAAGAGTCTTAAATACCAAGTTAAGGAGACTGGGTGCTCCTTCAAAGACGTGGGGAGCCATTCAATCCCAATATGGTTATTGAGGCTGAATTTGAGGAAGTGTTAACAGGGCACTGGGAACACCATCAGGAGCCATCAGAGACTGGGATCTGGGGCTGAAGCAGTGGTGTCCTCACTGAGACACTAGAGTGATGTGCAGCGAGAGGCACGGACTTGAGCTCCCAGCTGCCAGCAGTACGAAGAATAAGCCCTAATCAGCTCTTGAAGGAGGAAGAAGACACTCTGAAAAAGAGAAGAGAGGGTGAAGAGCTGGCCAGAACAGGAAAGGGATGGACAGATCCAGGGGAGCAAGGGTTCAGGGGGGCTGGGGAAGGTGAGGGGGTTGCCACCCAGGGTAAAGGCCATGCCAGAGCGTTCAGTGTAACTAGGAAGGTGCTGAAGCCAGGCAGAGAGAACAGCATAGAGGTTCCTCCAGCCTTAAGAAGTCCCTTCTAGACTTAGCTGAGGGGTGGTTTGGAGAAGCAAAAATTCCAGAGGCAAATCTGCATTACAAGGTTTGAGCAACGGTGCCAACTAAAGATTTATTGGGCCACAGTGGCAGAAACAAGAGTCTTGGCCAAGCGTCATTATGAGCATGGGAGGTGGGATGGCCTGGGCAAGAGGGACACGAGAGGGGAGTGCTGAGAGAGAGTGCAGAAAGGCTGGCTGTGCCTCTCCAGAAACAGGGCAGTAGCATTGAAGGCCAGCAGGGAGATGCCAACCGCAGAGCCCAGAGGGGGATAACTGGACATTTCCACTTGACAAATTTTCTGGCCTGCCAGTCCTGTGGAGAAGTTGAGGCTGGTGAGAGAGATGGGCAACTTAGGAGGAAGAGTGGGCTTCCAGGGACGTCTGCTCAAGGCTAGGCGTATAGATTTTAAGTCCCTCCAAAATATCCAGATGGAAGTGAAGCTGGAGACTCAGACAGACAAAGCTGGACGTCTCAGCTACAGCTAAGTTTGAGGATGGATCCTGCAGGAAGGGCGGTGAAATGGAAGCAATAGGGGGAAGAACCCTCGGAGTGGAGAGAGAAGTGAGGACAGAGCAAGAGCTCACTGGGAAAGTCTCCACGCAGGAGACTCAGCAAGACAGAGACAGCTGGCCATGGCGGAAGGGAGAAAGCCTAAACACTGAACTGTCCTGAAGCCTGCTCCTGGTCACATGGTCTCTGGGCTGACAACAGATTCAAACCTAGGTGCTCTGAATCCTCTGCCGTCAGTCTCCCCAGGGCCTCGTGCTGATTCCCTTCTCTCCCTGTTCTGAGTGCAAGGATAAAGAAAGGCTTCAAAAAGCTTTTCAACGCCCAAAGCTCATAAATACAAGGTGCTAGTCTTCCTGAGCCTTTTAATGTCCCTTGAAAATGTTATCTGAAAAATAATGCTGCATTATGAATGCATTTCAACAGCTGAGCATTTCATAGTCATGAGAACAGCCTGGAGGGAGAAGGTATGAGCACTAAGTACAGTCTGCAAGAAGACAGAACACTACTAAGAGGCAGGGGTTCTCTCTGAGAGAGGCTCCTGTGGAGAAAAATGTACAGTGGGCTGTGTCGCTGGGGCTCCGTGTAAATAGGAGCAGAAGCAGGAAAGCATTAGATCTGTGGGGGAAACATCGCCACTTGGGAGCTAATGCTTTCCAAGGGCTCGTTATGGTGGCCCAAGAAGTGGCAGGTGCCTGGCTTCAGTCCAGCTTGGAAACTCCCTCACCTGTCCATTCGTACTGGGACAAAGCATGGGTCTCGGACTTAAACCTTTCCAAATGCCAGTCACTCTCTAAAGAGTAATCTGCTCTCTGAGGTAGCGAGAACATCAGACAGAGAGGGAGATGGGAAGAACAGAGCTGAACCCTTAGCCCTAGCTCTACGATGTAGAATTTAGTGTTATCTCTATGTACCTGAAACACATATTGAGGCTTAAAGAATTGGAGCACCGGGGCTGGGGAGATAGCCTAGCACTGACTGCTCTTGCATAGGACCCGGGTTCGATCCCCAGCACCCACATGGCAGCTAAGAACCGTCTGTAACTCCAATTCCAGGAGAACTCCAGTTCCAGGGGAATCTGAGACCCTCTTCTGACCTCCACGGCATTGCACGACACAGGTGCACAGACCTACATGCAGACAGTACACTCATACACATACAAAAATAAATATAATTTTAAAAAAGAATTTGAGCACCATTAGTCACATAGTCAATAACAAATGGGACTGAGATCTGAATCCAGGGCTTTCTGACAACAAAACTCAATATAAGGACATAGAGTCCTTGTGCCAGGAACAACAACGGGGAGAGAGAAATATTCTGCTCCCCTCCAGAGTAAGACAGGACAGAGATGGGCAAGGAAGGGAAATGAGGAGACTACAGGATCCAACTGTTAGACTCAAAAGGGGATTCTCTAAAGGAAAATGAGAGTCAGCCATTCTGAGGAACCATCTCCACCTCACATTGTGGGAAAATCTCCTGTGGATGTGTTATGGCTGTCGGTGGTGGTATAGTGGCGATGGTTTGGGGAGTTGTTTTTTTTTTCAGAAAGGTTATAATATAATCATGTCCTTGGTTTTTCTGTGATTCACAGGCAGTTAGGAGTAACTAAGGTCCTCAAGTGCAAGGGAAGTTATTAATTAGGGACTTCTCACACATCCTTGCCCTTCCCTGGCTTCCCAGAGTTGCACGACCTCATCCAGGCCTGCACAAGCTTATGGTTGAGTAGTAGAATAGACATACCCAACACTAATCTGAAATGGCTTATCATTAAGAATTCTCTGAATGTTTGAAACATAGCTCTTCAGCCCTGTGGTGGACAATCAAGGAAGACTGAACAGAGAAGCTGGAGTTAGATGTACAAATCTAGAATCCAGCACCTAGGAGGCCAAGGCAGAGGACCAGGAGATAACGACAGCTTCAACTATATAGCCAGACCATGTCTCAACACAAATGAACAAATAACAAATAAATGCAATAAAATACTTTTACAAATACAAAAGTCAGATTCAATAGAGCTGGAGAGTGCCCTCCCAGACTCTGAGAAATGGATGGTATTTAGGAAAAATTTCAGCGCAATTTTCTTATAACTAGCATTCCAGAAGTCAGAGAGTTTCCACTATGAAAATAGAATCATAGATGTTCCAATTCCCAGAACACATTAGCTTAATAGAGAGAATTTTCCCTATATCAGAGGCTATTTTTTCATACATTGTTCTTGAACTCTGGGCACTTGCTACCACTTGTCTGCTGGGGAGTGTTGTGGGTGATATGAACAGCAAATGTGGGAATAAATGTTAATGGAAACAAGGAATGTGTTTCCTTCGAAAGATTTTATGTGTGATTATTTTCTATTTGAGGTATAGTGGCCCACATGCATGTAATAGTCATATTTCCTGCTAGAAAAACCATTCTGTATATAAGTGACAGATTTTAAAATGTCAATATTTCATGGTATTTCACAAAGTAGAATGGAGGTGCCCAGGCACTCTGCCACCTAGGCCAGTTTAAGAGCCAGCGGAATGGCGTATAGCAGACAGATCCTTAGAAAACATCTCCTAAGTTCTACATTGCCATATGAATGTTAAATCCAGTGCCAAAGCCCAGACAATTTGAAGGCCCATTGAAAATGCTCTGCCCTAATTCCCCATAGAGTCCTGGTTCCTCTCCACCACAAATCACCAGCTGGAGTGCTTTAAAGTGGAGCTCAGTCCTCCTGTATGTTTGCTTTAAAGTGGAGCTCGGTCCTCCTGTATGTTTACTTTAAAGTGGAGCTCAGTCCTCCTGTATGTTTGCTTTAAAGTGGAACTCGGTCCTGCTGTATGTTTGCTTTGCTCCACTTATTTTTACATCATTGGACATTATCCATGCTTTTTTAATGGGATGCTTTTACATAATATCCAGATTTTGTGGTTTTGCTTCAGCAATCAGAAGACAATCGTGAGTTGCCCCTCTCATGATAACAAGGCAGTTAGCGATTAAGTATTTCTTGGTTCAAGTACTCCCTTTATAAGACCATAGGCCCTGCCATCCTTGTTACTCAAAGTATGGTCCATAGAGCAGCAGCAAGATTATCTGGGAAACATCCAAGAAACAGCACTGGGGACTCTTGAGCAGAGCTACCACATCCACATCAGGACTTGCTCAGGGTCTCTGGGGGAATTTGTTTGCATATTGGAGCTCTAGGGACAGTGAGCTGATCCTGTAGTCCCAGCCCAGTCTGCTTCTTATTAATTTTACTGGTTGAGCCTAGGGACAGCTGAGATCCCTGCCCTGAGTCTAGTCTGCTCTCCCACAGAGTAGTGCTCCCTCAGCCCTGCCCCCCTTGACCACCACCATCTCCTTGAGCAGAGTTCCATGAGACCATTGTGCCAAATCCCAGCAGACCATACCTCTATCCAACTGGGATTCCCACAAAATTTCTAGGTGTCCATCATCACAGAGTTTCAGTTCCTCTCTGCTGTCTATGCATCCTAAGCCCACTCAATTTCCTAACTTCCTCTGACACTCACAGGCCTATGGGTAGCAAACACCCTGGTACCTTCAGCTGTCCCCTTCTTGTCCCAACCCTTGCCTGTTCTAGGCAGCACCTTCACCAGCAACTCTTGAACAGAGGCTTTTTTCCTTCGATTTCCCAATAATCCTGATGTAGTTCTTCTCCATACTCTAACTTGCTGCCTTTTAACTATATAAATCCCTTCTTAAATACAAAGAGAAAGATAGACAGATGGACAGAGACACACAGACAGACAGAGACAGAAAGAGACAGAGAGACAGAGACAGAGAGATCCTTGGAGATTAGCACCTTCAGCTCTCTCCACTGACTAGAGGTCCCTCTTGCTTCTACCTAGGCCAGGCCTCTAATTTATCTGTCTCATCATGTCTGCCACCTTCAATGACTTGCAACTCCCCGTGGATGGTTCATCAATGCCTGGGCCTCATTTTCTCCAATAACCTCTTTCTCGCCTATCACTTCAGCTCCCCAGCTCCATGGTCACCCCCACCCCTGACCTTATTGTTGCACGTGAATGCTTCTCCGTTGAAGAATCTTGACTTTAAGTATCCACTTTGAAATCAACTCGCTCTACCAACCCACCCACTCCGGTGGGAATTGTGCCAGCAATCATTAAACTGTTTTTACCTGGTGACCCCCTGCACTTCTGACTCCATTCTTTGATGGCATCTGTTGTCATGACAATCACTCTTTACTAAATATCTCTAATTCCTTCACCACTTCTGCCTCCTCTTGACTCACAGGGCAAGGCCTCAGCTCAATCAGATCTGACTCTCTACTTGCTCTGAGTTGCTGGAGAAAAGCATGCAATCACATGAGTATGGGTCTAACTTTAAATTCATAGCCAGGAATCTGAAAGAGGCACTCAGTGTTGCCTGGCAATCCCACCGCATTCTCGCAGCAAGTTCTCTTTGCCTATTCTTCAAAATGACTGCTTCACACCTTCTACTGTGTGCTCAAACTCCTACATCCTTCCCCCCAAAATACTTACATTTTCATACACAACAGCCACCATCCACAGTGCATACTTGAATGCAATTAAACAGACACTCAGAGACTTCCACACTGAAAAACTACTTATGGAACCCATCTTCTCTGTCTTTCCTCTTGTTTCTGAGATCAAGTGTCCCTGACTCTTTCAGAAGCCACCTCTGTTTTGTGACCTGTTCCTATTTATCTTTTCAGCTCCCCAAAAGCCTTTTTCTGCCATTTTGCCTCCCATGCACCTCCCATCTCTCTCCAGCACCACTGCTTTTGGTAGACAAGCTTGATCCCAGACCTTCTGCTTGCAGTACACACAGCCTATTTCACTCTTTAGCGATTGCTCCATTTTTTTTTTTCTGTACCCTTTCATAGCAGAAATTCTTTTAAACAAAATGTGTCTCTGGGCCAGAGATGGTTAAGAACACTGACTGCTCTTGCAAAGGACCTGGGTTGAATTCCCAGCAACCACAAGGTGAATAACAACCATCGGTAACTTCAGTTCCAGGGGATCTGATACTCTCTTCTGACCTCTTTGGGCATTTCACGACACAAATACACTTACACATATGCAGGCAATACACTCATACATATAAAATTAAAATAATAATAATAATAATAATAATAATAATAATAATAATAAACAAAAACAAAAGGTGTCTCTACCTGCCCAGGTCTCTGTACTGTTCATCTTCCCACCTTGGGGCTGCACAGACCTGCTGTCAAGGCACTTGGCGGCCCTGTTTAGCAGTTGCCGTTTTCTATTCTCACATTGTTGGCTTGCCAGAAGAAGGGGATGTGGTTCACCCCTCTTTCCCAGAACACTTTCTTCTATTGGCTTTGGGAACTGTTCACTTTTGGGGTCCACTCCTGCGTCACTCTCCCCTGCCTCCAGTTCTTTGCAAGTTTCTCCCTTTTTGCTGAACTGTTAAATATTCAAGTGCCCCAGGGTTCTGTCTGGGCCACTTTCTCTTCTTCATCTACATGCCTCACTCTTGGTAATCTATATGCAAATAACCCCTAGATCTATATTCCCAGCTTTAATCACTCCTCAGAGCTCAAGTTGCAATGGCTGGCTTGACGTCTCTGCATGGATGTCTAACAGGGATCCACACACGGCATGGTCAGAGCAGAACTCTTGTTCCCCAAACACTCCTTTGCCCAACATCCCCCACACACACAAGCACACACACACACACACACACACATACACACACACACACACACAAGCATAAACACACACAAGCACACGTGCACACACACACACACACAAGGTGCACACACAGGAGCACACATTGCACGCACATTTTCACTGATAAAATCTCAAATTATTCCTTTCCCAACCCTTTCCCATCTCAGAAAGTATCACCACTGCTCACCAAGCTGAGCCAAGCCAAATGTCTTAGACCCTTTATTTCTCTTTTTGAGACTCTTCCTTCTTTGCCAGCTAATTGATCAACAAAGGCTGTGGTCTCTACTTCTGAAACAGATTAGAAACTGTCACCTGACACCTCCGTGTCTCCACCCTACTATGAGCACCATACTCTAAGTCACCATCCTTTCTCACTATGTAACAAGAGCAACCTCCCAATAGATCTCTGGATTCCATTTTCTCATCTTTCCATCCCTGGTTTCTGCACAAAAACAGGAGCGATTACATTTGAGAGCAAAATCTAAACCAGGGACTGTGATACCTTCCACGACTCAGTCTTTCCTTCCGTCTCCAACTTCAGCCCTGTCACCCTTCACCCTTGCCTGCTACTTGATTCAGTCTACCTTTTTTTCCTCTTCAGAACCTCTGAACCAGTTCTTCCTTCTGTCTGAGTCTTCCTCTCCTCCATAATCTGGCTGCCTGATCAAAAACAGCCCAACCAGTAAGGTCTTGAGCACCCCATGTTGAAGCCCAAACAGAAGAGTCTTGAGCACCCCATGTTGTAGATCTCTACTTCATACTTTCTATCCATGGTTTTCTCTTCACTCACAGATCGTCACTTCTCACAAGATCAGAATGCATGTGTGAATGAGAGACCATGCCTTAATCAGTGCTGTGCCTAGAATAGTACCTGAGGATCCAGAAGAATCCGAATGATTGTGGAGAAAAGCATGAAAGAACGCTACTACAAAAAAGAAAATGCTAATCTCCAATGTTTCAGGGGAGGCAGTTAGTCCACTCTGGAGAACAAATTCTTTTTAAGAACCTGAACACCTTGCTACATTTGAATGCAAATGACCATTTACTAATTATAAATTAACCTTATCTATACAAGGCAGCTTCCTGGGCAAGACCTCTAACAGCAAACAATTTAATAGTCAGGAGATCAGTGGTTTCTAAATTGGAAAGTTCTTTGTCAAGTTTCTTTAAATTTTATTATAAATATGCTTTTGGTTTGATGACTCAATCTGCTGCCCTGAGTCTCAATAAATAAGGTTTTGCTGCATTAAGGTATAAATCCTTCCAATCAAAAATTCATACTCATTCATTCATTCATTCATTCATTCAACAAGTGTGTGTTGGCACGTATACGGAAATACACAGGTGAATACCGGGATGAGGTGTGGTGTCTGTCCTCAAAGTGTACCCCATCTAGTCACCCAACTGAGATAAACTGGGTTAAGATATTTAAACTTTAATCCTAGCACTTGGGAGGCAGAGGCAGGTGGATCTTTGTGAGTTCAAGGCCAGCCTGGTCTACAGAGTGAGTTCCAGGACAGCTGGGGCTACAGGGAGACCCTGTCTGGAAAACACCAAAAAAAGAAAAAAAAGATATTTAAACCCATGTGAACAGAGTTCAGTGAGAGGAAAGAAAACAGAAAGATCCACTACTCTTAGGAAAGCCCTGTGAGGACTGCTTCAATGCACATTTTGTTTAACCTTCATTTCAAACCTAAGAGAAAGGAATTTATAGACAAAGAAACTGAGGCCCAGAGAGAGAATAAATCCGTGACTCAAGATTGTGCCACTTTTCTGATTCAAACTCTCTGACCAGGGTTTTTGTTGTTTTTTTTTTTTTACCACTAGCAACTGCCTCCCATAGGTGTATCCCAGGGACATATGATCTGGGACCACTTGCCTGAGAGGTCCCAGTGACTGCCAGTGTCTGACCTTCCTGTTCCTGGATGCTACTGCAGGAAGAATCCCACTGTCTAACAATGACATGCCTTCGACTGAGCACTCTGTACCCAGCTTCTGCTTCTCTCTCCTCTCAGCTCTGTTTTGCTTCATGGAGGGGTTCCCTTCTTCTCTAGTAAGTGGTCCAGAGACTGGTTCAAATGTTTTAGCATAAAGCCACACTGGATGGAGATTGAGAGATGGTCCAGCTCCGAAGAACTGACTGGTAGGGAAAATGAATATTTGGTGGGAAGTAAAAAAAAAATTGTTATTTGAGAGAGAGTCTTACTTTGGAGTACAGACTATCCACTGTGTAGCTTGGGCTGGTCTTGAACTCTCAGTTATCCTCCTGCCTCAGCCTCACAAATTCTGGGATTAATAGATGAAGGCCATCATGGCTGGCTTGGCAAAAAATTTTGATTCCATGATGTGCTAAATGTTCCATGAAAGATGAATAGATCCCAGAGAACACCCTGGGGTCGGCCACCAAGACAGCCTCAACCTGGAACTGATGAGGAGACGAGGAGAGAGCTATGGAGAAGAGTAGGGCCTGCCATCTGCAATATTCAAAAGCAACCTGACAGAACTGAATCAAGAAAATTAGTGTTCTGCAAGTCCCTGAACAGAGCAGAGGCCTTTCTGGCTAAGGCAAGCTGGGCACACATGGTCATAAGATAGACTTAACTGGCCAGTAAGAAGCATTCCTCTAGGGATGGCCATGCTCTTGGGAGGGAAGCAGCCAGGAAGAGGGGCCCTGACAATATCACATACAAAAATACACATCAACACATGTGGGCACATACAGATACCAACAGACGCTCAAAGCCACACACTTGCAAAATACAACAAGCACACAAATGTGCCCCTCAACATGTACCACACATATGCAAGTACACACCTCTCCAGAGAAAAATCTATCTGCACTTTAAATCTTCAGACAAAGTAAGAATGTCACAGGTGAGCCCCTTTGCTTTCTGAATTTCCTTAGGCAGAGCCTCTGGGGTGGGCTCCCAAATTTCTACACTGTGTGAGTGATATTTTTGAGGCTCTCAAAAGATTTAAGGCCATATTCTGCTAATGTCACCTGCCATTTGAAGGTGGCAGGAATGGATCTTTGTTTACTCACAACACATTTTCTTTTGCTAAGCAACAATAAGTTTAAATCAAAATATGTGATGACTATGTAATTATTCTTGGTATTACTTCTCTTCTCTTCTCTTACATTTGTCTTGTTATTTACTGTTGGATGTGGAACATTCATCTAAAGAGATGCCTGCCTAGAGGGGTGGCATTAGCAGCTGGGGCAATCCTCAGTTTAATCTCCACATCTCCTGGGCCCTCTTCAGTTCACCGAAGAACCACTAAGCTTCTCTTTATCTTATTCTCTCTCTCTCTCTCTCTCTCTCTCTCTCTCTCTCTCTCTCTCTCTCTCTTTCTCTCTGTGTGTGTTTCTATCTCTTTCTCTCTTTCTCCTTCTGTATCTCAGATACTCACTGTACATCCATTATCTAATTTAGAATGATGCAATTCAATTAAATACCTAGGTGCTGGCTCAAAATCCCCTCCCTAGTGAAAGTGATTGGTGAGACTAAAGTTAAAGTAATCATACCCAGGTTATGCCTGTAAATATGGCAAATTATTAATACTATCCCTATACTAGCAAGCTATCCTACTAACACTGACTGATTAACAACCTCAAAATTCAGTGGCTGAACCATCAGTTATACATGCTCTTAAGTCTGTGGGTAGCTTGGAATAGGCTATCTAAAGAGAACTCTAAAGTGAACACACAGCATGTTCCCAGTTACAAGTCAGGGTCTGCTCCATATGTCTTTCATTCACCTTGAACTGGCAGGCTGCCTAAACACATTTTTATCACTGAAATAAGAGAATAAAAAGAGGGCGTGGCTGTCGGGGCAGAGTCACCCTGCTAGCTTGTATTAAAGGTAGGCCTGTTGCTACTGTGAGACTTGAGTGCACAGAGCTTAGATCAGGGACTTCTCAGGACCACATGAAGCACAGGCACAAAGGGAAACCCACATGCCAAGGGCATGACAAAAGGACAACATGGGAAAGGTGCAGGATAATTCCACACCAAGCTCTACCAATCCTGTGGGGGATTCCTACAGTGGGATCTCCCTGGGGGTGACCCAGGATATAGATCTTAGAGGAACAATTGCAGACATAGTCAGAGAAATCAAAGAATATAAAGAACAAGTCAGAGAACTAAGGAGAGAGAATTAAAAACTCAAGAAGGACCTAGAGAGAGAGAATGACAAACTCCAGAAAGAAATGGAGGGAGAAAATGACAAACTCCGGAAGCAAGTGAAAACACTGAAAAAGGAAACAAGCCAGTGAAGCAAGGAGTTACAGGAAGAGATTGAGAAGCTCCAAAAGGAAGTGGAAATACTAAAGAAATCACAGGATGAAGTGAAAAAAGAAATAGAACACTCATCCAATCAAGAGGAAAGGAATGGAAAAAGCCTCAGAAATAGAATGGAGGAAGCAGAACAAAGAATATCAGACCTGGAAGATAACACAGAACAACTAAAAACCTTGAGTAAAGATTATGAAAAATTGAAAAATACACAAAAGTCGAACAACCAGGAAATATGGGACACTATGAAAAGATCAAACCTCCACATCACAGGAATAGAGGAAGGAGAAGAATCCCAAGAGAATGGTATTGACCAGATCTTCAACAGAATAACAGATGAAAATTTCTCCAAACTAAAAAAAGACAAACCCACACAAATACAAGAAGCACACAGAACTCCAAACAGACAAGATCAGAAAAGAAACTCCCCACGCCATATCATAGTTAAAACGCTAGATGCCCAAAACAAAGACAAAATTCTGAAAGCCACAAGACAAAAACAACAAGTTACATTTAAGGGGAAACCTATCAGAATTACAACTGACTTCTCAGTGCAAACTATGAAAGCAAAAAGAATATGGAGCAAAGCATTCCCAGTGTTAAAGGACTATAGATGCCAACCTAGGTTACTATACCCAGCAAAAATGTCAATTATAGTTGAAGGAGAGAGAGAAATCTTCCATGACATAAACAAGATGATAGAATATATGTCTTGAAAACCAACCCTTCAGAAAATACTTGAAGCAATTCAAAGGACAGAAGAGAGGAGCAACCATCCCCAGGCACCTAAAAAGAGAAATTAATAAAAACATAACTGCAGAAGTAGAAAACGAGACTAAAAATGCAAATAGATAATAAGGTGAAAGGAAGCAACACAAATCTATCAGTTATAACCTTAAATATTAATGGACTAAACTCAATCAAAAGACATAGACTGGGAGATTGGATTAGGAAACAAAACCCATCTATATGCTGTCTACAAGAAACCCATCTCACTCTCAAGGATAGGCACCAATTTAAGGTGAAGGGATAGGAAAAAATATTCCAAGTAAATGGTACCAAAAAGAAAGCAGGTGTTGTTATTTTAATATCAGACAAAATAGATTTCAAAGTAAAAGAAATCAGAAGAGACAAAGAAGGCCATTACATCTTTATCAAAGGAACACTTGACCATGAAGATTTCACAATCATGAATATATATGCACCAAACTCTGGTGCACCAAACTTTTTATTTTTTGCCCAACTTTAATAAACACATTCTTTCAGGGCCTCAGCAAGATACCCGCTCCCCCCAGGCCAGCCACCTCATAGTAGGGGACTTTCCAATACCCCATACAAGGTCCTTTGGACGATCAACCGACAAAGAATAAACAAGAGGACAGCGGACGCTGAAGAGACCATACACCCAAAGGAACCCATTGAACAGCTCCAAATTTCCGCACCCCAAACCACATACTGGAGCATAACACTTTCTATTCAGCAACCCATTGGAACATTCCCAACATCGACCACATACTGGGACACAGAAAAAAATCTCAAACAAGACAAAAGATTGAAATAATTTCATTCATTCTATCAGACCAGCCAGTGCAATAAAGCTCAACAACACCAGGATAAGCCCTACAACCTACAAGAACACATGGAGACTAAACAACACCTCCTGATAATGAATGGGTCAGGAAGAAAATAAAGAAATAAAAGCATTCCTGGAATTGAATGACAATGATAATACAAACACACAAAATTCTATGGGCACTTAAAGCAGTCCTGAGAAGGAAGTTATAGCCCTGGGTGCCTACATCAGAAAAACAGAAAGAACACAAGTGAACAATCAACACTAACGACTGCAGCTAAAAACACTTGAGAGACAACAACAAATGAACCCAAATACAACAGACAGAAGAAATAACAAAAATCAGAGCAAAAAAATCAAGAAATAGAAAAAAAGAAAAAATAAAAAAAAAATTAAAAAAAATTTTTGGTCTCTAATTTACGAGGAAAAAGATAGACAGAACCTCTAACCCAGCAACCAAAAGAAAGAAGGAACAACTCCAATCGATACAATCTGTGATGAAAGGGGAAATATCACAATAATGAAAAGATCCAGACAATCCTGGGTAGATATCCACAAGTATTAGTCTGTACCACAGAGATACATGCACAACCATGTTTATTGGCAGCTCTCTCTCACACTTAGCAAAGAGCTGGAGACCAACCCAAGTGCACCTCAAAGGATGAGTGGATAGAGAAAATTTTGGTACGATCACACAAGGGAGTGTCTATGCAGCAAGTAAAGAAAGATGACATCATGAACACTGTGCAGGGTAAATGGGATGGAGCTTAGAAGATATCATACGAGTGAAATAACACAGTCCCAGAGAAACAAATAGACAAAGGGTATCCGCTCATGCGATGCTGTAGCGCCCAATGAACAATTGGATGGCAAAATGAAGCCACGGTTAAGTGATCCTGAAAGCAACTGTGTCTTCTATTGTTAGATTCCCTTAGAAACAAAATATAGTTCATTATACTATATTTATATATATATCGATAATATAGATATATAATATATATATATAAATATTATAAATTTTAGAAAAAAAAAAAGAACCAGAAGTCATGGGAAAGGGTCAGATGTCAGGTGCCCTGAAGAACTGACACACATTGTTACCTAGACAGGAGACATTCTAGTCTTCCACAGAGTCAGTCACTTGAACACTGTTGATAAAGATCTAATGGTGATACTAATGACTTAAAAAAGAGAGAGAGCATAACAAGAGAGAACACCTCATAATCCAAGCTTACATCATGTCTTCTGATCATCCATGGCTCAAGGTAAGAATCACAACTAATCCAAATATCAATGACACAGAGTTTATTCTACCCACAGCAGGAAGAGATGACAAATATTTACTAAACAAGCACCCAAACCAGGGTCAGCAAACTGTTTCAACAAAGAATCATATAATAAATGGCTTATGCTTGCAGACCACAAGGTCTCTACTGCAATCACTGAGCTCTGGCATTAGAATCTACAAGCAACCACAGGTGATAGGTAAGCAAGTAGGTATTACATTTATCAAAACTATCCCAGACTCAAATGATCACAAACTCATTGTACTCTCCGAAGTAACCTGGTTCAGATGACATGATCATTCTAAGAGTTTGTCCACTCGTGGTTCTGGAAAACCTACATCAGAGGTAACTGGGAATGGGATGGTTCCCCATGGGCAAATCACACAAGCAGACTCTAAGCCCTGCCCTGTAGAGTCTGAATCTTGGAAATGGAGCCCAAGATTCCAGAAGCTTAAACAAGAGCTCCCTAAATACACATTAATATTTAGCATTGGATTAGATGAACTTGGAGATACCTGAATTTCTTTTTTATTATTTTTTTTAATTTTTGTATGTGTATGAATGTACTGTATGCATGTAGGTTGGTGCACCCGTGTCGTGCAATGCCACAGAGGTCAGAAGAGGGCGTCGGATTCCCCTGCAACTGGAGTCAAAGATGGTTTTCAGCCACCATGTGGGTGCTGGGGATCGAACCTGGGTCCTCTGCAAGAGTAGTCGGCACTCTTAACCGCTAGGCCATCTCTCCAGCCCCGACCCCTGAATTTCTAAAACTTGAGGAAATGCATGTTCATTTTGTAAGGGCTTTTGCAGGTTTGTCTTTTTTTTTTTTTTTTTAATGATGTATGTGCATCTGGGTCTCTACAGGTGTGTGCAGGAGCCTGCAGAGGCCAGAAGAGGCAATCAGCCCCTCTAGCGCTGGGGTTATAGGTAGTTGTGAGCTGCCTGATCTGGGGGCTAGGAACAAAATTCAGGTCCTCTGAAAGAACAACATGTGACATGTGTTCTTTCCAGCCTCTTGAAAGATCCTTTAGAACAAGGGGCCACTTTTCCGTTTGGTCCACATCTTCAACCTTACCCATTTCCTGTATACACATCTACTCCAAGGCTGAGATAAGATCGTGCAGGACTTAAGACACGCCTATTAGAGTAGCACTGTTTCAAAGTCCTGTGAGTACAGAACAGCACTTGAGAGAAGCTTCTTGAAGTGATGCTCACTAAGTATTCCACAAGACCAACATGGTCCTGGGCAAGGGTTTCCCAGACAAACACATGAGTACATGCTCACCCAGGCTCTCATTCACACATCACTACCACTGACATCTGCAGAGCGAACTTGTGAGATAGGAGCTCCCTCTGCCATCTGCCTGGGGTATCAGGAATGTCTCCCTCCCCACAACCATTCATAACCTTGATATTGTTTTAGACATTCATCCCTTCCCCATCATCTCCCAGAAAACCCAACCACGTTTGAGGAAGGTCATACCTAAAATGTTAGTACCCATCTAATTGAATGCTAACTAATTTCAATAGCAAGGGAAAGAAAGAAGATAGAAGGAAAGATAGCAGATAAGTGAGGTCATTCAGGGAGGGTTCTTTGAACGTGCCCAACACGTGTAGCAGACTCCTAGTTAGGTTAAAACTTTCCAGAAAGACCAATAATACCTCTGTTTTGCACTGGAGAAAACTAACATTCTGAGAGATCAAGACCAGCCTGTGACAATGGTCCCTCCCCCAATTCTCCGGGAGATTTTCCCACCTGGCCCACAGCTCTCAGGTATGCAAAGGTTTCCCCGGCAGTTGGCACCCGGACTTGCAGCTTGTGAACTTTTGCAGACCTTCATCAGGCTCAGCACATAGAGAGCAAAAGTGACCCTTTTTTAAATTTATTTACTTTTTCTTGCTCTCTGATTTTCAATGCTGCTGACATTCCCATATTTGTGGCATTTGGTTATGTATTAGGCATTTAAGATACATTTATAATATTAACCTTTTTAGAGGGGCCACTTTTAAAGCAGTCATCCTTGCCTGCTTAAAATGCAACTCTGAATGTTACCTGCAATTCCAGCAGTTGGAGTTAATGAATCAAAGCTCTGAAATGCAAAGCTGTGTGGGAGGCTGCAGGGTTGGTTAGGACTTTGTTAACAAATGACCTTCAGCAAACATCAGACACCAGCCAAGTGTCACACCACATGTCACCACTGCCAAGTTCGGTTCTATCTCTTCTTAGTGTAGCTAAAAACATGCCAAAGAGGTGCAGCTCCTACTTTCCTGGAATCCAGGAGCTAGAGAGGACCCAGCCCTGCCTGGCAGAAGGGGAGAAAAGCACTCCTAATTTTCTGAAGGTACAACAGGGAATGACCCCTTTCTGAACTCTACTTCCTCCAATCCAGTGTTTGCACAGATGCCAAAATGGCTTTTTACTACATAAATGACATTCCTGAGTAACTTTTGCAAGGACATAGCAGAGGTCAGCTGAGTACAGCCCATGGGTCAAATACAACTATGTCAGTCTTTGTAAATAAAGTTATTAACATTTTTAAATTATTTTTATTTTATGTATATGAGTGTATTGCTTGCATGCATGTAAATACACCCATGTTGTGCAATGTCGGCAGAGGTCAAAAAAGGGTGTAGGATTCCCTGTAACTGGAGTTTCAGGTTGTTAGCCACCATGAAGATACTAGGAATTAAACTCTGGTCCTCTACAAAAGCAGCCAGGGCTGTCAATGGCAGGGCCATCTCTCTAACCCTATAAATAAAGTTTTATTAGAACCCAACCATTCCTGTTCATTTGCATATTGCCACAAGCTGCTTTTTAGGTGTTGGGTTTTTTGTTTTGTTTCTTTTCTTTTTGATATTTTGAGACAGAGTCTCACTCTGTAGCCCAGACTAGCCTGTGTGATAATCCAAGGTGGCCTCAAACCTCTTCCTGCCTCAACCTCCCACCAATGCTGGGATCATAGGTATCCTGCCATACCTTGGTAAGGACTGGGTTTTAATTCAGCAGAGCTGAATAGACACGTGGACCACAAAACCAAAAATATTTAGAGAAAACTTTTCCTGACCCTAGGCCTATGAGAGTGACCCTCCAGTCAGTCAACCGAACATGAGATTAAACACCATGCAGGGCCTGGTCTTGCTCTCGGCCTCCTCTGGGGAGGTACTCTGCTTTCCCCCAACACTGTGCTTTAACCCAGAGTTTATTAACCTTTTTATCATTATTGTTCACCAGACAGGCTTTTTGAAAAAAAAAATTTTCAAAAGCATTTTGGGAAAAATAAAACCACAATGTAACATTTTCCATCTTGCTCATCTAGGTGAGTTGAGTAGTGCTAAATATATTCTCGTCGTTATATAACCAGTTTTCGAAACCTTTTCATCTGCCCAAACTAACACTCTGCACCCATTAAACAACTGCTGCCCGTTGTCCTCACTTTCTCTAGCCCCTGGCAACCACTATTCCTCGTTCTGTTTCTATGGACTTGCCTCACATAATGGAATCTCACAGGACTTCTCTTTGTGACTGGATCCTTTTACTTAGCATACTGTGTGTGTATGTGTGTGTGTGTGTGTGTGTGGTGTGTGTGTGTGTGTGTGTGTGCGTGTGTGTGTGTGTTCTTGATGTTCTTGAGGATGACACTCTCAGTTGTCCAGCCTCCACACATGTGAGCAGACACACACACACACACACATAAATATTTTTTAAAATTAATTAGCAAGCTCTACCACTTTTTTTTAATTAAAAAAATTTTTTATTAATTTTTATTTATTTCTGTATGTGTATGAATGTACTGTCTGCATGCAAGTCTGTGCACCCATGTCGTGCAATGCCACAGAGGTCAGAAGAGGGTGTCAGATTCCCCTGGAACTGGAGATCTCCTGGAATTGGAGCTTCAGACGGTTCTCGGCCGCCATGTGGGTGCTGGGGATCGAACCCGGGTCCTCTGCCAGAGCGGTCGGCGCTCTTAACCGCTAGGCCATCTCTCTAGCCCCCACCACTTTTGAGTGCTGTCTGGGCCCTTATGAAATCCTGCTCATGGGTCCACATCATGACTTTGTGTGTGTGTGTGTGTGTGTGTGTGTGTGTGTGTGTGTTTGTGTGTGTGCATTTGTGTCCCCATGTATGCCCATGTGAAGGCCAGAGGTTAACACTGGGCCCCCTTCCTCTAGCCCCCTTATTTTTGAGGCAGTGCCTCTCACTGAACCAGGAGCTCACCATTTTTGCTCAACATGGCTTCCCAGCGAATCCACATGCTTCGTGTCTCCCCCCACCTCCCCAATCTGGACTTCTCACACCTCAGGGATAAGGTCACAAACAGTCACCACAGCTGGCTGTCTTCCACGGGTTTTAGAGACCAAATTCAGATCCTGACACTTGCAAAGCAAGCACTTTGATACCTGAGCCATCTCTCCACCACTGTCATATTTAAGATCTTTTTGCTCCCTCCCTGGTTAGCTGGGCGTGGTAGCGCACGCCTTTAATCCTAGCACTCAGGAGGCAGAGGCAGGTGGATCTTTGTGAGTTCAAGGCCAGCCTGGTCTGCAGAGAGAGTTCCAGGACAGCTGGGACTACAGGGAGACCCTGTCTCTAAAAGACCAAAAAAAAAAAAAAAAGCCATTTGGCCCATAGCAGTTATGTCTCCCGCTGAGGATGCTTTAACAATATGGCTGCCTCCACGTCCGTATGCAATACCTTGCTCCTTCTTACCCCTGGGATTTGTATGCTGCTCCACCATCCCAGAATTCCTTTTCTTTCTTTTCTACCATGTCTTCCCTGGATATTAACTTCTCTAGGAAGCTGTCCAGAATTCTGCTTATGCCTTCCTCCCTGCCAGCTCCACTTCTGCCACAGGCCTATCATAGGATGCCGCCTTCTTCTGTCTCATAAGACGCCAAAAAGATATTGATGGAAGGTCCCGTTCGCCTTTCCAGAATATCTCAGAGGGAACATCTATGTTCTTTTTGCTTTGCATGACTCCAGGAGCACCGGACACTTCAGAGAGGCTTGCCACGTGAACTGTTTCACCTCACAGGAATGCTCCTCACAGGACATGACTAGTCTCTGTGAGCGAGAGGAAAAAATATGGAGGCTCTGGATGGACTTCTACCCCAGGTCACATGACTTGGAGGAAGCAAGCCTAGCAAGCTTTCGAACTGAAAGCAGTCAAGGTTACTCTAGATTTAGTCATTAACAACTGCATGCCTTCAAGCAACAGCACCCCCCAGAGCCTCGCTTTCCACACCACCAGTTCAATGTGGAGTCACGATGACAACCCATGAGCAGGATTTCAGAAGGGCCCAGACAGCACTCAAAAGTGGTAGGGCTTGCTAATTACTTTTTTTAAATATTTGTGGGCGCGTGCGCCTGTGTGTGTGTGTCTGTGTGTGCGCGCGCGCACGCGCGCGCGCGCGCGTGTCTGTGTGTGTGTGTGTGTGTCTGTGTGTGTGTGCGCGTGTGTACCTGCCCACACGTGTGGAGGCTGGTCAACTGAGGGCGTCATCTTCAAGAACATCATTCACCTTCTTTGAGACAGGGTCTCTTATTGCAGTTCACCAATTAACGCAGATTGGCTGACCAGGGAGCTACGAATCCCAGGGATCCTTCTGCCTCTATCTTCCCAGCTCTGTTACTACAAGCACACTTTACCAAACCTGGCATTTTTAGTGGGTTCTGGGGATCAAACTCAGGTCCCTGTGCTTACAAAATAAGCACTTTATCAAATGAGCTATGAGCTATCCCCAGCCTCCATTGCTGATCTTAGTAAACAGGGGAGCTGGGGTTTGAACTTGGATCTCCTAGACTGTAACGTCCAAGCACCTTCTGCTTCCATCTGTGCTCACGTACCCTGGAAACTGAGTCATGCTCCCAGATTCTCTGGGACCAATTTTCTTCCAAGGCCTTCTGAGAAGGGCCAGGACCTCTCTCAGGAGCCTATAACCAGGAGCCCAAATAAGAAGAAAAGAAACGGGAAACTCTCCGGAGATATTTCCATCCCGTCCTGGCAGCCTGATGAATCACCCTCCTCTGCTCTAGGAATATTTCTGTCTCAAGACCAAGGCCATTTGTGTAGATTGAGAGCCTTCCCTGCGACTTTGTGACTGAGCACACTGACTGCAAATCTGACCACCCAGTTCCTGTTTGTAGCAGGCAATGGAGGAACCTCATCAACTGGGCCTGGCTTTGGAGAATCAGATGAGAGAGAGAGAGAGAAAGAGAGAGAGAGAGAGAGAGAGAGAGAGAGAGAGAGAGAGAGAGAGAGAGAACATGCTGCGGTAGTCTTGCCCTGGGAAAACATTCACCATTCACAGGCAGAGGCAGCCTTGGGAAGCTCAGTTTCTCTGGGCTTCTGTCCTTGTTCATGGAGCACTTGTGAAGCTCTCTGCATGGCCCTTGGGAGCACCATCCACCTGGGTTTCTAGGGAGCTTGGCAAACTCCCTGGAATAGGTTGGCACTCACGCATATCAGGTCTCCCCTGGGATCAAGAAAAGATAACTTGTCTCAGGTGCAGGATTTAAAGCATGCCAAAACATTCAGTAACCAAGATGATGAAGTATACTTTAATGCAATACTTTAATTTTTTAAGATTTGTTTTTATTTTTTATTTATGACTCTGTGTGTAACGTGTGTATACATGTGTGCACACCACATGCATGCAGGTCCCTGAAGGAGCCAGAAAAGGGTATCTGATCTTCTGGGGCTGGGGTTACAGGCAATTATGAGCCCCCCAATGTGTGTGCTGGGAACCAAACTCGGGAAAAGTAGCATGTATTCTTTTAACCACTGAACCATCTCCCCAGCCTCTAATGCAATGGTTCTAAAAGAAAAATTAAAACTATGGTTGGAGATATACCTTAGCAAAGTGTTTGCATAGTATATATAAAGGCCTGGGTTTGATTCCCCAGGACCACATAAAACTGGGCATGGTGGCACATACCTGTAATTCCAACACTCAGGAGGCAGAGCCAGTAAGATCAGAAATTCAGGGCCATCCCCTGCTATAGGTTCAAAGACAGCCTGGGCTACATGGGACCCTGTCTCAATAAAACCTGGCAGCAACTGAAGATGATCAAATTCAGTGAATCAAGCCAGTCTCCAAAGGGACAAATACCATAAGTTTTCTCATATTTGTGATTCTGAGATTTTTACAGAGATACATGAAATTATGTGCTTATGACATGAAAGTAGAAGTGAAACTGCCTGGGGGAACAAAGGGAGGGAGCGGGGAAGAAATGGGAGGGGAGGGAGCAGGGGAGAGGATGCTGAATGTATAATACAGTGTATGAAAATGTCCTTCTGTAACACAGTGTCATGTCCAGTAAATGTACACAAGGAACAGATCAATTAAAGTTGAAAATCTTAAAATAAAAATTAATGTCAAAAGAAAATCATGACCCAAAGATGCAGGGTATTCCTGTGCCTGTCCATACTGGGCCATGCAGATTGGCACCTTAGGCACCAGGGGTGAGGTGGAATGACAAGTGGCAAGGACAGAGACGAGGCTCCCCTACCTTCTCTAAATCTGTACTGGGAGAGGATTCAAGCATGGAGACTAGTCCTGAGGCTTGGGTGTACTGATAGCACAAGAGCTCCCGGGCAGTCTTTGGGAAAGAAGTTGCTGGTTTGAGCTTCACCCTATCTTATACCTCCCCATGGGAATCCCAGGCTCAGCTCTGATGAGCGCAAAGATTTATTGCCACCACTCTTCCATCTTGCACTGCTGGGCTCAGCCCTGACTTCTGCCTCTGGTTTTCTGGAGAGCCTCTCTCCCCTCCTCTGCTCTTTCTCCCTTTTGCTTATACCCTGCTGAATTCCAGTCCCTTCTAGCCTGGGTTCCAGGTCCTTTCTTAGCATTATTCCCTGCTTGCCATTCCTCTCAGTCCCTGAGTGTCTTCCCACAGTCCCGACCAGTCCACCTAACCTCATTGCATATGTGGCATGCACAGCTTACCACCATCTACTCACTGTCTCCTCTAATCCCTGTGTCTCTACACTCTCAGGGGGCTCAGGACTCCTAGCATGTGCGTTCCTTTGTAGCTCAGGCTATATGCTATACCCTCTTCCTGGCAATGTGTTCATCATCCTTGAATAGTGACATTACTCCGAATGTCACCTCTATTCAAAGGAAAGGCTGGCACTTAGTCTCTCCTCATTCTGTACATCTATTATATTTGTAGTCTTGTGTGAGGAGCCAGAGGGAAGCTGTGAGTTCCTTTGCACAGGGACTGATTCTCATTCAGATCTGTGTCTGAGTCCTAACACTGCACAGGTGCTTCCTAAGGTGATTGACCCTGGACATCCTCACACTGCACACACGGCAGCACATCTCAGCCATGATAGTGTCTGTGCTTATGCCTGCCTTGTCACCGGCTTGGCCACTCTGGTGGAAGCTACAAGGAAATGCCACCTGTCCTTCCCAGCCCCTCAGAAGTTCAGGTACTCCTGTACACTATGGATTTACCAACCACTTCTGAATTTCTTGAGACTCAGGCTAGGTGCTAGAAAATCCCTGGACTCTGAAGCCCTTTGTGGGGGAATTTGAAATTCATCACTCATGCTTAACAGCAGATGGAGTCATCCCCTTTTCTGTTCTGTGCAAATTAGCTTGAATGGAACAGGCGTAAGTTCCCTCACCCACAAGAGACACTCCAGCCCTCCAGCCTCCGTTACTATTGCTACATTTATGTCCTTTAGTTAGGATGAAATGACCATTTTCTTCCTGGGTTTGTTTTCAGCTTTCAATGAATTAAATGCATCTCATTTCTGGGAATTTTCAGTGTCTGCAATTATCATTTTACCTAGATGTTAGTGCTGATATTAGCCTAACTGCTTGCATTTATATTTTCCCATCACTGGGTTCTCACAGTTTAATGTAAAAAGGGATAAATAGACCCATCTCCTTTGAATCCAGCTGCCAAACTTGGCTCACATTAAACTGGTTTACAGACTTTAGGGACTAGCAAATAACTGGCAGGCCCAAGTTCGAGTGATGAGTCAATCCTGACTTACTGTTATTATCTCCTACTAGTTTACACTGTATTATTCCATAATTACTCTGTGAATCACGCTGACAGCTCACAGGCTTAGAGTTCTCCTTCCATCTTCCATTGAGAGTGCAATTATTCTTGCATGCGCCCACAGGAAGGCGACCCCCATCACCTGCTGAATACACAGGACCCTTTGTCAGTCCTTGTCAGGAGAGGATGACACATGAGCCACCGTTTGGGTTGGGTTGCTCATTTTGAGAGGAGAAGCAGTTGCTTGCATTCTAAATAACCTTTATGTATTACATTGCCCGTCTGGCCTCTTCTAATGAAGGACCAGGCATCCTCTTTCAGTGAGAATCTCCCTTTTGGTGAAACTTCTTGTCTTTGAGATTGCCCATGACAGCTGGGGTTCCTTTGGGCCAGGATGTACAGCTGTGAATATACGTCAGAATTGAAGCCCAGCTCCACAGCCAGGTTCTCTTATCTTCCAGGGCATCCTCACACATCTGTGGCCCCAGAAGAGGGTAGCAGGAGAAGAGGAGGCAGTCACAGATTGAGAGGAAGCCCATGAGCTTTGGAAGCCAGGTAGACCCAAATTGGAATCCCATAGTGCCTTTCACTCCTATAGTGTCTTTCTTCACTTCCTGAACCTAAGTTTCAGCACCTATGAAATGGGTACATTAGCACCTCTCTCAGAAGGTGTCTTCACCTAATGCTCCCTCCACTGAGTTAATTTTTCAATAAGCAAGTGTTATGAACCTCGGGGGCTGGAGCTGTTAGCAGCACTGGCTGCTCCTGCTGAGGACCAAGGTTTGATTCCCAGCATCCTCACGGTGGCTAAGAACTATCTGTAACTCCAGTTCCAGGGAATTCAATGCCCTCTTCTGGCCTCTGAAAGCTTTGTGTGACACAGGTGCATTTACATACATACAAGCAATACACTCATACACATGAAAAAAAGTTATGAATTTCGTTTTTGGAATCTGTTTGCTCTGCAAGTCCTTAGGGTTTCAAACTCAGTACCTTGCCACAAGAATGTTGATGCCAAGGGCTTGGGAAATGGTTGTGCTTCAGAGACACTTAATTTTAGACGTAGAACCACTGAGCAGCGTCCTTGTCCAGCTCCTTCCTGCAGGCGCTGAATGCGTGCATTTTGCAACTCCAGGCTGAAGAAAGAGTTTGTTGTGCCAACACCACCGAAGAAGAAGGAACTTCCTCACAAACCCGCTTTTTGTTTATGGCACAGCCCCAGCCCGGGGCTCAAGGAAAAGACTTTCCAAATTGTCAGAAAGGAAGCACCAGTGTGCAAAAATGCAAATCTGCCCCTGGCAAGAGAGGAGCCTTCCTACCCACAATCCTCCTCTGCGCACCCCCACCAAGAGCCTATGGGCATTGCCGAATGATTTTCCAACAAAACACAACAGCAAAAACTTTTTAATTGGTTTATAAGATTTTTTTGTCCTCAACATTATTTATTTTAATAAAGCTTATTTTATTATGAAAGGAATATGAACTCAATGCATTTCATATTGAGAAAACAGAGAAGTAAAAAAAGAAAAAGGGAAAATTGCCTTTCATCCACTCTCTATACAGTAACCGCAGTGCTTTAAATGCCTTCGTGCGACTTCTTGACGCTGTTTGTTGTGCTGAGATGTTTTTACCTAGTTATAATTCTGCATAAGCAATTTTGATTCTCTCTCTTTCCTTTCACGTTTTAACATAAAAACTTCCCTGTATGGTAACTCTCAGATATTCTTTTAAATATCTCTGTGATTTCCCCAGTCTTTTTTTAATTTTTTATTTTTTTTTGAGACAAGGTCTCCTTATGGCCCCAGCTGGCCTGGAACTCACTCTGTAGACCAGGCTGGCCTTGAACTCACAGAGATCCACCTGCCTCTGCTAGGATTAAAGGCATGAGCCACTACGCCCCGGCTTCAAGATGGTTCTTGGAACCCACCGTGTAGGTGCTGGGAATCAAACCCCATTCCTCTGCAAGAGCAGCCTGCGCTCTTAACTGCTGAGCCATCTCTCCAGCCCCCAGATTTCCCCACTCTTTAGACTGGGCTCAGCCCCTGTAACTGGTGCATGAACTCAGAATGTCTGTATTGTATTCAATTATTCCATAGTAGAAATGAGGCCTTGATAAGCATCCCTGCGCATGAACGTTCTCCACAGTTGAAGCTGTTTGCTTAGAAAATTACCTGGTCAGAGAAAAGGGATATTTTCTTCTTTCTCTAGATGCATATCTTCAAATAATTTCAAGACATTTTGTACTTTACAAATGAACAAATAAGCAAAAAGAGTATAAAGAAGGGTGACTTGCTTTCTGGCACCCTTCAAAGTGGCCTCCTGAAAACTTCCCTAAGGTTCACCCCCTCTTAAGGAGGCAATGAGCCTTTGAGAGATCAAAGACTGATAGAGTGTGTGTGTGTGTGTGTGTGTGTGTGTGTGTGTGTGTGTGTACCCTATGTATTCCTGTGTATGCATGCTGATTGTGCAGGTATGTGCATATGTTCATGCATGCATGTGGAGGCTGGAAGCCACTGTCTAGTATCTTCTTTAATTGCTTTCCACCTTTTGTTTCTCTTAGGAAACTGGTGCTTGCAGATTAGGCTAGACTGGCTGACAGGAAAGTCTCGGGATCTCCTGTCTCTACCTCCCCAGTGCTGAGATTACAGGCAGGCTGCCGTGCTCAGTTTTTACATTAAGTGCTTGGAATGGAATTCAGGTCCTCATGGTTTCACAAGCACTTGGCATTGAGCCACCTCCCCAGTCCCAAAAGATTGATCATTAAAGACTGAACAGAAGATATATAGACAATAAGATAGATTGGTGCCTGAAAGGCCACAAAAATTCAATAAGAGAAAAATCTCTTCTGAGCATCGTGTTATAATTTCTGTATGAATCTGAAGCCTTGGAGCAATTAACAGACAGAGAACGTGGCCAACCCAGAGCTGTTTCATCCAGCAGCCACCAGCCATGTGTGGCCGCTAAACGTTTGCAGTGTGGCTGGTCCAAACTGTGATGGGACAAAGGGCGCACCAGGCTGCAAGGCACAACACAAAAATGAACCGAATATAGGAAAAGTCTTGTTAGTTAGCCTTGTATTTATTGCACAATGAAATGATATTTTTGTCTATATTGGGTTAGATAGATGTATTTTGTTTGTTTTTTTTTTAATTTTATTTATTTTATTTCTGTATGTGTATGAATGTGCTACCTGCATGCAAGTTTGTGCACCCATGTCATGCAATGCCGTGGAGGTCAGAAGAGGGTGTTGGATTACCCTGGAAATGGAGTTCTCCTGGAATTGGAGTTTGAGATGGTTCTCATCCACCATGTGGGTGCTGGGGATCGAACCCGGGTCCTCTGAAAGAGCGGTCAGTGCTCCTAACTGCTAGGCCATCTCTCCAGCCCCTCCTTTCAACTTAAAAAAATAAGGTGACTAGGAAAACATAAAAAAAAAAAAACGCATCACATTTCTTTTAACGGTGTTGATAGGAAGCAACTCTAGCAGTTCTCTTCATGGCATCAAGAAGGGACTCAGGCAAAGTGACTCTAGGAGCATGAAGGGCTTAGGCAGATGCAGGTACCAGTTAGCCGTCTGGGAGCAACACCAAGGGATAGCAAAGACACGTCTGCACATGCAGCTATAACCTTCACTGTGTGCTAGAATTGCCTGATGGGCTTTACTGGGGGGGGGTGTATGCACATGTGTGATGTGCCATAAAACTGTTGTGTACATGTATGCCTCTAGTCTCAAGAGGTCAACCTCAGTACTTCAGGATTGTTTCTCAGTCCTTCTCCACTTATTGTTGTTGTTGTTGTTGTTGTGGTGGTGGTGGTGGTGGTGGTGGTGGAGGTAGTGGAGGTTGAGGCAGGATCTTGCTGGCCTAGGGTTCATCAGTTGGCTGAACTGGCCAGCCGGTGAGCTCCCAGTGTCCACCTGCCTTCACAGCCCCCGCTGTGTGCAATGAAGGTGCTGCTGGTCCCGGGTCTCTTTTAACTTGGGTTCTGTTGATCAAACTCAGGTCCTTTTGTTTGCAATGCAAGTATTTTATTACCTAAGCCATCTCCCCAGCCCCATCTGATGGGTCTTTAAAAGTACCAGTGCCCTATGCTCTGGCACCATAGAATCCTCATCCAGGTGGCCCCACCTGTTCTTCAGAAACTCCCCAGGTCATCTTAATATGTAGGCAAAGATAAGAACAAATATCCCAAAGTGTCTTCTACTTAGATCGTGGCTCTTCTGTCTTCACAGAATGACCCTGGGTGATTACCTACTTTCTTCAATCACTGTTTCCTGTCAATAGACTAGAGTAAGGACCAAATGATCTTATCCATGTAAAAGTATCTAGCGCACTGACTGAAACAGTGAACTTCTGCTCAAAACAGTCAACTTCCTCATGGAGAATATTGAGAAAGAGCGAGAAAGAGAGGAAAAGCACGTTTGGCAGAATGCATGAGCTCTGGTGGAGTGGAGGAATGGGCGGGAACACGGGTCTAGATTTGTTAAAAAATAAATAAAAATAAAAAAATATCTAGCGCATTATCTAGTCTACAGAAAATGCATAATAAGTATAAGTGTTCCTTGTAACTTGTGGGTTATGAGTTTCTGCTAGCTAGCATGACAAAGGGCTCTTTCTGGTTCATGAGTCACTAGGACTTGTGCGGGAATACAGACCACAAAAGGTGGCAAAACAAAACCTGCATTTATCATATGTCTTTCCTTCAGTTCAGTGCCTTTGGTGTTTCAGAAATTAATTGTTTAGAAGAAACCAAGGCAGCACCCAGCTGAGCAAGCGTGGAATAGCTGTGGCTGTAAAGGCAGCCAATAGCTCTGATTTTAAAAGCAAAGTCACCCAGACTGAACATTCTAACTGTGTCTACTCTGAAGCCTTCATTGAATGCCTTAACCTCCCTGAGCCTTAGCATTCTTATCTGTACAATGAGGATAATGTCTGTACAATGAGTAAGTGTCTATTCAAATAGCATTGTCAAAAAGAATGCATGAAAAAGCCATCCAGAATAATACCTGGACTTAATGGGGCAAATGAATATTAGTATCTTTCCCCAGCAATCTCAGGATTCTGTCCCTGAATGCTGAGCACACCACGGATACTTTCTGGATCTCAGAATCCCCAGATAAAATGAACCTATTGATTTCACAGATCCCTTCTGGGTTTATCTTGCTGAGTCAACATTTATGCATAGGTCTACTTAGAAGTTCCAGGACAACTGGGGCTACAGGGAGACCGTCTCTCAAAAGAGAAAAAAAAAGAAAGAAAGAAAGAAAGAAAGAAAGAAAGAAAGAAAGAAAGAAAGAAAGAAAGAAAGANAAGAGAGGACAAAGAAAGCATGTTTGGAGCGAATGCATGAGCTCTGGTGGAGTGGAGGAATGGGCGGGAAACACGGGTCTAGATTTGTTAACAAATAAATAAAAATAAAAAAATATCTAGCGCATTATCTAGTCTACAGAAAATGCATAATAAGTATAAGTGTTCCTTGTAACTTGTGGGTTATGAGTTTCTGCTAGCTAGCATGACAAAGGGCTCTTTCTGGTTCATGAGTCACTAGGACTTGTGCGGGAATACAGACCACAACACAAAGGGTGGCACAAACAAAACCTGCATTTACATATGTCTTTCCTTCAGTTCAGTGCCTTTGTGTTTCAGAAATTAATTGTTTAGAAGAAACCAAGGCAGCACCCAGCTGAGCAAGCGTGGAAATAGCTGTGGCTGTAAAGGCAGCCAATAGCTCTGATTTTAAAAGCAAAGTCACCCAGACTGAACATTCTAACTGTGTCTACTCTGAAGCCTTCATTGAATGCCTTAACCTCCCTGAGCCTTAGCATTCTTATCTGTACAATGAGGATAATGTCTGTACAATGAGTAAGTGTCTATTCAAATAGCATTGTCAAAAAGAATGCATGAAAAAGCCATCCAGAATAATACCTGGACTTAATGGGGCAAATGAATATTAGTATCTTTCCCCAGCAATCTCAGGATTCTGTCCCTGAATGCTGAGCACACCACGGATACTTTCTGGATCTCAGAATCCCCAGATAAAATGAACCTATTGATTTCACAGATCCCTTCTGGGTTTATCTTGCTGAGTCAACATTTATGCATAGGTCTACTTAGAAGTTCCCAGGACAACTGGGGCTACAGGAGACCGGCTCTCTCAAAAGAGAAAAAAAAAGAAAGAAAGAAAGAAAGAAAGAAAGAAAGAAAGAAAGAAAGAAAGAAAGAAAGAAAGAAAGAAAGAAAGAAAGAAAGAAAAGATGCCCCTCCACCTTAAGAGAATGAAGTGCCAGTTCAGAGAGAAGAATGGAAGCCCGGGGCCCTGTGGTACAGGAAGGACTGCACCAAAGGTGGGTAGAGAGGGTATGGGGAGAGAACAGGCTCCCAGACGTAGGGAATGTCTACATGCCAGCTTAGACGTCATGTGGTCTAGGCCTATGATGATACTGGCTGGGCTGCTGTTTTTCATCCACTTTCATAAAGTGGAGCAAATACATCTGAGCCCTGGGTGTCATGAGGACCCAGTGTGGCAAGTGCCTGTGTATGGGATCTGGTTCAGTCAATGCAACCTCTGTTCTTAAGAGTCTGGATCATGCCAGGGGTGGAGGGGCATACCATTAATTCTAGCCCTCAGAAGTCAGAGGCAGGCAGGGCTCTGAGACCAAGGCCAGCCTCATCTACATAATACATTCCAGGCCAGCTGGAGCTACAGGGAGACCCTGTGTCAAAAAAAAAAAAAAGCAACAAAAACCCAAACCGTCTCATCACAGCCTCTGAAGGCTGTTGGTCTATGAGTCCCATTCCCAATCCTGCCAAAGGCCAGAACGTGGAAATGCAAAGTGAGCTGGGGAATCCAGGACACAGCAGAGATTTAATTCTAGGAAATCTCTATTTGACTCACCAGGGGGTGGAGGGAGGAGTCCTCAGTCCTGTTGAGGTCAAGTTCCTTCCTTCAGAACACACACACACACACACACACACACACACACACGATGGAAAGTGACTGACTTCAGGCCATGGAACAACTCAGTGCAAAGCCCCTGAAAAACTACTGGGAACATTCAGCTTCTTAGGAGTACACCCATGTCTCTGGACCAGAGAAGATAATAGATAAATGGCAGCTTTTCCTCTCCTAGAACAAGTTTCTCCTCCTCACGGTTGAAAGCGATTTCTTCCTGGGAGGACAGGTTGGCCCAGTCATATCTGTAGCCATGATTATGGATCATTCCACAGACTCAGCACCCTTTCCTCCTCACAAAACTGCAAGGGCCGAGATGATGGTCCTCAATGTGAATGAGGACAAAAGGAGCCTGGTGGTTGTCCCAGTCAAAGGACAGCTAAGGACGTAGCCAAAGCTTGGATGCAAGTTCTCTTGTACTAGGCTTGTTTATTAAAAATCAAATATGCACCAGGCATGGTGGCACCGGCCTTTAATCCCAGCACTTGGGAGGCAGAGGCAGGCAGATCTCTGTGAGTTCAAAGCAAGCTCCAGGCCAGTAGGGACTAAAGTGAGACCCTGTCTCAAAAAGACCAAAAAAAAAAAAAAAATCAAATATGCCTAAGACCAAAAAAAAAAAAAAAAATCAAATACATCTAAGAAAAAAAGGTCATGACTAAGATATCAGTAGAAAACAGGATATCTTGATTATGTGATGAGCTTTTTGTCATCTATGGCCACACTACTTCTGAAATTTGAGCTTCAAATATCACGTTTATAAAAATAGGAGTGTTACAAGTGACTCTTGAGATTGCTTCCAGATCTGACCAGTTGTGACTGGGAGTCTGGGTCCTGCAGCTGCTAGTTTATCATCTAAGGCTTCTATCCCAACGAAGCTCCCAGCCAAGAGAGGCTGATAATCTAATCATGCTAAAGGCTGCCATCTGGCAAGCACCTACCCCCTGTAGTATCTCATCCTAAAACATTCTGTGAGTGAGTCCCAACACCTCAATTCAATGGAAGACGAAGCTGAGACCCTAAGAATGGAAGAGATGGTCCCACATCACTCCACCTGTAAGGGAAGCTGTTTTATCAGTCTCCTCACCACCATCCAGACATGACTTCCCTCAAATGACAAGCCTTTTCCTTGCCTTTTGGGGAAGTTGATTCTTCAGTGAGGAAAGCATGTGGCTAGTCAGTCAAAGATCCAAGCTTGGGGAGCCACTCACCCTAGCTCCAAGAAGGGGAGGAATCCAGAAAGAGAAGAAAGGTGTTTGGAAATACTCATTTGTACCATTTCTATCTTTAGCAGGGTGTCCCCAGGAGACTAATTTAATTTATAAATATATACAAGTATTACAGGATACGGTTAGTATCACAGGATTTACTGAAGTTCTATTTTAAAAACTTCAAAAACAGAACTGTTCCAAAGAAAAGATAAAGCACAGACAAAAGTTTTCTTTGTGAGTGCTTCAGCTTGACTCTTCTTGATCCATGAAGAAAGGAAGAAAAATAACCAAGAAGCTGGGAGCTGGAGAGATGGCTCAGTGGTTAAGAGCACTGGCTGTTCTTGCAGAGGATCCAGGTTCGATTCCCAGTACCCAAATGGCAGTTAACAACCATCTGTAACTCATGTTCCAGGGGATCTGATGCCTTGTTTTGCTTCCCTGGGCTTTGCATGACACAAGTGCACGCACATATACTCATACAGATAAATTAAAAATGAATAAACAATAAAAAACAGGAAGCAAAGAAGAATGATGATGAGAGAGTCAGGAGATTAAGGGTGGAATATTGAGAAATGAAGGTCTCTCTGGAGAGGTTGTATCTCAACAGGGAAACTTGGTCACAGGAAGCAATGATGCTACAGGTGGTGGGCTCGGGGTACCAAGAACAACATCATCCTGATAATCCCAGAAGCGGGCCAAGAGGACATGGGGGGAGAAAAAGAGGAAGCAGGGAGGAGAAGGAGCAAACAGGAGGCCACGTTTGGGATCCTGGGTGGCTTCCTTTAGCTCCTGTTTTTCGATTCAGCTCAGCTACCTTCACCAACCCACTGCACCCGTCAGCACCATGGTCAGCGCCTCTTCAATTCTGGCCCTGAGCAGAGTTGACCCCTTTCCCATTCACAGTACCCAGAAAACCCAGGTGCCTTTTGTAGCTCAGCAAGTGTCCTTTCAGGAGGCAAACCCTCCACTCATCTGTTATCCTCCACATTTGCTTTGTGGGGCTACTGTAATAAAGTATCCTAAGCTGAGGCTTCAAAACAACAGAAAGTACTCTGAGTACTGAGAGTCAGAGATTTGAAATCAAGGTGTCAGCAGGGCCAGGTCTCCTCAGGGCAACGGGTGATGTAGAAGAGAATTGCCTCTTTTCTTGTTTTCAGTGGATTTCAGCCATCTTTGGTACTTCCTGACTGACTCCTTCATCACTCCAGTTTCTGACCCCTTGTCAGAGCTTTCGCCTCTGTGTGTCTGTGTCCCCAAATCTCTGTCCCCTGTAAACGTGCTGGTCATGGCTTTAGAACATGCCTGCATCTGAAGACTTCACTTTAACTTGATTATATCTGCACAGATCCTATTTCCAAATAAGGTCCTTGAAAGTTAAGTCTTTACTGTGACATAGACCCCTGTTATTCAAAATGAGATCTGTGGGGCTGGAGAGATGGCCTAGCGGTTAAGAGCGCCGACCGCTCTTACAGAGGACCCGGGTTCGATCCCCAGCACCCACATGGCGGCCGAGAAGTGTCTGAAACTCCAGTTCCAGGGGAACTCCAGTTCCAGGGGAATCCAAGACCCTCTTCTGACCTCCGCGGCATTGCACGACATGGGTGCACAAACCTGCATGCAGACAGTACATTCATACACATACAGAAAAAAATAAAATTAAAAAAATTAAAAAAAAAAAAAACGAGATCTGTTCTGAAACCCCCGGTGGGTGCTTGGAATCATAGATAGCACCAAATCCACTGTACACTGTGTGTTTCTTATGATGATATCTATAAGTTAAGTACAGTATGAGATGAACAATAGCTAAACAATTACAATAATACACTATATGAACATGGCTGCTCTGATGACTTGCATTTTGAGGTAGGTTAGTATCACTAACACAAATTTCCTTTTCCTTTTTCATTTTTCAAGGTTAGAAAATCTAATTTTTTATTTTTATTGTTTGTATTTATGACTGTCTGTGGGGTGTCCTCAGAGACCAGAAGAATGTGTCCAATCTCCCTGCCGCTAGAGTTATAGGAGGGGTAGTAGGAACTACCTGAAGTGGGTGCTGGGAATTGAACTTGCATCCTCTGCAAGAGCAGTATATGCTCTTAACTGCTTAGCCATCTCTGCAGCCCCAGAAGAATTGGTTTCACCATATATCTCTCTCTTTCCTTATTTCTCTAGTTTGCTTTTTTTGCTGTGATAAACATCAGGATGAAAAGCGACTTGAAGGGGAAAGGGTTTATTTTTATCTTACATGTCCAGATAATGGTCCATCACTGAGGGAAGTCAAGACAGGAGCTCAAAGCAGAAGATAGAAGCAGGAAATGAAGGGACTGAGGAGGAACACTGCTTACTGGCTTGCTTCCTGTGTCTTGTCATCCTTATACAATCCAGGACTACCAGCCCCGCAGTGGCACTGCCCACAGTGGTCTAGGTCCTCCTACATCAATTAACAATTAAGAAAATACTTGACAGACATGGCTGCAGGCCAGTGCGATGGTGGAAATTCTTCGGCCCTGGTTCCCTCTTCCCAGGTGTGGCAAGGTGACAACTGACGCTCCAGAGCACAGATGTGAAGTGAGTAACTTTCACTTCTTCACGTTAAAGGACTTTAGACTTTTCTTTGTCATATTCAAGTTCTCAGCATCAGTATCCAAGAAGTTTGGGGTTCTTATACAAGATAAGGGGTTACTTGACCTCCAGCTGGGATATCACCTGATACCCAAGACAAACACAGAGGAGTGGGCAGGTTGTGCACAAAACATCCATATTGCACGGGTTCACACCAGGACAGGATGGAGCTGGGAGTTATGAGGTTTCATCACGCTACTCAGAATAACGCACAATTAAAACTTACAAATAGTTCATTTCTGGAATTTTCCATTTCTTATTTTCAGACCATAGTTGACCCTTAGAAACAGGAACTATGGAAAATCATATTATAGGTAAAGGGAGGGCAGGTGTTGTATCTTTCTAGGAAATGTGATTCAACCCTCAATACAGTGACACCCCAGAATTGCCTCAGGAATACAGTTCTTTTCCAATGAAAGTCTAATACATATACTTCTAGCATAGCATGTATCATATGGGTAATAGTCCATTTTCTTTTCATACCATCTACTCCAAAGAGCTCCAGGAGACCAGAGCTCTAGTTCCATTTATTCTGACATCCTCGTACAATGATGCCAAGTACATGGCAAATGGACAGTTCATTTTGCTATGAATAAACACTGGCATTTATTGGGTTTTTCATGGACTTTGAGCATATACCAGATAACTACCATATACTCAAGCCCGGCCAAAGTCCCTAATCTTTTTATATTTTTTTTGGTATTTTTGATACAGGGTGTCCCTTTTTTTTTTAGTCCCAGCTGGCCTGGAGCTCACTCTGTAGACAAGGCTGGCCTTGAACTCATAGAGATCCACCTGCCTCTGCCTCCCAAGTGCTAGGACTGAAGGCGTGCACCACCACACTCGGCTAAAAGTCCCTAATCTTTTTTTTTTATTGATGCTTTGTGTATTTCATACATCATTTTCCAATTCAGTTCAGGCATATTTCCCCTTCCCTTCTCCCCACACCACCCCACCCCATCCCAGATCATGCATTCTGCCATAACTGTCCTGCATCTTTCTCTCAGTTTTTTTTTCATTTTTTAGCAATAAGTGATAATTTATGAATACAAGCATCCTTCATGTAAAACCAATTTGCAAGCAGTGGTGCCCAAATCCACAACAGCCCAGGGTCCCACCATCCGGCGGGGGGGGTGGGGGGAGGCTTTATGTTTCAATCAAGTTGAAAATGAGTGTCCAGACTATATGCTGTAGTTTTACCACACCCCAAGCTTACACCTACCATGCCCTGTACCATTCTACCATGCACCCTTCTGCAGATTGTTCCCTAGCTTGAAAAGGGCACAGGTGGTAGAGAAGCAAAACAGTCTACTTTCTCTGGAGCTGTGTGTCTTGGACTCTGGTCAATTCTGGGTGTTCCTTTCAGGGCTGAAGTTTGTAAGGAATAACCTTCGATCCTACTAATAATGAAGCACAAGCAATTAGATATAGAGGATTTTAAACATTACTAATTGTTATGGTAGGTTACTTTGGTTAGACACAGATGTTTCGGATGGTATGCTTAGTCCATGAATTACATTTTTTTTTTTTTCTGAAATAGGACAGGGTCTTACTGTGGGTTTAATACATCTCCTAAACATTAGAGGAAGTAAGCTTGTGGAATCAGCCTGGTTTTTTCCTCCAAGGAGAGAGCCAATAGCCAATTAGATTTGGGATATACAGCATATGCTCCTCTGCTGCAGAGTATTCCAGGCAGGTGAGATGTAGCTGGTGCTAATGAAGAGTCTTGCTTGACTCAAGGAGACCATAGTTTGAATGGTTTAGTGGCCTTGTAAACACGCTCTGGTATTCCAGAGACCATCTGTCACTTGCAGTGTGGTCTCAATACATCTTTCCATGTTATTCAGGTCTTCGACAGCAGGGCCTTATCGCCTCTCTTCTGCAGGTATCCCGTTTAGAGGAAGGAGCCTTTACCTTTTGTGGGGCTTGGATCCCCTGGCCACATCTCCTTGGTAGAATAATCCTTGCTGATGTCAGAGCTCCTGTATTAAATATTTTGCTTAAGTGCATAGCTTAAGGAGACTTTAGTATTATATTTGGTTCTGAATAGAGAAGATCCTTTTCACAGTTCCTATGTATATTAGTCAATTAAAAGAAGGCAGTTTACCAGTTTTATAAGAGATACCTCTATAATAGTTGTCTCCAATTTACAGTTGGAGAACGACCTCACATCATATTTCTCCTTTTCAATGGGGGGGGTAAGAAGTCTCTCTATAAAACTTTTGGGCACCTAGAAGGTAAGTTTTCATTAGGACTCATTATAAATAGTTGTTCAAGTAGGTCCACAGAGGGGGTTTGAGGTTGTAGTAATCTGATAGCTTTTCTTCCTTCAATGTTCAGACGGGCAAACCTTTCAGTTGGACTTTTCTGGTACAAATCCTATTCAATGCAAAGCTGTATCTTTTCTCTCTCAGCTTAAGTTGGTGACATTTTGACCTGTTGGAACTACAAATCTTTTCCCATAGTTAGTTTTAAAGATTTGAATTGCAAGGTTTTTTGGACAAAAAGTTTCATATCTACTGTATCTCTATCTTCTCTCCCCCTTTTATTTTTTAGGTTTTTGTTTTTTTTGACCCATGAGTCTCCAGAAGGCAGTTGGATTATACATACCTATAGGGTGGAATCAAGGCACAGATTTCATCAAATTCACCCATGCTGTTTTGGGTAACTGAATGTGATTAACTGGGAAGCAAACTTAATTTTTACATTAAATCACTTATAGGTGAAAGAGAAGGCTACAAGGTGATACATACAACAGAAAAATTATAGAGAGACATTTGTATGTGCCAATCCCAAAGTTTATTGCTAATCAGATTTTATATGTAAAAAAAACAATGAGGGACAACAGCAATTTATCTCCCATTTAACTCAGATGCATTACCATTTTTATCAGACCGGTAAACCAATGTTGTTTAATATATACATATTTCACTTTGCTAGTACTAAAACACCATGTAACCTGTAGACAGTGTCTGGGCAAAACTGGTTACTTGTTGAACTCACATCGATTAAATATGCATTATTCAAATATACACAGTGTCCCTCTCCCCGCCCCTCCCACCTCCCAATTCACCATTTCAGTCAGTTTTTCGGATGCAGTCTTTCGTTGTTATTCTTTTACTATGCATCCCTCTCCCGAGAAAATATTTATATCTGGGTTTATTGGCACTAGCATCCACATATGAGGCACACCATTGTCGTTTTGTTTTTCGGAGGACTGTGTTTACTTCTCACTTAACATAATGTCCTTCTAGCTCCATCCATTTACCTTCCAAAGTTCATGATGTGGTCCCTCTTACCGCTTGCATAGAACTCCATTGTATACATGTACCACATTTTCTCTATCACTGGTTAGTTGAGGGGACTGGGGCTGGTCCATTTTTTTGCTATTGTGAACAGAGCTGCAATAAACATAGCTGTGAATGTACTCTCTGCAGTAAGATGTTCTCGTGTGGGTATATACCCAGGAGTGGTATGACTGGGTCAAATGGCAGGATCATTTTGAGTCTTCTAAGGGTTCTCCACACGGCTTTTCATAGTGGCTGTACAAGTTTACATTCCCACCAGCAATGGATGAGTTGTCCCCTTTCCCCACAACCTCCCAGCACTTTGGTTTCATTCGTATTCCTGATCCTACCAGCTCCTTATTGGAGTAAGATGATTTTGTTTTTTTTTTTTTAATTATTAGTGATGTTGAAACATTCTTAAGATGTTTTCTCGGCCATCTCAATTCCTCCTCTGTGAAGTCTCTATTCAGTTCTTCTTTTGCTCCATCTTTTGAGTGATTCATTTGTTTCTTTTTCTCTTTTGTTTTTTTTGAGTATTTCGGATACTCTAAAAATTAATGCTTTTGTCAGATGTATTCTGCGTGAAAGGTTTGCCTCCCACCCCTCTGTGGGTTTTCCTCTCACGTCCTGTAATTTTCCTTTGATGTACAGAAACGTTTGAGTTTAATGAGGTCCCATGTGTCAATTGTCGATCTTATTGCTTGTGCAGACTGCTGTCTGATTTAGAAGTCTTTTCCTACACCGATGTCTATAGTCTGCTGCCCAAGTTTCTTTTACATCACCTCCAGAGCTTGGGTTTCACATTGAGGTTGTTGATCCATCGGACTGCTTTTGGTACAGGTGAGAGGTAGGGGTTTAATTTCATTCTTCTACAAGTGGTGATCCAGTTTTGCCAACACCAACGTACGAAGGCTTCTTTCCTCCATTGTGTCTTCCTTGGCCCACCTTGTCAATATGAGGTGGCTGAACTTGTAGAGCTCAGGTTTGGATCTTCAGTTTAATATTCTTGGTCAACTGGTCTGTTTTGTGCCGTACCAGGCTGTTTTTATGACGATAGCCCTGTAGTATTAAAAAGGTTTAGATGTCTTGGTATAAGGATCTCCCCTGTATTGCTCTTTTTGCTCAGGTTCTGTTGGCTGATTTGGGGTCTTTTTGTTTTTGTTTCCAATGAAATTGAGGATTTTTTTTTCCAAGCCCTGTTGAAGTAAACTCTTGGGGATGTTTGGATTGGGATTGCATTAATCTGTACACTAGTTTTGGGTAGGATGGACATGTTTTAACTATAATTTATTTTCCAAATCCGAGTAGAGGGAGTCTTTTTCCGTCTTCTGATGTCTTCCTCATTTCTCCTTCTTCAGAGTGGTTTAAAATTTTTGTTGTAGAGATCCTTGGTGTCCCGTTGGTTAGGTTTTGTGTCCTAGTATTTTATTGTTTTTGAGGCATCGTGAGGGGAGAAATCTCCTTGTAGTCTTCTTTCATGCTTGTTCTTGGGGTAAAGAAAGGCCACTAATTTTTACGTCAGATTTATTTTGTATCCTATCGGCCACTTTACTGAAGCTCTTAATCATGTTCTAGGAGTTTTCTGTGGAGTTTTTAGCACCCTTAGTAATATCATGATCATCACACAAAAGGGATACCTTGACTTCCTCTTTTCCAATTAGAACCCTTTAATTTCCTTTCTTCCTTTTTGCCCTTGCAAGGGTTTCCAGCACTATATTGAAAAGGAGTGGTTGAACAGGGGGCAGCCTTGCCCGAGTTCCTACCTTTAAGGGAATGTTTCTCGTCACTTTTTCCCCATTTAGGATGATATTGGCGTGGGTGTTTCCGTATATGGCTTTGATTACATTTGAGGAATGATCCCTCCATCCCAATTCCCTCTAGACTTTTAAACAAGCGGAGTGCTGGATTTTGTCAAAGGCTTTTTCCGCATCAATGAGATGAGGTGTGGTTTTTGTCCTTCAGTCCCATTTATATGTTTGATGATATTTATTTGATTTTCATATGTTGAGCCCATCCCTGCATCCTCTGGTATGAATCAACTGGTCAATGGTGGATGATTTCCTGATGTGGGTCTGTAATTCATTTGCCAGTATCTGTTTAGAATTTTGGCAGTCTGTGTGTCATTAGGGAGATAGTCTATAAATTCTGCCTTGTTTGGTTGTTCTTACCTGGTTTTGGTAATAGCGTGATGCTTGGCTAATAGAAGGAATCTGGGAGAACTCCCTCCATTTGTATCCTTCTAAACAATTGAGTATGTAAATGGTTTTTAAGGTCTTTTGAGAAATAGTTATAGAATTGTCTGCCCCATGAAACCATCTGGCCCGTGGGGCATTTTTTGTTGGGAGGCGACTTATGTACATCTTCAAATTCTTCTATATTATGGTCAATTTAGGCTGCTCGATCTCTTCTTGGTGAGCTTTGGTGATTTCCCAGGATTGCTAATATTCAACCATTTACTTAAGTTTTCAACTGGTAGAGTATAAGTTTTTAATATATTCCCATATGATGTCTGGATCTTTTCATTGTCCTGTTGGATATTTCCCTTTTCATCAACAGATTCTATTGATTGGGGAGTTGTCCCGCTTCCTTTGTTTGTATGTTTTTCTTGTTTCTGTTTCATTGGATCTACTGCTCTGATTTTTATTATTTTTCTCTGGTCTGCTCCATTTAGGTTCATTTGTTGTTGTTGTCTCCAAGTATTTTTTAGCTGCAGTGTTAGATCATCACTTGTGCTCCTTTCCTGGTTTTATTTAATGTGGCACTTAGAGCTAAACTTGCCCTGCTTAGGACTGCTTTTAAAGTAGCCATAGATTTTGCTGGTTGTTTATCATTGTCATTCAGTCAGGAATGTTTTTATTTCTTTTTTCTTAGTTCTTCCTTGACCCCATGTCATTATATCAGGGAGTGTTGTTTAGCCGCCCAATGTGTTTCTAGTAGGTTGAGGGTGTTACTCTGGTGTTGATAGTGAGTTTTTTATTTTGCATACTGTGGTCGCTGATAGAATGCATGAGATTAGTTTTTCAATCTTTTATATGTTGTAGTTTTTTGTTCTGTGTCCAGTATAATGGTTCTATGTTTGGAGAATGTTCCGTGAGGTGCTGATAGAAAGTGTATTCTCTTGTGTTTGGATGAAATAGTTCGATAGATGTTCTGTGAGTTCCATTTGGTGTAATTGTGTCCACTTAGTTCAGATGTCCTCTCTGTTTATCCTTTGTCCTGTTGATCTGTCTAGGGGACTAATGGGGTATTGAAGTCCCCTACTATTAGTGTGCTGGGGTTATTTGTTGCCTTGAGATCCTGAAGAATTGTCTTTATAAAGTTTGGTGCACCAGTGTGTTTGGTGCATATATATTCATGGTTGTGAGATCTTTCATCAATTGTTCCTTTAATAAAGATATAATGGCCCTGTTTGTCTCTTTTGATTTCTTTTGCTTTTGAAGTCCTATTTGTCTGATATAGAATAGCCACACCACTTTCTTTTTGGTACCATTTGCTTGGAATACTTTCTTCCATCCCTTCACCTTATTACTTGGTGCCTATCCTTGAAAACTGAGATGGGTTCGTGTACCAGCATATAGATGGGTTTTTTGTTTCCTAATCCATTCCCCCATCTATGCCTTTTGATTGAGGGAGTTTAGCCCATAATATTTAAGGTTATATATGAAAGATGGATGTTGCTTCCTTTCACTTATTATCCATTTGGACTTCTAGCCCCTGATTTTGTCCTCTGGGTTATGTTTTATTAGTTTTCTTTTCCTAGGTGTTTGAGGAAGTTGTCTCTCTTCTCCCCTTTGAATTGCTTCAAGTATTTTATGAAGAGTTGGTTTTCCAGACATGTATTCCCTCATCTGTGTTTATGTCATGGAAGATTTTTTCTCCTCTCTAACTATATAGTTCACATTTTGCTGGGTAAAGTATTCTTGGGTTGGCATCCATAGTCCCTTAACACTGGGAATGCTTTTGCTCCATGTTCTTCTTGCTTTCATGTTTGAGCCGAGAAGTCAGTTGTAATTCTGATTGGGTCCTTTGTATGTGACTTGTTTTCTTTTGTAGCCCTCAGAATTATGTCTTTGTTTTGGGCCTCTAGCATTTTAACTATGATATGGCGTGGGGTGTTTTTTCTTTTCTGATCTTGTCTATTTGGGTCCTATGTGCTTTTGGTATTTGTATGGGTTTGTTCTATTTTTAGTTTGGGGAAATTTTCATCTATTTTTCTGTTGAAGATCTGATCAATACTATTCCTTGAGATTCTTCTCCTTCCTCTATTCCTATGATGCGGAAGTTTTGATCTTTTCAAGGTGTCCCATATTTCCTGGTTGTTCCACTTTTGTGTATTTTAAAATTTTTCATAGTCTTTATTTGAGTGTTTTAATTGCTCTGTGTTATCTTCCAGACTGAATATTCTTTGTTTGTCCTTACTCCTTCGCTTCTATCTGTCTGAGGACTTTTTCCTTTCCTTTTTCCTTGATTGGATGAGTATTCTAATTCCTTTTTCGTTTCATCCTGTGTTTTTTTTAGTATTTCCATTTCCTTTTTGAGCTTCTCAATCTCTTCTTGGGCTTCTCAATCTCTTCTTAGTGCTTCTCTCTTCGTTGGTTGCTTCCTTTCACAGTTTTTCTACTTCCTTTTGGAGTTTGTTTCTTTCTCCCTCTAGTTCTTTCTGGAGTTTATCAATCTGTTCCTTTAGTTCTTTCTGATGTTTGCCATTGTATCCCTCTAGGTCCTTTTTGAGTTTTCATTCTCTCTCTTTAGTTCTCTGAATTCTTCTTTATTTTCTTTAATTTCTCTGCATAGGTCTGCAATTATTCCTCTAAGATCTGTTCCTTGGATCTCCTCCAAGGGGTTCCCATTGTAGCTATCTCCTACAGGTTTGGTAGAGCCTGGCGTGGGATTATCCTGTGCCTTTCCTATGTTGTCCCTTCGTTGTGTCCCTGGCATGTGGGCTTCCCTTTTGTGGTTCAGATCACAAATACCTTTTCACTATGTTAGCGGATGGTCTTGCTTTCCTTCGTCAGATGCTTTTTTTGTCCTTTCCTCCTCCTTGTTTATGGAGTATTCACTTGTCTGGGTTTCAGGCTTTCAATTTTGTTTATATATTGGATATTGGAAGCCAAAGCACTCTTCTCTTCTTGTTCTGAAGGTTCTCCAAAAAAAAGTCCACTTGGATTCTCACCGATTTCCGTCGGTGGCGGGGGGGGGGGCGTAATATGCTTGACCTACCTGCCTGAGTGACTTCTGGACAGCCCGCACAAAGGTGCAGAGGCACTGACCCAAACCTGCTGACCCTCTGGTCCTGGCTCCAAAGGCCAAAGTTCCTAATCTTCTATACAGTGTGAAACTAACCATTCTGAATCTAACAGTGAATTAGAAGCCATCGTACCAACCCCTCCAAGAATTAATGAAAGAGATTTTTAGTCTAGAGAATCAAAGGAGTTTTCACAGAGGTGAGTTGAGAGTGGGAACTTCAAGAAATGAAAAGGTAATTGGAATGGAAGAATGGGTGTTTGGGGGAGTAAGGAGTCACATGATCTAGTAAGGGACTGTGGTGACCCATGGGGAGATGAGCTCTCATTTTGGGGGAGGGGGTTCTTTGTTTTTCCCTTGTTTGTTTTTGTCTGGAGGGAAGACTCCTCCCTGAACAGCATTGGAAGGTGAACTTGAGAGAGCTAGCAGGAGATGGTAAAGATGACTGATGTGTGGACCATGGGGCAGGCATTAGTTTTTCTGGGTAGATATGGGAAACCACAGGGAAGTTCACTCCAGGTCGGGCAAGCACTTGGGAGATGGGTGAGATTTGGATGGATCAGGTGGAAGGAAATAAGATCTGCCCTGGGGTGATGTTTGAAACAGGGACAGAGACAGCAAGGTGAAATCAATTATGGAGGAAGAGTTGTCAAGACTCAGGGATTAACTATTATACCCTGGATGATGGAAGGAAACTGTCCTCAGAGTCCTTGTGGGATGTTCATAGAAGCAATAGGAAGGAGTCCTTTGGGAGAAAGTCAGTCAGCACTTCTCCAGGCCCTCTGAAACGATGGAGCTGCAGCTTTTATCCAGGGAAAAAGGGTTGAGAAGTGCACACTCAGCAGTTTCCCATCTACCGAGAACAGAGCATTGCCTTTATGCTAAGCACCATGTTAAACAGCTCAGTAAACAGCTGTTCACAGAATTCTGTTTACACACCCTAGCAATGGATGTTAGTTTCTCCATTTTGCAGGTGAAACAGTTGAGGTTCAGAGAGGTTAGATAAATTGTCCGGTGATAACCAGCCAAGCAATTTACCTGACTCTAGTGCTTTGAAACTTAACAGTGAGGAACAGTGGAAAACCACGAGACTAACACAGTCCTGAGTTCCAACCCTATTCACAGTAAATGTAGCCCTTAGATATCAGCCAAGGGAATGAGCTCAATCTCTTCATTCCTTAAAGAAGAATGTTCAGTTTACCTCATGAAGCACTAGTAGCAAAATCTAAAATGGGATGATGTGTTTGAAATTGTCTAATCATGTGTGACATGCTGCATGAATGCACAGCAGACTTGAATCTCTGAAATGAACATAAAGTGTCTTGATGCCAAAGCTTACACCATGTGCTTTGTAACCTAGGCTAGACTCTGGAACAATCTGGACCTTCCTTCTTATCTAAGAGGAAAGGCTTTTTTTTTTTTTTGGTTTTTTCAAGACAGAGTCTCTCTGTAGCCCCAGCTGTCCTGGAACTCACTTTGTAGACCAGGCTGGCCTTGAACTCACAAAGATCCGCCTGCCTCTGCTACTAAAGGCGTGTGCCACCACACCAGGCTGGAAAGGCCTTTCTAAGCATAAGCTAAAGTTTAAAAAAATGCCAGAAGTTATCCCCTGGACACAGCTACTTTTCTGGTTTTGCCATCCTAGCTGTGCATGGACTCGGCAGTTGGTATCACCACCCCCTCAGATACACTGGTCAAAAGTGGCCATTGCTCATGCTAGGTCCCTTTATCTCACACGTGTTTTCGTCATCAGATCTTGTGCACTCTTCTTCTTAAATCCATGTCACTTTTCTCCATCCCCTCTGCTGCTCCTCTGTCCAGGCCACCATATCTGTCTGGTGTGTTAGAATGCAAACTGTTCCCCAGAGACTCCTGTGTTCAAACACTTGGGCCCCAGCTGGTGCCACTTAGGGAAGCTGTGGGACCTTCAGGAGGTGGAGCCTCCCTGGAGGTGGCTTTTTTCTCCCTCTCTGCTTCCTTGAGCACAGATGGGAAGTAGCCAGCCAGCCTCCAGCTCCCATTGCCATGCCTGCCATCTATGCCGTGTCCTCCTCAGCTGGATGTGTGGCAACCCTCCTGAAATGTGAGCTGAAGTGGCAACCCTCCTGAAATGTGAGCTGAAACAAATCCTTTCTCCCTTAAGTTGCTTTGGCAGGGCAATTTTATCATAGAAGTGAGAAATGAACTAAGACACCCGGCTTCTGGCAGAACTCTGGTCTCAATCTTGCATGTTCTTGTCCTCTGTCCTCCATGCAGAAGTCAGAGTAATCTTAAAACAATTATTATTTTTTATTTTATATGTATGGGTATAATATCTGCATGCACCCATGTCATGTAATCCCTGTGTAGGTCAAAAGAGGGTATCAGATTCCTGGGAACTAGAGTTACTAAGGAGTTGTTAACCACCGTGCTGGTGCTGAGACTAACTCAGCTCCTCTGCAAGAGCAGCCAATGCTCTTAATTGCTGAGCCATCTCTCCAGCCTCAGGAACTTAGGGAAATCATTTCAAAACTACAACCCATCACCCCAGTGAAAGCCTTTTCAGTGCCCTCCCCCACCCCTCACCTCCCCTCCCCCGCTATTCTTAGAATCAGCTTCTACCATCTTCCTCAGCCCACGGCCCCTCGGGGTCAGGATGCTGGCAGCCTCCCTGGCTGGCTGGAGCTTCTCTTCTTTCGGTCTCTCCCGCACTCCCCAGCCACTGGACACTGCTCTTCCTGCCTTGAGACCTCAGTGCAAACTCCTCCCTCCCTGCCTGGAATTAGCCCTCTAGTGTTCTTCACCCCCCTGGTGCCAGCTTCAGACCACTCCCCTGCAGAGCTTCCCTTGCCCTCCTGAGCTAACTTAGGGCACCTGGTGACATTCTTTCAGCCATCCTTACTGTCTCCTAAGCAGTTATCACAGATTCCTTATTAAATCCTTGGTGTGGACATCTTTCGGATGGCTGGTTTACCGCTACACTACGAGCCCCATGGAACCCGGACCTAGGTTTGTTTGTTTGGTTGGTTGGTTGGTTGGTTGGTGGTTGGTTGCTTAGTTGGTTGGTTGGTTGGTTGGTTGGTTATTGGTTGGTTGGTTGTTGGTTGGTTGGTTGGTTGGTTGGTTGTTGGTTGGTTGGTTGGTTGGTTGTTGGTTGGTTGGTTGGTTGGTTGTTGGTTGTTGGTTGGTTGGTTGGTTGGTTTGCCTGTCACTGCACCACCAGTGTCTAAGTCCTAATAAATGCAATCCATGGTTGACAAATGATGGGCAGAATATCAGATGAAAAGTCTCTAGCACAGGGCTAGCATTTTTCCTTCTCTTCTCTCTTCCTCATGACTCTGGGCCAAGCTGGGATCTCAGACTGTCAGGGACCATGGCAGGTTATGTCACACCTCGTTCCACCATGGTTTTCTTGTGACATTCCTGGTCGCTAGAGTAAGAAACCTGGCAAGAGCCAGGGTCATGATGAGCCTTGACTTCTTTTCTTGTTTCTCTGACTTTCTTCTCTGGGGTACAGGAGGAAGTAGCCTTTGTGTGACAGAAATGTTCTTAGAGCCACCACCCACCCAGGGGGGCAGAGGAGAGCAGGCGGGGTGGTTCAGTGGCTTGGCCACATGCAGGAGACATGTGAGAAGGTGAGGCCACAGCAGTAGCATCTCAATGCATGACTTCCTCTGGAAGCACGGGTACCAGGCATGGTGTCCCGGCTCTATCCACACCACTCCCAGTGGTGGGCAACCATTCACCTCCCACCCCTTAAGTCAGAACACAGTAACCCCCTTTCACATTCACGGGACTGTTGTGTTTGTCCTGCCTCAACCTGGCAGGCAGCCAGGACTCCAGTTACTAATACAGTTAGGAGAAATCGTAGCAACAGCCCTCACAACAGCCCAACTGTCGCTGCACTCACTGGATAGGGAAAGGCAAAAGAGAGAGTTAATCTGCCCAAGGTGGTATGCAGAGATCTAACCAGGACAAAACAAAACAAAATAAATCTTTGAAAATTTGCTTTGGGGCAGGCAAGATAGCTCAGTGGGTAGATGTATATGTTGCACAATCCTGGTAAATGGTGCAATTCCCAGACCCCATGTAAAGGTGCAGGGAGAGACCCCATTCCACAGCATTGTCCTCTGATCTTCACATATGTAGCATGGTGTACACATCCATGCACACATGTCATACACACAAGCACGCATACAATAAGAATAATAATCATTTTCCAATTAAAAATGCTTGTTTAAGCCTATTTGGGCCTAGTACCCAGGCCTGCACCCTTAACTATCCAAGAGGCTAAGACAGGTGGACCACAGGTTCAGCACCTGGCTTGGCTACAGAGTGAGTTCTGGGCCAGTCTGAGCAGCATAGGAAGGCCCTGTCTCAAACTAGAAGTAAAAAGAGAACTGAGGAGATAGCTCAGTGGTAAAGTCCCCACCTAGCATGTACAAGGCTTTGGGTCAAGCCCCAGCACCACACGCATCATAGACACAAGCTGCTTTGCCTGTAGCCCTGCTCTAACTATTGAAATAGTGACTTCTGTTTCCAAAGCTAAAACACGCAATAAGGCTGTCCTTGAGGGACAACGGTGTGCTTGATTTAACCACTCGAGGACTGACCCTCTCAAGAGTTCCCACTTCTCTGAGTGATAACCAGACAGGGAGCATTCAATTGCCTTTGGGATTGTTCTATACTCCAATTCCTAGAAGCCTTATAATCTGCCTCTGACTCATAGTCTCACTGTGAATTACAGGAGACTTTCAAGATTTTATTGAGGTCTAATATGCTTACAAGACAGTACATAGCTCACAAAGTGAACATTTCTGTCTTACCAACATCCAAATTAACAAGCACACCCAGGCTGGGGAGCTGGCTCAGTCCGTAGAGAGCTTGCTATGCAAGCACAAGAACCAGTTTGTCTTCAGTACCTGTGTAAAAAGCTGGACATGGTAGCAAGTGTTTGCAATCCAGAGATGAGGAGGTAGAGACAGGGGATTCATGGGATTTGCTGGAAACTCTAGTTTAACTGGCACCTGGCACATCCCAGTGAAAGGCCCCGACTCAAGAAACAAGGTGGAGGGTTCCTGAGGAATGACGTTTGAGGTTGACCTCACACACACACACACACACACACACACACACACACGCACACACGCACACGCACACACAGAGCAAGGACATCACCAGCACCAGCACCCTTCGTGCTTATTGCCCACACCCACCTCTCCCTAGCACAACCACCATCTGGGCAAAATAGTGTGTATTAATTTGGCCTGGTTTTGTAATTCACCCAAGAACACTGTATAGTAGTACAGTATGTGCTGGCTTCTTTGTGATAGTTTTGTGTCTGGCTTCTTTCCTTCGCTGCTCAATCGGTGGGTTCCTCCACGCTGTCGTCTACTGTGTGGCTCATTCCTACTGTTGTATAGTATTCTGTTGTATGACTCTTCCCCAGCTTCTCTCTCTGGTCTACAGTGGTGGTCATGTTTCCTATCTGTGGCCACTGCGCACAGTCCTCGGATGAATACTCTTGTGTTAATATCCAAACATATGCATCCATTTCTGCTGGGCATATACCTGGGAGTGGGAGGACCGTCTCAGGGTAGCCATATGCTATGTTTTAGAAAATGCTACCAGCTTTACAAAACAGTTGCACTCATTTGCACTCCCTCCGGCAACATGCAAGAATCCTGACTTGTTTGTTAAATTATTCTCCAGTTATTTGTGAGTCTATCCAGGAAGTATAAGAGACAGCCACAGTTCCCAATACTCTAATATCTTGTTCCTGTGAGTCATCGGGCCAGCCTCTGCATTATACTGGGCCAGCTTCTGCATTATAGTGAGCTAGCCTCTGCATTATAGTGGGCCAGCCTCTACGTGAGAGTGGGCCAGCCTCAGCAGTATAGTGGGCCAGCCTCAGCAGTATAGTGGGCCAGCCTCTATGTTATAGTGGGCCAGCCTCAGCAGTACAGTGGGCCAGCCTCAGCAGTATAGTGAGCCAGCCTCAGCAGTATAGTGGGCCAGCCTCTACATTATAGTGGGCCAGCCTCAGCAGTATAGTGGGTCAGCTACTCCAGCAGCTGTGTCTGTGACTCCCAAGTCACATGACTCACACATAGTGTGGCTGCCTGGCTAACTCTTACTCATCCATCATGGCACTATGCAAGAACCACCTCCTCTGAAAAGCCTCTTCTTTGTTCCCATCATGCTCCTCTCTGGCAGCTCTCTCAACCCCTCCCACTCATCTCCCCATCAATCTGTCAGTGGCAATCTTGCATGGAAGTATTGCGCCTCAGCCATCACTGCCCTCAGCACTGTACAGAGTCCTGGGATCCAGGGTAGACTGACAGCTGCACTCTCAGAAAATGGCACTGGATGAATAAGCAGATGGATCATTCTACTGTTGGCAAGTTCACTGAAAGCAGAGGTCATGACTTCTGACTCTCCTAGATCACACACTGGATGCTCTGAGCACTCAGCAGGCACTTAATAGAGGTTCACTGCAGCAAATTGGTATGAATCACAAACAAATTCTCTAGTTACTTAAGGAAAAATTCTTGCTACAATCCCCTGAACAGGGCTAGGCAAACACAAGTCTGTCATCTTGGCTGGATCTGGGTAATATTTGGATCGTGCTTCCCACTGGAGTTTTCTGCTGTCACTTGGGAGGCAAAGTGGGGTGATTCAGATGTATTTCTCACCCACAGAAAGAGCTCTTTGCTCCACATTCAGCCTGCTGCAGGCTCTGATCTCCCAAGATCTGAAGTTCAGAGCTAGGGTGTTGGGGGTGAAAATGAAGACAGTCCCACCCCCTCCACCCCAAGTCCTCCACAGCAAGTCCCAAGGCAGAGCTAATTCTAATTGCTGTTGGCGGATCCTTGGGGGAGTCTTCCTGGGCTCCAGAAAAGGAAGAGAAAAATCATGATGTCTCTGGTGGACGGAGGCCCAGTGCCGCCAGGGGAGATCACTGCCTCTGCACTATGAAATGCCAGGCAGCCGATGGCTCGGAGGACAGGAGAGTTGCATGCTCTAGTTATGCTGCCATCACACCACTTATGGAGAAGGCTGCAAACTCGGCAAAGTGAAAACATGTAACCAAACTTCACTGTGTATCTTTTCCCTGTGTAAGGACTCATTTTCACCAACATTGGGTAAAGAGTACTTGTAACTTATTTCCCCAAAGACTGAGAAATGGTTGTTTCTGAGCCTCATCTCTAGCAAGAAGCAAAAGAACTCCTTTGGGGAAGAAAGAAAACAACAAACAGTAATAATCACACATACTGAAGCATAATGTGGTTCAGATGTGGTCTGTCTTTGCCCAAATTCAGGTGAGGCTGGGTTCCTGTGGGAGTCAGCTTTCTGTTACTGTTAACAAATCCCTGAGATTATCAGCTTACAAAGATGAAAGGTTCATTGTGGCTTACAGCTTTGGAGATTTCCGTCTGTGGCCCAGTTGATCCTTGCCTTGGGACTGTGGGGAGAGAGGACATTACAGCCAGTCAGCAGCTGAGGAAGTGCATTTACTTCATGGGTGAGAATAAAAAGGACAGTGAGGAAGGACTAATGAGAGCATGTCCCTCAGTAACAAGAGGACCTTCCTCTAGGCCTCGCCTCTTACAGGTACCACCAGCTCCTAATGATACAGCAGGCTGTAAACTAGGTGATTTGGGGGCTGGAGCGGAGGCTCAGCGGTTATGAGAGTGCGCCGCTCTAGCAAAAGGCCTGGCTTCCATTCCCAGCTCCCAACCACCTGAAACTTTAGGGGCCCCAACACTCTCTTTTGACCTCCTCTGGTGCTCCCATGTACAAACACACACTCAGAGTCATACATATGCACATAATTTACTTTTTGATCTTTTTTTTCAAAGCCAATGTTTTATTGAAGCTCTGTGCATTTCATACAAAATTACATTACAAATCAAATCTAGACCCGTGACCCCCTCCCTACCACCCACCCCACCAGAGCTCATGCATTCTGCCAAACATGTTTTTCATCTTTTTCTCAGTCTCTCTCAAAATTCTCAATGCAGAAGTTTACTGTTAAGAAGGAAAAATAGATGATTTGATCATTAATTAGAATTAATAACTTTTCCAAAGAAGTGAGTTCTTATTCTGACATCTCCCAGAGCTGGATTAGTCACCAGGAAACCAGGTTGTTACCAAGCAAGTTCAGCTGGTTTTTCATTCTCTGGCTCTCTCTCTTGCACACAAATTTCCTTCTGCACAATCCTTCTGCCCATCTACCTTCTGCCACAAGTTGCAGCAGTGTGAAGCTCCCACAAGAATCTAAGCAGAATCTGCACTTTACTCTTTGACTTCCAAAATGGTAAATCAAAACAAACCTATTTTCTTTATAAATTACCCAGCCCTGGGTATTTTGTTTCAACAATAGAAAATACACTAAGATACATTAATCTTTGTGCATGTGTGCCCAAAGGACTCCTATAGGAATATATATTTTTCAATGCAGGTAAATGATAAATATTTTAAAGTGTGGTACAGGAGCAGTAAGTGGGTTGTTTGTTTTGAGTTTTTGCTGTTGTTTTCACAGCTATTTGGTTTTCAGTTTTAAATTAAGCACATAAATGCTATCCATCCTTGCTTGAGAGAGCTCATTCCCTTTTTGGGTTTCGGGTTTTTTATTTGTAAAAATAAATATAGGAGTTTAAACAGCTCCTCCAACTCTGGTATATTGGAAAGTTTGAGACTAAGTTCTGGTCACCCTGTAAGAGAAATGGTGCATTTCTTAAATGTGAAATACTATATGCATAAATAATGTGTATGTGTTTATCCAGCTTATATGTATTGTGCCTACTGTGTTTTGGTTACTGACACCGGCAGATAAGCACAAACCAGCTGATAAGAAGTTTAAGGGATTGGGGATATAACTCAGTGGTAAAGCAATTACCTAGTGTGCATAAAGCTTTGAGTTTGATCTTTAGTAAAAGATTTTTTTTCATAAGACGGAGCCTTAGTTTTAGGGATAATGCCCTGCCAGGAAGAGCAGGGCAAAGAGGAGATGGGTGTTTACAGCACAGAGAACAGATACATTACGACTTTAGGATTCCACATATGAAAGGGAATGCTTCCGTTCTTTCCTTCTTTCTTTCCCTCCTACCTTCTTTCCTTCCCTTTTCTCTTCTTTCCTTCATTCCTTTCTTTCTTCCTTCTTTCCTTTTCAGCACTAGTGATTGAACTCAAATCCTCATGCACATTGGGCAAGTTCTCTGCTCCTGAGCTCTATCCCCCATCCTGAAAGCAAATTTCTTATGGACTGTAGTCAACTCTTAGACCAAGTCAAAAAGGTGATGTGTTTTCAATTAACAATAACAAAACCCTCACACGGGCCCCATGTTTGTCTTGATTCCATACTGGTTTCCTGATTGGTTTTTATTGTCACCTGATATAATCTAGAGTCACCTGGGAAGAAGGAACCTTGACTGAAGAATTTCCTAGGTCAGTTTGTCCTGTGGCCATGTCTATGAGAGATTGTCTTGATCCATGTGGGAGGTCCTAGCTCACCGCAGGCAGCTCCGTTCCTAGGTCAGTTTGTCCTGTGGCCATGTCTATGAGAGACTGTCTTGATCCATGTGGGAGGTCCTAGCTCACAGCAGGCAGCTCCGTTCCTAGGCAGGTGGACCTGGGCTACAGAAGAATGCTATCTGAGCATGAGCAGATGAGCTAGGAAGCGTCATTCCTCCACGGTTTCTGCTTCGAGTTCTGCTTAAGTTCCTGCCCTGACTTCCCTCCGTGATGAACTGTGATCTGGAAGTACAACCTGAAATAAACCTCCTCCTCCCCTAAGCTGTTTTGGGTCATGGTGTTTATTAGAGCAACAAAAAGCAAACCAGAACACGGACCTCCCACTCACTCCGGCTCTGCCCCAGCTGGCTTCCTGACTTTGGACACTTCCACCACTTTTCCTGAATCTCAGCTAGTGGGGGGCTCCCCTAAGATGGCAGAGGAGTTACGTTGTTTAGAGATCCCGAGTTAAGTTAGTTGATCTCGAGCTCTCCTCGTGATTCACTCAGATGCTGGGGTTTCCAATGAGGCAGAAAGCGGATGGTCTGACTCCCATGTGATCACACAGGAGCTTGGATTCCTCCCTGTCCACTTCACCCTTCCCAGTAAGTATGGCTGTGGTCAGCTGGTCCTTTACAGCCCAAAAGACCCCCAGGCAGCTGCTTGTCCAATTCCCCATGGTACGGATGCTGTGGGACTTTGAAAAAATATTCAGTTTGCAATCCAGTTTGTCAATGTTCAGCATGCCATTGTGGGAAGTGCAAAGTTATACTTTGTATAAAACTTTTTACTTTATTTTACTTTCATTTATTTTATTATCTGTCTGTGATATGCATGTAAGGACAAGTATCTGCCACGGTGTGTGTGTCAAGGTCAGAGGACAACTTTGTACAGTCCATTCTATTCTTCTTCCATGGGGTGGTGGATGAGCTCAGTTTGTCCCCTTGCTCAGCACATACTTTTATTGCCCACTCAGCTGTTGCTGGCCAGTAGTTGTGCTGTTAAACAGCCAACAAACCATGTCAGTCCTTTATGTAGTTCGTATTCCTGCTTGCCTCAGACTTCGCTCTAGGACCGTTCTTAGTGGACCTGCATTCCCAAGCCTTCCCTGGGAATGGGCTCCCTCCAAAACAAAGAAGCATCTTTTTACTGTGTCCCCTGTCTTGCTCAGAGCTGTGGTCTGCCCACCCTCCTAGGGATGGGAAGTCACCCTGTTTCCCTCCCGTGTGCCTGCTACCTGGGCTGCCTCAGGGCCCCAGAGGATATTCGCCTTCCTGAGGCGGATCACTGGGCTTTCAATAGAGCAAAAGAAAGAAATAAAAGCAAGTTAGAATGTCAGCCAGGCACCCTGCTACAGTTATTTAGTCCATTAATTAAAGTAATGCGAAACAAACCTGCTGCTCAGGGCCCAGAGCTGAGGTTTCGCCTCTAGGAAGCTGGTTGGCTGGGCAGTGTGGTGTGCAGGGCAAATGAGGTGGAGCTGGAGGAGGCTGAATCTTACTTTGGTACCCAACCCTCCTCCCAGCTTTCTTGGAGGTAAACTGAGTTCCATGGTCAGACAGACTAAGTGGCAGCAGGTGGCCAAGAACCCAGCCTCTCTCTCTCTCTCTTTCTCTCTCTCTCTCTTTCTCTCTCTCTCTCTTTCTCTCTCTCTCTCTCTCTCTCTCTCTCTCTCTCTCTCTCTCTCTCTCTCTCTCACACACACACAGGTTTCCATGTCTTCCTAAGAACAAGCTTGTCAAAGAAGAAAGGAGAAAGGAGGGAGTCCAGGAGAGTGTCCCAGAAGGAAAGGAGGAAAGCAGCATTGTAAGCTGAATTCCCAGTTCCCTACCCTATGGTGCTGCCTGAGGATACCAGCTGCTGTCTCAACAGCACCTTAGGTCTGCGCAGACGAGAGACTCAGACACAAAGATGACCACAGGGTCTTTGCTGTAGAGGTGTGTACTGAGGCTAAGATTTCATTCCCCAGAAGCATCTAGATCTCATCTATCTGCCTCAACTACGAGTACCTTTATGGACACATCTCTCTCTCACACACACACACACACACACACACACACACACACACGCACGCATAAAACCTTACATGGCCAAATTAGTTTCATAAAAATCAAAAGCCTAGCTGTAATGTCCTCTCTTCCATGAAACTCTGCCAGGTTTCTCTAGCCACAGCATTCTTCTCTTGAACTGGGATGCACCACCTCATTTAGCCTTCTTTGATGAGGTTCTGTGTGTGTTCCTGCTAGACTGTCTGTCAATTTCTTGCACATGAGAGTTATGCCTTAGTCATCTCTGGTTCTCCATGGTGCCAAGCAGAGTGCCCACCCCAAAGGGGACCCTCCAATAACATCGAAGGGGGTAATTATCCTCCTAAGCCAAAACTCTTGGGAAAGAAAAAATGGCAGAAGAGGCAAGGAGATTTTTATTGGATGTGCCTATATGTAGACTTTACACATAACTCTGGTCTGTCCATATGCAGTCCAAAGCTCATAGGTCAGTACACATCTCAAAGCTCGTGAGTCTGTCCTTATGCTGCCCAAAGCTTGTGAGTCTGGCCTTACACAGCTCAAAGACATAGAGAACTGGCTGGCTTTATCCATAGATTCAACCAACCAACTGCATATTGAAAAGATTTGGAAAAAGATTGGACCAGTGCTGAACCCGTACAGATTTTTCCTTGTCATTATTCTCCAAGAAATGAAGTCTAACATTCACACAGCATTTTGTTTGTATCAAGTATTATATGCAATCTAGAGTTGGATTAAAACTTTCAGAGACTGACTATGAGATTACATGCATACATGACCATTTTACATAATAGGAACTTGAGCCTCTGTGGATTCATTTCCCTATCTACAGGGGCTCTGGAACCAATCCCGTGGATGCCTACAGACAATTGTGCAGGAATATTGACAATGCAAAGAATGACAGAACAGATAATCACCCAACCCGGGGGCAGACTGGAGTGGCCTCACATGAGCCTTGGGTATCAATGGGAAGGACTATTCACAGTGCACCCAGTATAGTTACCAGGCACTGAGACACAGTTCTCCAGGGGGAGTAGGCTTCCTTCACCTGACAGAGGGCGAAGGCACAAGAAACTCCAGACAACATCCAAAGTTCTTGAGAGCTTGATTAATTGCTTTAATTACCCAGCCTATAGCCATTAAGGCAAGTGGTGTGGATGGTGATAGCACAAGAATGGTGCCCAAGATTAAGCTTCAGCAACTGTGCTGCTCTTCCAGTGCCTGGACCCAAGGTCTCTGAAGCTGGTCCTGGAGCCAGGGAAGAGGAAGGTACAGGGCCCGATCAAAGGCAGACCAGCACTGACAAATGCCCAGCATATTACCTCATCAGCACTGCTCCCTGGGTGAATTAAGTGCCTACAAACTGAATGCGTGTCTGGAAAATCTCCAAAGTGGGTTTTATTCTCACCCAAATGTTAGCCAGTATTTTAATTAACCTGGGCTTATTGTTCTAATTACTTGAGTTTTATGCTGTGAATTGCTGTTCGGGAGTGGTGACGATCAGTAAACACAATTACCGAGCATAATATTCACAGCGAAGCTTTGCCCTTAAAGTTTTATTTAAAAAATAATAATTAGTAACATAAATCTTCAATTTCTGGTTCACCAGGCTAACAGATTGTGTTGGGTAGAAGAACAGCTTTCTTCAAATATAAATATTTCTTAATAGTTACCGTCATGTAAGACTTTAATGGGCCTTCTTCATTTTGAGAAATGTCCAGGAGAAGAGCTAGGGCTAAAAAAAGACTGTGATATATTACTAAGTGGGGCAAAATGAAGCATGACAGAATATAGGTGACAGTAACAATTTTTTATAAATAATTTTCTAAAAGCCCCAATGCACGTGTGCTTGTGTATGTGTGTATGTGTGTGTGTGTGTGTGTGTGTGTGTGTGTGTGTTCAAATGTGTGCTCAAAATATATGGAAGGATACATAACAAACTGTTAGACAAACTAGCTACCCTTTCAAGGCGGGGGAATAGTTAAGAGGAGTCTTCATTTCTGGTCTGTATACTTCAATATTAATGCTTGAATCGTATTGCAGAAGTATGGCTTTTGTAATTAAATGCTTTCTAAGTTCTGAAAACAACTACTTTCAAATAAGCAGAGAGCATCGAATTCCACAAAGCTCTGGCTGGGAAAGCCTGCATATAGGGCAGCCACGTCTATGCAAACCTCCAGGTCCCTCCCAGCAGCCTCTGGTCTTCCCAGCAGCAGCTTGCGGCAGCCGGACCTCTCTAACTGACTCCCTGGATTCTGCTCTTGGAAGCTGCTCTGCTGTCTTCCAACCCCTTCCTTTCTTCTCTATTTTTCCTCCCTTAGGACACAAGCTGTTTTCTTGTATTGTCTCCTTGACCCCAGCCTATTCCTATCTTCCTTGCCATCTCCATCTTGGCGTCATCCTTGACTCATTCACCTTGAGCCCTGTCTAAGTCATCACCTACCTATTTTCCATCCAGTCCCAGCTATCCCTACATGGCCTCCCAATCTGCTCTAGTGTTTAATGATGCATATTAGTTTTATCTCAATGTGAATAAATACAAACCAAGAGCACTTGCTGCTCTTGCAGAGGGCCCACGTTCTATTCCTAACACCCACATCAGGCAGAACACAACCATCTAGAACTCCAGCTCCAGGGATCCAACACCCCCTTCTGGGCTCTACAGACACACAAGCATGGTAAACATGTACACAGACATATATGCTTGGTGGATATAAAAGTGAATCTTTAACAGGTAGGTAAAAAATAGACCAATTTTTTCAGTGAAGAAGAGAAACTGAATCAACGAGGCTTGTTGAGAAATTGTATCTCCAATGGAGTGGCTTCCTAAGAGCTTCTTGGGATGGCTTTTTTATTTGCTTGGTTCTTGCCTGTACCCCAATATTAGGACCATGGAAAATGTAATTCCAGAGAACTTCACTAAATGAGATGCACCTATAATTGAAATATGTTAAGTTACCAAGCAGAATCCCAGGCTCCATCCTTTATTTAAAGGGAGGTGATACTGGATTCAGAGGTTTTCAATTATTCTTTCACTCATAATGTACTTATTCATTCTTTAATAAACACGTATTTCCCTGTTATACTGCTGGGCATGCCAAGGGGAGATAGACCATGCCCCTGCATGCCAAGGGGAGATAGACCATGTCCCTGCATGCCAAGGGGAGATAGACCATGTCCCTGCATGTCAAGGACCCCCAGGACAGCAGGAAGAGTGCCATAGGAGCAACAGAGGGGTTAGTGTTGTAGAGGAGGTCAAGACAGAAGTGGAGAAACTAAGTTGTGTCAAGTGAGGCACTAGAGGAAGAGGTGCAAGAGAGTGTAGAACAGTCACTCAGGGTACACAGAGGAAGGAGGTAGGGGATAGGAACCCAAGTCTGGGTAGCTAGAGATCCATAACAAGGGAGATACCTTTTTTAAAAAAATGTTTTATTTATTATTTTTACATTTTGTGTATGAGTATATTGCCTGCATGTGTGTAAGAGCACCTGTACCATGGAATGCTTTTGGAGGTCAGAGTGGGTGTCAGATCCCCTGGAACTGGAGTTATAGATGTTTGTTAGCTACCATGTGGGTTTTGGGAATTGAACCCAGGTCCTCTGCAAGAGCACCCAGTGCTCTTGGCCACTGAGTCATCTCTCTAGCTCCTGGAAGACATGTTTGAATGATCTTGAGGAATGGATGAGTTTCTGTACCAAGCATAGAGACCAAGAGGATGAGGAAGAGGATGCTGCACACAGAGGGAAACGTCTATGCAAACCTATTGTGTCTGATCAAGGTGCCCAGAACCCAGAGAGCTGTTGAGCCACGGCAGGTAAAGACAGCAGTGGAGCACTGTCAGCCCAAACAAGGAATCTCACTTCGTTTTGTACATAGAAGACAGACATGGACAGAACTATCTCTCTGGGGCCCTCGAAAGATTAAAAATATCAACTAAATACCAGACAGCCTGAAAATGAACTAGCTCATTGGCTTGGACACCTCTAGAAAATCCACATGATTAAGGAAAAGAGTATGAATCTGATCCAACTTATCTTTAGCCTACTCTGCACCAGGCTCCCAGCTGGGTGGACGTGTCCCTTTTGCTCACAAGGTACACATGGCATGTCACATACCAGGAACTAGGAGGAAATTCTACTGTGAGTGCCGAAGAAACCCAGTGAGAATGAGTCACAACTTCATATAATTACAAAGTGCTTAAACTGAAATTTTAAGGCCAAGTCCCTTTTAAAATTATTTTTTTAAGTTAATATATCATGTGTTTTGCTGTGCTTTCCACAATAGTCAAGTCATGGAATTAACCTTGATGCCCGTCAACAGATCAATAGATAAAGAAAATGTGGTACAATGGAATTTTGTCTGGCCATGAGGAAGAATGAAATCATGACATTGGCAGAAACTTAGATGGAACTGGGGATCATTATGTTAAATAAAATAAGCCAGACTCAGAAAGCCCACATCAAAACTAGTCTGTCCCCATGATGGTTGTACCTCTTGGGATTCTTCATAGGGAGTCAATATGGCATAGACCAAATAGAAATTAGGTAGCTGTAAAAGAGACCCTCCAGCAGGCATTCTTCTTCATGTGGCCTGAGGTAGCAGGTATTAGGCCAACGCCATTAACTTCTTAGTGGTTTGTGATAGATTCCTTTGGGAATGAGATACAAGGCTCTCTTGGGTGAAGAATATCATTTAACTTCCTCCTCTTCCTCTGGGCTTGTTTACCATGGAGTTCCAAACTCAGTCCCTAAACTCCATAGTCATGTTAGTATAAATAATTCAACATATGCTTTTCTAGGCTTTGTGTGCTTTTTTAAAAAAAAGGTTTGTTTCTTATTTTATCCATGGGTATGTTTTTCAAATAACTCAAAGCTTTGGGTATATGAATACCTTAAAGAATAGCAAAATGCTCCTCCTACTTACCTGGTCCTTCTTTCCATTATTAGTCTGAACAAACCTGAGCATAACTGCCAAGGTGGGCAGGCACATCTCTCCCTCCTGGTTCTACCTGAAGTGTGCTCTTTGAACTTTTTCCATGTGTGCTCCAGGCTTTGTTTTAAGTGTGCATTTCATATCCACACATCACCAGATGCCTTGCTGTGTCAGGTACAGGATCATACTTACTTGCTCTAACATCCAAGGTCAAACCTATTAACAAATGAGCAAACCAAAGCTCAGAGAACTATGCGACTTGCTCGGGGTCACACAGACAGTGAGGAACGAGCTTTCTCTGACCCTGGAAACTGTTTCCCTTTCCCTTTGCTACTGGAGGAGTCCCTCTTGCTTAATCCCTTTGTGATCAGACAGGCTCTTTTCTCCCTGCCTCTCAGCTCCCCAATTAATTTTTTTAAGCACAAAAAGAAGAAAAGCCTGATCCAAGCTCTATTTGACAGGACTAAGCATCCTGACTGGCTATTTTTCTGACCTAAAGAGAGTGCTTCTAGGGTACAAAAATAGACTTTCTTTTCCATTTATCTTTGTTCTTAAGCATCACAGAGTGAAGAATATATCAGACCCCCTGACTTGTCTATCTCTATAAAAAAATATGTAAACCTTTTCCACAGGGCTCTTCTGCTTTCTTATGAGACCTGGTAATGAAAGCTATGGTGCGAAAATCTTAACATGAAATCCATGTTACATAATAAACCCACGCACACCCTCTCCAGAAGGGCAGAGTTCAGGGAGAACACTGCAGAGCTAAAGGGCTGGAAATCCTTCCACACAATGATGGAACTCTCCCTTCCTTCCTGTCCACCTGGAGGCAGAATGGTAGGTTCTCCTGGTGGTCTCCACATCTCAGAACATCCATGTTCCTGAAAGTACACATATTCAGCACAGGAAGAATTGCGTACCTGAACTGGCCAGCAGGCTTGGATAATGGCATTCAGAGAGACACCACCTCATGGTCCAGGATGCCATGGAAGAGAAGGGAAAGAGACACAGGTGGTCACTATGGTGTCAAGAATGGTGCCGCTGGGGCTGGAGAGATGGCTCAGTGCTTAAGATTGTTTGCTGCTCTTACAGAGGACCACAGTTCAGTTCCCAGCCCCCATGCTGGGTGACTCAGCCATCTATAACTCCAGCTCCAGGGGAATCTGACGCCCTCTTCTGGTCTCCGAGTGTGCTTGCACCCACACTACACACACATTAAAATAAACCTTTTTTAAAAATGGTGCTAAGAGCTTCCTGTGCCAGCTCCCTTAATCCTCCCATCAGCCTTTTACTACAAATACAAGAACAGAAATGAAAGCCTGAGTGGCAGCATGCTTGGTGCAGGGAGCTGACCAATAGCAAAAAGGAGTTTCTATCTCTCTACTTCTAGACCCACCATGCATAGTCACAGATGAAGTCAAAAGTAGGTATCCACAAAGAACAGCACCTTCTCTGAGAAAGAATTCTATGAAGGAAAGGGTCATCGTTGACATGTGTCCTCATCTTCTTCAAGCCTGACCTTTCCCATTTTCAGTAGGCCATATCCCAGCAGCAATCCCTCACAAGGTACTCGGGGGCCACAATCATGTCTGCCAACATCACCACTCTGGCTTCTCGGAATGACCCTCCCTGGCTTATGTATTAAAAGAAGAGTCTCTTTCTCCCTAGAATCAACCAGGAAACAATTGAAATACTTCAAACAGCATATGTAATGGGAAAGCACAAGATGCCAGCTATGCGAGCAGAGACGATCAGCGTCACGGAGAAGGTATTTCTTAAGAAATCCACATAGCATCTTCGCCTCCACACTTCTGCATGTCTTAGGAAGGAGAGGGGGGTGTTAGCTCTGCATTTCATTAAAAAAAATACTGAGATTTGTATCAAATAATGCAGTCCATACTATTGAGATAAAAATGGCATACATTTATTGCACATAATTATATACAATAAACTGCACAGCAGATTATGATACTAGGTGATAGAAAAGTTACCACATTACAGAGTAAGACTCCCTCCCAGCCACTGCGACTCAGGGATTGTTCTAACTCTCGGATTCTAGTAGGAGTGTCCTAGGCTGCTCTCCCCATACACCACTCATGCTGAGGGCTTCCCTTCCTGCCTTTGTTGACCAGGAACAGAAAATCCATACCCAGTGTATTTGTTACTTTTCTGTTGCTGTAATAAAACACTAAAACTGAGAGAACTTACAAAAGGAAGAGTTTATTTGAGCTAAAGGTTTAGAGTCCATAATGGTGAGAAAGGCACGGTGGCAGAGTTGGCCAGGCAGAAAACTGAGTGATCACATCTTCAAATAGGCACAAGAAGCAGAGAGTGACTGGAAATCAGGCAAGGCTTAAGAACTCACAAAACCCACCCCAAGTAAGGTGCTTCCTCCAGCTAGGCCTACCACCTAAAGCCTCCCAAAACAGCGCCACCAACTGGGGACAAAATGTCCAAATACCTGGAGCCTCTAGGGGACATTCTCATTCAAACCACCACATCCATTGTCACCAATCATTTCATAGTGATCCTTATGGATATATTTACTTTTCTCCAAAGCGCTGAGAACACTTATCTCTTGCTACTTGCTGGCTACACTGGATAGCTTTTCTTGTCAAATCTATACAACCTTGAATCACTTGGGAAGAGACTCTCCATGAGGGGTTGTCTATATTGAGGTGCCCTATGGACACATCTGTGAGGGATTATCTTAATTAAGTTAATTGGTATGTGAAGACCCAGCCCACTGGGAGTGGCACCATTTGCTAGGCAGGAGGTCCTGAACCATATAAGAACATAAAAGTCAGGGCTGCAGAGAAGACCCAGCAGTAAAGAGCACTGGCTACTCTGGCACAGGACCTGGGTTCAATTCCCAGCACGCATTTACTTGGTGGTTAACAACTGTCCAGAACTCCAGTTCTAAGGGATCTGACACCTTCTCCTGTGCTCTGCAGACATTGAACAACACAGGTGCACTTACATGCATGCAGGCAATACACCCATATGCATAAAATAAAAATAACAAATAAAATAATTTTTTAAGAGGGGAGGGGGGCTAAAGAGATGGTTCAGTGTTTAGGAACCATAACTCCAGTTCCAGAGGATCCAGGACCCTGTTCTGTCTTCTGCAAGCATTGCATGACATGGGTGCTCTTATATTCATCCAGGCAGAACACTCATACACAAAAAGTAAAAATAAAGTTTAAAAATACTTAAAAAGAGTTTTAAAAAGAGTGGAGAGCTCCAGCCGAGCACAAACAACTGAGCAGGTGCATATTCACTTCTTGCTGCTCTGGCCTGTGGATGTCATACAACCAGTTTAAAGTTCTGGCCCTGCAATCCCCAGCACCCACACGGTGGCTGAGAACCATCTGTGACTCCAATTCCAGGAGAACTCCAGTTCCAGGGGAATCCGAGACCCTCTTCTGACTTCCGCGGCATTGCACGACACAGGTGCACAGACCTACATGCAGACAGTACATTCATACACATACAAAAATAAATAATAAAACAAAAATTAAAAAAATAAAGTTCTGGTCCCGATTTCCCTGCAATGAAATTGTAAGCTGGAATAAACTCTGTTCTCCCTTAAGTTGCTCTTTGTCAGGGTTTTATATCCCAGTAACAGTCATGAACCCAGGGCACGGCCTCACTTGTAGGATGACTACGCAGTTGTATTGTACTTTATCTTGCTGACGTTAGACAGTAGGTGTTCTGCCTTAGGACATCTCTGAGGTATGCCATGTTGATTCCATGAATTTTCTGTGCTGTGCATTGGAAAAGTGCAATATATTATATTTAACCAAAAAAATCACTTCTTCATTTGGAGTTCATGAGGAAATGGAATTGCCTCATTAGGGAGAAATCTGGACATCATGAGACTTCTTGTGTCAAGCCATTAAAAATGGCAATGGCACTTTAGGATATTGCCATTTAAGAATGGCTGCCATGCCAAGCTTGTTTATTACACACCAGGCACTGGTTTAACGGGTTACGTTTACTACTGTCATTTGATTCAATGTTCACAAGACCTACAATGTCAGTGTTATTAGCTCCACATTAAAGATAAGAAGACAGAATTCATGGCTCACTCAAGGTCACATTTGTAATAAGTTGCTGAGTTGGTATTCAAACCGAGGTCCTTATGGGCTTGACAGCAATCCCAAAGACCACTGCAGAGTTTGAACTTTATTCTGAAGGCCAAGGGGAACCCAAGAGAGCAACATGAGATGAGAGCGAAGTGTTCTAATTTGGCAGCAGCATGTGGGTGGAGCACAGGGACATTACAGACTGGGCCTTGACAAAGGATGAAAACAGTAAGAGAAACAAAGATGCATTGGAGAGATGTAAAGAGTTGAGGCGATAGTACTTAAGGCTGGGCAGAGGAAGAAAATCCAAGATGGTGCCAGGGCTTCTCAGATGAGTGGCTTGGTGGATAGTAGAACCACTTGCTAGAGTTCGAGAATGAAGAGCAATATCATTAAGGAGAAAAGATGAGAACGGCATTGGTCACGCTGAAGTTCAAGTGCCTGCGGAGCACTCAATGGAGCATACAAAAAGAGCTGCATATTCAGACGCAAAACTCACAAAAAAGATTTGGCAGAAGTTGTAGGTTTTGGAGACATCACTTCATCTATGAGACTTGAAACCAAGGAGACAGATCATTCTCCAAAGAAAGTATACCGAAGAAGAAGTGGGATGAAGATGTAGCTGCTGACAGGAATGCATCTCATTCCAGTCCAAATGAAAACCTCCCTCTTTCCCCTGGGCTCTGGGCTATCTGCCACCCCACTCCTACTGCCTCCCAGGGTGCTAACAGAGCTGAGTTCTCTAAGCACAGAAAGGAAGAAATTCTCTCCATCTCCCAAATCCTGAGATGTTCTGCTCCTAGTAAGGCCGACAGGTACACAAGGAGTCAGCAGTTTCCTGCACATTCAGAAAAACTAGGGAGCTCGGCATTTCCCCAGTCTTGGGAGTAAGGCAAATGTAGGTTCAAATCCCAGACTGAATGTGAAATCTCAGGCAAGTGATTTCACTTCTCTAATGTCAGCTCTGCCAGCTATGAAGTGGGCTATTCAAACCTCAAGATCTAGAATCATGATTGAAAAGCTCAGGTGACATCCAAAACAGCCAGAGTGATGTGCTGCACATACAGAGACCCACACAGGAAGCACCGCCCTTCTCCATTTCCTCTCCCCTGTCTGGGATGGAGCCAGAATTGAGCAGAAACTCCCAGCTTCAGGCCGCTCCTTCACAATTCAAGCCTGGAGGGGCTTCTGGCAGGTCTGTGTTTTCCTAAGTTGGCCTCTCTAACTGGAGGCTGCAAAATCAGGCTCCAGGAAGCCCCAGCAAAGCCCTGGTCATTGGACCTGGTGGCTAACTGCAGAGCAAACTGTGGCCTTCTTTTTTTATACATAAAACACTAAGAGAAATTTTTCTCCTAGGCCCCAAGCGATCTTGTGTACAACAAACATCATTGAAATCAGCAGGTGTGTGTTCCAAGAGGAAACTGTCTCAGGCCTCTATGTGAGTAGTTTTTCCCATCTAGAAACACATAAAAAGAGAGAACAGCAGAGAGTACAAGGTAAGATCAAACCCCAGACACAGCCGGTGTCCAACTTCTTCAGAGGCATTTTTTACATAGATTCTGAGCCTCGGAATCAAAGTTATGCTGTTTCCTCAGATAAGCCCGCAGTCCCTAACCTCTGTCCTTGGTGTGTGTTCGCCACCTGCATTAAGGAGGTAATGCAGGCTCTCATGGAGTCTCTGAAGAAAGGGTTGTGGCTGTTCTAGTTTGAGGTTAATCATCAGCTCAGATGTATACAAAGCTTAGAAAAACCCATACCCTAGAGGTTATCTAGTCTATCCAGTTACTTTAAAGATGGGAGATCTGCTCTTGGAGAGGGAAAAGAACATCTGAAAGTTAGTAGCTGAGTTGGGGTGTGAACTCAGAGATCCTGAGGCTAAATGAGATGTTAAGTGTCATCTGCTCCCCTCAAGGCACAGAAGTCTTAACTCCACACATATGGAGTATGAAATTGGATAGCGAAAGAATTAAGAATGCCAGGGAGATGGATCCCTGAGCTTGCTTACAAGCTTGATGACCTGAGTTTGATCTCTGGTCAAGGTTAGGTAGAAGGAAAGAACTGACCCCATAAGGTTATCCTCTGACCCCCCCCCTTGGGACGCACAAGCCCCTCACTCCCACACATCATAAACACACATAATAATAATAAAATTAAATTTTTATTTATTTATTTATTTGTCTTTTTGAGACAGGGTCTCCCTGCAACCCCAGCTGTCCTGGAACTCCCTATAGACCAGACTGGCCTTGAACTCACAGAGATCCACCTGCCTCTGCCTCCCCAGTGCTGGGATTAAAGGCGTGCACCACCACACCTGGCATAAATGTTAAGGACAATTAAGAGATGCTGTACGTGGCTGAAGAGATACCTACATTGGTAAAGTGCTTGCTACAGAAGAAAGGGATCTGAGTTGGACCTCTAGAAGCTATGTTTAAAAAAAAAAAAAAGAAAAGTCAGGTGTAATTGTGCAAGTCTGTGACCCCAGAACTGGGGAGGCAGAAACAGGCAGGTCCCCAGGGTTCCCTGGCCAGCCAGCCTAGCCTACTTGGCAAGCTCCAGTACAATAAGAGACCTTGTCTCAAAACCTAAGTGCAGCCAGGCATGGTGGCATACACCTGTAGTCTCAGCACTTGGGAGGGCAGAGGCAAGTGAATCTCCTTGAGTTCAAGACCAGCCTGGTCTGTATAACATATTCCAGGCCAGCTGTATTAGTCAGGGTTCTCTAAAGAAACAGAAGCAACAGGACGAATATATAGCTATATACAATTTATTGATTTGCTCACGTGACAGAGTTCAAGGAGTCCAACAGTAGCTGCACCACACTAGAAAGGCGGAGAATCCAGGGAACTGCTCAGTCCACAAGGCTGGATGTCTTAGTAGTCCCAATCCAGTGCTGAAGGCCCGAATGGATTCCAGGAGATCTGCCGGTCTCAGTACATGCTGGGATCCAAAAGATTGATCACAGCAGCAAGACAAACTCACCAGATGAGAGAGGCAAGCCACAGGAGAAAAGGGACCAGCTCCCTCTGCCATGGCCTTAAATACTGCCTGCCGGCAGAAGGTAACACCCACATTTGGGGTTACCATCTCGGTTGAGGTGGTCCAATCAGAAGACCCTTTTTCTCTTATTTGTTCCTTAGTCAAGTCAAATTGACACCCAGGATTAACCATCACACCAGCCCAGGCTATATAGTGAGACTCTGTTAGAAAAACATCAAAAAACCCAAAGTGAGGCTGATGAGATGACCAAGCAACTCTGATGACCTAAGTTCAATTTCCATGACCCACATAGTGGGAAGAGAGGGCAGTCTCCAGCAGGTTGTCCTACGACCTCCACATATGCAGCATGGCACGTGTGTGCCTACACACATACACATAAATACATAAAAATGAAAAACGTAACATTTTTAGTGGCTGGCTCCTGAAGCATGACACCCAGGGTTGACCTCTGGCCTCTATGCACACCACATGCATGTGTGTCCCGAATGAGCACGCATTCACACACATAGACATATAAACATAAGCACACATACAAAGAGAAGATGTCATAGGGACATTACAGCACCCAGGCTTGGACTGACAAGATGACTCAGTAGGTAAAAGCTCTTGCCACAAGCCTGATAACAGAAATTCAATCACCAGGACCCCCATGGTAGAAGGAGAAAACCAACTCTTGGAGATGTCTTCTGGTCTCTGATCTTCATATAAGCCCCATGGCACAAAGAGAGAGAGAGAGAGAGAGAGAGAGAGAGAGAGAGAGAGAGAGAGAATAAATTTAAACTAAAGCATCTATGGACAAGCATCTAATGTTGGAATTTCTGTATAGAGTATTAATATTGTAGCAATACTCTGTACTCTAATAGCATAGTATAATAATGTAATAGTGTTCTATTATTCAAATATGAAGTCACTTTAGTAAAAGCATCACCATGCTTGACTCCATGAGGTGAAGAGGAGAGGTGAAGGCTCTGTAGGCACAAAGTATCCTTCAGAGGCAAGCGATTATCTAACCACTCTTCATTTAATGTCTTTATGTGCCAAGCACATGCTCAGTATGAAGGTCACAACCAAGAATTAAACGGCCTCTTAGACCTCCTGGATCAGTGGAAGCACAGATCTACAATACACGTGGCCCGCTGGCATGATGTCTGTCACTGCAGAAGTTCGTACCATGGCTTGAGGGATGGACGTGGGAGTGTGTTTGGGTTTTGGTGGACACAGTACCATCATCCTTTGGGATGAGGACAATGGGAACAGAGGACACACTCGGGTTACAGAGAAGGTAAAGAATCTCCTAAGCATGGAGGTGGTAGTGACAGTAAAGGAAGATGGTGGATTCAGCTTGGCAAATGGGCTCCTCGGGGATTCTGTAGGGTGAACCCCAGACTGTCCAGGAGGCGCCCGCTCCTGGCACATCAGCTCACAGCTCTGCTGCTTCTCAGACATGGACTACAATTCAGACTCTCCTAATATCTTCTCTTTGTCTTTCAAGGAGTTTCCCTTTTTCCTCTTTTGCCATCATTTTTATGGAGACAAAAGAGAGACATGTCTCTCTTTTGTCCCCATAAAATGTCCATCACATCTAACCAGGAGTCTCAGAAGTCAACATCAATAATTTCAGATGAATGGCTTTTATGCCAGAACTCAAGGTCGCCCAGAGAAGCAACCACGTCACATCCCAGACATCTGAGAGGGCCACACAAGGGAACGAGATAAAGACGAAGCAGGAGCCTGTGTACATCTCACTCTGCTTCTGTAATGTCCTCCCGACAACTCGTGACTAAGACTGGTTTCTGCTTGCACTCCCACAACCCCATGGCTTCCCAGCTCCCCTTAGCCAAACTCCCTTGAGCTCTGGTATTAGTGAAGAAGAACGAGAAGAACAGAATGAGGGGAGGTGGGTGAGGAAAGTATGAGGCACCAGGGGGTTAAAGAACAGAGAAGACACACCAGATACTAGCAGAATCAGGACCTTCTGGGGACGGAAGCAGGCAGCTCAAGCAAACAGAGTCCGCCAGTTCCTGCTTCCCGATCGGCAGTTGCGACATGATGAGAAATTTTCAGTCCAGAATTGAGGGCAGCTTTTTTATCATATATATAGATCATGGCTCCTTCAGTGCCAGACTCCTGCCTCGTCCACCTCCAACCATGTCTACTTGACAGAAGAGATAGTTATCACTCAATGGGTTGAGAAGGTCATGGGGCAATCTACTCTGTCTTTTTGCCTATTAAAAAATGATCTCTGGGGTTGAAGAGATGGCTCAGCAGTTAAGAGCACTGACTGCTCTTGCAGAGGACCTGGGTTCGATTCCCAGCACCCACATGATGGCTAATAACCATCTGTAACTCCAGTTCCAGGAGATCTGATGCCCTCTCCTGACCTCCACAGTCACTGAACAACATGGGAGCACTTATATACATGCAAGAAATACACTCAAAAAAAATTTTAAAATTAAAAAAAAAGAAATACACTCATACACATAAAATTTTTTAAATGATCTTTGTAAAAAAAGATCTTTATCTACTTTATGAAAGTGAGTCATAATGTTGATGCGTAGGTGGTACTGCCTTTACCAGAAATAAACCAACTCAATCTTTTTTTTTTTTCATGTGTCATCTAGGTTAAATTCATTTAGTGAAATAAAACTGTTCCTTTTATTTTTTTCTATCCTCCTACCCTTTTTTCTTTTCTCACTCATCACGCATTATTCATTCATTTAACAGTACAAAATTACTGACTCAGTACAGTATACTAGCCACTAGGCCACTCTAGAATTCAGCCTTCATTTCCAAGCTGGGTGCTAGAAATACCAGGATCCCTGTTTAAAGAACACAACCCAGGGGCTAGAGAGATGGCCTAGTGGTTAAGAGCGCTGACCGCTCTTACAGAGGACCCGGGTTTGATCCCCAGCACCCACATGGTGGCTGAGAACCGTCTGAAACTCCAATTCAAGGAGAACTCCAGTTCCAGGGGAATCCGAGACCCTCTTCTGACCTCCACGGCATTGCATGACACGGGTGCACAAACTTGCATGCAGACAGTACATTGATACACATGCAGAAATAAATAAAAAAAAAATTAAAAAAAAAAGAAGACAACCCAGAGTTTAGGAATCAAAAAGGAAGGAAAGTCCAAGTTCAAGTCTGGTGAGTTGATGTAGAAGGAAAAAACAAGGAGCATAATGGAGGAACAGGATGAAACAGACCCCAGAGGAAGCTGGGCCTTTACCTTCAGGGAAGGTCTGCTTCCCCTTGGAATCAGGGGAGCCATAGATGTGGTGACTTGGAGGGATCCTACATGGTTGTTAAGGTTTGAGTAAACATCTCAATGAAAAAACACATAGATTTAGAAAATCCTTAAGTAATAAGCTGTAGGCCAATGAGTCATTTTCCTTAATTAGCTTGGTTTTTCTATCCCAGGCGAGAAATCTCTCTTATTCAAGTGAAAACGTGTTTACTTAAATAAGATTCCTTGTCTTTAGGGCCTTTTTAGCATTTTAAGGGATGAGTGCAGTCATCCTTGTTTACCTCGCTGACTTTCACTTAGTCACCTTGGCACCTGATTAATTGTTATCGCTTCTTCATTACGGACTTTCACATGGGCTTCCCCCTAATCCTTCACACATCACCTCCTTTCCCTTCCTTGTCCGTGGTCGCTGCTGCGCCCTGGAAGCAGAAAAGACAGCTCTGTCTCCCTGTCTCTTTTTTCTCATTCCCTCGGTTCTACTACCTGTTGAGAAGTAATTTTCTAAAAGCTTCCCATTAGTTCCATCCCCCAGCTAAATTTCCCACAAGTGAAACAAACCATAAAGCAAACCCACCTGATCGTCTACATAATGCACTCTGCACACTTTTCTGCACATGCGTCCATGCACACGGCTCACCAAGCCGGCCTTGCACCTCCTTCGTGGTTTCTTGTGTTCCCTCTGTTGCAAATACAGAAGATGCTCACTCTTGGGACCTATTCGAAGACCTGAGCTCTCTCTCTCTCTCTCTCTCTCTCTCTCTCTCTCACACACACACACACACACACACACACACACACACACGCACGCACACAGGTTGGGCCCTTAATGGTGTCAACATTACTAATATCTTTGCAGTTATTTCTGCAAGAGAAGAATCTCTTCCTCTATGATATTGTCACCATAGTCAAGTGAGAGGAGAATCCTAGAGCCACCCACATTGGTGGCTGTGGAAAGATCTCTAATTCAGGGGCTGGAGTGATGGCTTAGTGAAGAACAGCACTTGGTGTTCAAGACTGAGGATCTGAGTTTGAATGCCCTGCACCCATGCAAAGGCAAGCATGACCACATGCATGCTTGTAACTCCAGGAGTGGGGGTGGGGGGAGAGGCAGAGGGAGGAGGATCCCGAGGCTTGCTGGCTGCCAGTTCTAGGTTCAGTGAGAGACCCTGTCTGGAGAGAACGAGGTGGGGAGTGACAGAGCAGAGGCTTGATGTCCTCCTCTGGCCTCTGCTCTCTCTCTCTCTCTCTCTCTCTCTCTCTCTCTCTCTCTCTCTCAAATCACTTTCTTAAAATTGACCCCTGATTATCTTTACCCCCTTCCTTCGTTCTTCACCTATAAACTGGGCCAAGCAGCACTGGACCAGAAGACCTCTCAGGAGCTCTATCTAGCTCCACCTCAGAAAGCCCATTCAAAAGCCCCCTACCTGTCCATCCCACGTGACTTCCTTGATGAGGACATTCACACCCTGGTATGAAGAACTAGGCTGATTGAGCTCAGTATTCAAAAATATTCAAACTTAAGTCAGAAACAGAACATACATAAGTCTCTTCTGTTCAGACATCTCCAAAAGATAATGAAGCCAACTAAGAACTCAGCCTCAGTTACCACTGTTGGACAAATAAAAGTGCTAACATCCTATGTGGGCCTCACATTTCCCTAGAACCTGAGAGTTCCATCAAGGAGCAGAAATCTGCAAGCAGGTTTGTGTGCAGGCAGCTTAATCCAAGCATTATTCTTGGGACTGCAACTGTGAATGGAAGGAAAGTCAGTCCAAAAGATATTTGTGCAATGCCTATGCTTTCCAAAATATCCCAGAAGCACTATCACATTTGACCCTCACAAGAGTTGAATGAAGAAAGTGAGCCATCAAGAACATTAGGAAGGTCTTGTATGTGATCAGTGCTGTGAGAGGTATATAGGATACACCAGTGTACAGACAGACTGGAGGCCCGTCCTTCACAGAGCTCACATCCCAGCAGAATAGGATTTATTGTTGGACTGGGATGAATAGGAAATCTCAAAAATGTACATTCCCAACCACTACACAATTATGGGAGAAGCACACTGGTAAAGTTTGATAGTTAATCATAACAACCACCGTTTATTACTCAACAAATATGTACCAAGTGCTTACTAAATGCCAACGCTCTGTGCTCAGTGTTTTACATCTGTTATCGTATTTAATCTTTATGCTAACCCTGCAAGGCAGGTATTATTATCTCCATTTTTCAAACAATGAAATTAAGACTCAGAGATTCAGTAGCTTGCTCAAGTTCCCCCCTGCTGGTTTGTGATAGAGTAGAAACTAGTGTGATCCATCCTTCTGGTAAAAACAAAAGAGGGCTTTAAAAAGGGGAAAGTTGAGTGGGGTCTCAACTGAATACACGTTCCACTGAGGAGGTCATCTGGGCTCGAGTTCAATGCCATGATGTTGCAAAAATGTGATACGGATTTATGCTTGAAAAGCAAGAGGTTTAAATAGCTGGGCTTGTAGGGCAGGAGTTGCATGCGAGGCTGCTGGGCTAGAGAGGGGCAGTCTGAGAAGGGCTTCTCAGCTAGATGTTCTCGGAACTTCCCGGAATGTTCTCCAATACAAAGAAGATGATCTATACACAGCACACTGAGGCAAGTGGGCAAGGCTGAAGTCTTGAGCAGTCCCTGGAGCTCCTGCTGCCCCAAACCTGCGACAATCGCTGTCTATAATCCCTACGACTCATTGTATATTCTTCCATACAGCTTGTGAAGCCCTCCAGTAAGTATCAAGGAACCATCAGAGGGCTTCAAGCAGACGGAGGACATAAGCAGAATGGCAGAGTTCGAGGGGTAGATGGGAAAGGAACTAAAGCAAGAAGAAGAGCTGGAAGAGTAGGGTCTAAGCTCAGGGTGGTGGCTGGGAGCACAGCTCATGTGCAAGGGCTCAAGAGGGATTGATGGGGGGCAGTGACAGCCCTTGGTGATAGTTGGAATGTAGCTGGGGTGAAGGTTTAGCTGAGGAACATTCTAAGGTTTCTAGAGAAAAGGGAGACTTAGAATTCATTAACAAAATCCTCTTCTTTGGGGGAAAATTCCAGCTCTGTATTGTTGATATTTCATAGAGCAGGGCAGACATTTCTCAATCAATCAATGAATTGGTTAGGAAAGGGAAAGTGGACCACAAAATAGAGAAATAAAACACTCTGCAAGAGAAGTTTGCACGCTGGAAGCTAATAGACAAGTTGTATTTATTGAGATCTGATATCTGACACACTCAATAAAAAAGTCAGAATTCCGCTGTCACTTGCTACACAAGATATCCGTTCCCCTCCTACAGAGCAAAGCCCTAAAACGTTACTGAAGGAGACAGCAATGGAGGAAGTGTTTTCTCAAATAGAATTCCATTTCTCCTTTATTGTTTCTTCCTGCAGGGGAAAACGATGTGGTGAAATTGGTCTGTCGTTGTTTTTCATTTAACAAACAGAAAAGAGATAGAAACATTAAATACCACAAAACTCCCTATTGTCAAATGACTAAACGCCCACTGCATAGCTCAGCTGACAGCCATGCGACCAATTCTGAACATTAAGCCATGGATTGAATAACTGTTCAGCCATTCAGAAATAAGACTATGGGGCAACATTGATGATGATGATGATGATGATGATGATGATGATGAGAGCTGAAACAATAACCAATGAGAAAATAAAGCCTTTGCTGCTCAGACCCTCAGACACAGAGAGATATCATTTCCCAAGTAGCCAGTGTTTCTAAGACTTAAGCATTTGTTTGTTCCTTCAGTACCATACCACCATAGCTTTTTGTTTCCTCAGTGCAGCCATTGGCTAAAACTTCTTCAGAAAAATACCCCATCCTTTACTATAGCTCTGTGTGGATTTTACAGAACAAACTAGAATCCCAAAGGCTCAAGGTCATCACTGTGCATTCCATGTATTGTTTTGGGCTAAAAGACTCACGATTATGTGTGAAATGTGTAACATTTGCCCAAACATGAAATGGCATCTATTTTTAGTGCTTTTTCTCTGTTTTTATGGCTGTTTTGTGTTCTCCTTTGCTGTTAGGCTTTGACCACACATTCAGACTATCAGTCCTCTTAAATCTTAAGCCTAGTTTCTTTTCCATACTATATATTATTTCTATTCTACTGAGGTTCTGGAAAATAAATAACCGAGTGTGTTATTGGGATTGTACATAAGGAAAGAGTAAGCAGGCTCCAAGAAAAGCAGAGGTTTGTTTACCCATAAGCAGTGGTTGGGCAGCCTTAGTCCCTGTGACCCTGTATTGCATAAAAGTTGCAAGGGCTGGGAAAATTGGACATCATCCAAGCCTGAGTTTGGATGAAATGATCATAATGAAATGACTTTGTATCTCTCGGCCTCAGATTCCTCCTTAAAACAATAGAAATGGTGGTGCACGCCTTTGATCCTAGCACTTGGGAGGCAGAGGCAGGCAGATCTTTGTGAGTTCAAGGCCAGCCTGGTCTACAGAGTGAGTTCCAGGACAGCTGGGGCTACAAGGAGACCCTGTCTCAAAAAGACCAAAAAAAAAAAAAAAACCAAAACAAAACAAAACAAAAAACCAATAGAAATGGTGTCATCTACTTCTTTGGAGCAATTGTGGAAATTAAATGACATAATACACACAGAGTTCCTAATACCAGTCTGCCACATCGCTGTTCTCTCTAGTCATTAAAACTATTATTAATAAAAGAAAATTAGAGCTGATTTTGTGGCATTGCTTGTTGACTGTTCAAATGATAATTTTCCTCATCACCTGTAAACTAGAAAGAACATTATAAGCATGAAGGGCAAAGAATTCAAACCCTAGTTAAATGGAGAACTAATCATGGTTGGGGGAAATGCTCATCCCTTTATGATAATTAAGATCCAGTCAGGGTCAAGGGCTTGAGATCAAGTTACCTAGCCAAGATTTCAATTACAAGTCAGTAAGAATGCTGGGAAGAGACTGGGAATGGGTGACAGAGGCACAGCAAGCAGGAAGGACACAGGAAGAGCCTCCTCAGAGGTGACTGTCACCCACACTCTTCTCCCTAACAGAAGAGAGTTTAGCTCTCGAGGGGGTGTTAAGGTTTGGATCTGAAATGGCCTTCCCAGGCTCATGTTTGACAAACTTGGCTCTCAGCTGCTGGTGCTGTTTGAGTTCTAGAAACTTTGGGAGGTGGGGCCTCACTGGTTGAAGTAAGCCACTAAATGCGGGTCTGTAAAGGTTCTCCTTAGCCCCGATCCTTGGCTTGCTTGCTGGTTGCTGTGATGTCAACAGCCTCAGCCACACTCTCCTGTCATGAACTGAGCTGCACCACCATGCTTTCCCTCCACGGTGGACTGAAAGCCCAGGAAACTGTGAGCCAAAATGAATCTTTCATCCTGAAGTTGCTTCTGTCACAGCAACACAAAAGTAACTAACATAGTGAGGGTGCATTAGTGGATATGTATATATATGTTTGTGCATTTCCAAAGTATACTTGTGTGGACAGGTACATGTGCAGGAACAATAGGATTTCATAATGGATTGGTTTTTTTGGTCACAAGGTCCATGACACACATCACTAGGTTTTGTGGTTAAAAGTAATCGAGACAGGTGAAAGTCCTAATGGACACTGGTAATCAAGCAAGGGTCAGGAGCCAAGAAGAACATTCTTGGACATGCATAGGTCAGAGGGAGCACAGCCACATTGAGACAGCATCTACAGTCACTTTTACTAGCTAGTGGGCACTGCTGGCCAGGAGAGGATGGTCAGGCTGCCTAAAAGGACAGAGGTGTCAAAATATCAGTGATGTCCTTTATGAAGACGCATCTTTCTGATCACAATGCGTCTCCTCAATCTTGGCCCTGGTAGGCTTGCTTGGATTTTGTTTGTCCCCAAATCCAATGAACTTTATCAAAAGAATCAATTTATAAGCACTGTTTTTAAAAGTGTGTTTCTATAGTGCTGTGATCAATGTGGATATGCTCTTTGGTCCTGGGTTGTGTTTGCTCTGTAGTTTTTGTATCTAACGCAAAATCTCAGCACCTTTATCGTGTGCTTTACAAAAATGTCACGATGCCCCAGCGGTACTGCTGCACCATCATTTGCTTGATGACTCTTCTACTGTTGAACTCTCTAAAGTTTATTTTCTGTTATGAAACAGTCACACTGTGAACACCTTCACCGTTTCTTCTTCATTTGGAGGTTGTTTCCTTTGGAGAACCGTCTAGGATATGGAATTGCCAGTTCAAAGGGTATAAGCTGTTTTCATAGCTCCTGTGACTCACCAAACTTATGAGCTTGCTTTTATCACTACAAGATTTTCCAGAAAACTGTTGAATCTAATGTTATGTGTTACTGCTGTGGGCTGCTGAGAAGCACTGGGTGAGTAAGTACGAAGAAAGTGTTAAGAGAAAAGCAAGTCTGAAGGGGGAAAGAGAGAGGAGGAGAGAGGAGGGGAGGAAGGTGAAGGGAAAGCGGAAAGGATGAAAGGGGACAGGAAAGTGAAGGGCAAAAAGGAAATTAAAGGGGGGCCTGGAGAGATAGACTAGCGGTTAAGAGCACTGACTGCTCTTGCAGAGGACCCGGGTTTGATCCCCAGCACCCACATGGTGGCTAAGAACCGTCTGTAACTCCAATTCCAGGAGAACTCCAGTTCCAGGGGAATCCGACACCCTCTTCTGACCTCCGCGGCATTGCACGACACGGTTGCACAAACCTACATGCAGACAGTACGTTCATGCACATAAAAAATAAATAAAATTTTAGGGGCTGGAGGGATGGCCTAGCGGTTAAGAGCGACGACCGCTCTTGCAGAGGACCCGGGTTCGATCCCCAGCACCCACATGGCGGCTAAGAACCGTCTGTGACTCCGGTTCCAGGAGAACTCCAGTTCCAGGGGAATCCGAGACCGTCTTCTGACCTCCGCGGCATCGCACGACACGGGTGTGCAGACCTGCATGCAGACAATACATTCATACACATAAAAATAAATAAATAAATAAAAATTAAAAAAAAAATAAATAAAATTTTAAAAAATTAAAAAATAAATAAAAAAAGGAAGTTAAAGGGAAGAGAAAGTGGGGAGGGGAGGAGAGGGAAGAGGAAGGGAGAGGAAGAGACAGGGAGGCGGGGAAGGGGAGAAGAAGAAACTGGAAGGGGAGGGAAGGAAGGTTAAGTAAAAGAGACAAAGGCATCTAGGCAGAAAGCCCGCGCTTTGCAGAGATGAGTCCCTACTTTGTGACCTCGTGGTGGCTCTCAGCTTGTAATGCCATCTGGATGTTGAGAGGGAAATATCGTGTGTGGCTTTCTCTAAGCTGACACTTGCACCCTTGGGTGCCTCCATAAACCGCTTCCTAACCAGTGGCTTTGTGTCATTTGAGCTCTGCCTCCATGACATCACTCCAAAGGTGAAATATCAACACGAGTCCCTCCCAGCTACAGCAAGCAGATCCTCAGAGCCTGGCTTAGGACCCCAGGAGTTTCTGCCTTGCCTTCCCCTGCCCTCCCCCCAGAAGTTTCTGTAAAGCTCAATTATGCTGCCACCCACTTTGTCCTTTCTCTTTCTAAACCCCCAGAATTCTGCCTTTGGAGTCAGAAGTGAGTTGGGATCCTGGCTGTGCCATGCAGAGGCCGTTGGCAAGAACTTTCCCCTCTCTAGGCCCTCGTTCCCTTCTCCTGGAAATTGAGGCATGATTCTGTACTTGGCACTAGTATGAGCTCCGTGAATACCCATATTGTATGATTATAGCCTGTATGGTCTGACCTGTGCCTAACCCAGCAATAGCGAGAATAAAATCTGAACAATAAAATTTCTATTATGTCTTCATCTATAAAATGGAGATAATATAACCCATTGAGGGTGCTATTGTGAGGCTTAGAGGTGCACCTAGCAATATGTAGTTGACACTTGATTGCTGCTCTGTTATCTGGGCCCCTTTCTTTTCTTCTGTTTGGATAATCACAGTGGTCTACATCACTACAGGAGCATATACTAATTCTCTCCCTCTGAGGCCCTCTTTGAGGTGGACAGGGAGATAAACTAGATGTAGAGAACCCCAAGGCAATGGGTTGGCCCGGCCTTTTATAAGGCAGAAAGAATAAACAAACTGTTGGTGGCTGAGACACAGCAAAACCTCAGCCACCAGGGACAGAGACCTGAATGGAGCTTTTGACAAATCAACCTGACCTTACATCTCAGAGCCCCAGCAGAGGGTCTGTCTGCAAGACAGATTCTGGACTGGTGAGTTAGTGCTCCCCAAAGGAGAGGTGAGAGCCAGGGCAAGATCTTTGTGATTAGAAAGAGTAAGGGGACAGCCACAGAACTGTGAATAAAATGCCTAATTGTACCTGGGGTTTTATATTTCATTAAACCCTATTTTAACTGCATGTCTTTTCATCATGAGTGGGTGGTTACTGCTGGAGAGGGTTATTATGCTTAACTATTTTAACAAGAGTTTTGTTATGTGTAAGGGAGAGCAAATTGGGTAGAAAAGTGTGCACAGCTCCATTTCTCTCCTAACTTTATGGCCATGGCCAAGGCTGCAACCGAGACTCAGCAGTGGAAGTCCAAGCACAGAAGAAAGTGGTTCCAGGCAAGGGATGCTGGGGAGGGGAGACAGAGTAATTAGAGCTTAGAAGCTAGACTGATAAAACATCAAGAGGAATAATCTGGGGGGGGCGGGGGGAGAGGTAATCCTCAGCATGGGGTCACACTGACTCCGCCTATCTCTCATCCTGGCTGAAAGTGTGACTACTGTGGCCAGAAGTTACCGAGTTCTCCACAAGTTCAGAGGATAAAGTGAATGGAAACTTCTGTGGGAAACGGGGAAAGTCTACGGTGATAGTTCTCAGCCCAATCAAGAAAGAGCCTGCCCCCACCTGCCACCCCCAATGTGCTGTACCCATGTCTGGTAGAATAATCTTTGTCAAAAATTTTTATCAACATTTAGCATCAGTATTTCCTGTTCTTCCCATGTCTCCCATTAGCCTGGAAGCTAAGGCAGGGATCCTATCTAAGCAGATGTTATAGTCTCAGTACCAAAGATGATACCCAGATCCTCCATGTGTTCAATAAATGTCCACCACAGTCATTCCTTTCAGCTGACTGCAACCAACTTAATTAAGACCATGTACTCTAGAGCCAGACCACTTGGCCTCATATCCCAGTTTCTGACAACCCATTACTTATCCAGCCTATGCCTCAGGTTCCTCCAGAACAAAAGAGCTATAATGGCAGCTCTGTGACAGGTAAGTGAGTTAATTGATGTTCATTGAGCACAGTAACAGAAACATAGTGCTCAATCAGTGTCAGTTCTCCAGCATTGTCACCACCATCATCGTTGTCATCACCATCAGATAAATTTCAGAGAACAGGAACAAGTCACCAAGCCCTTCCTCAATTTCCTCTTCTAAGTTGAGTTGCCTGCTCCTTAAGATCATATTTGGCTTTGACATCTTTTGGACTTTCTCAGTATTCTGTTTTATTCATTGTGTATATTGGTTGCAGAAACTTCTGAATCCTAAACTAGGATTCTCTGACGTGTGTGTGTGTGTGTGTGTGTGTGTGTGTGTGTAGTAAATGCATGTTACAATTAGCCAAGGGGTTCTGCTCAAAACACTCAACTTCCCCATGGAGAATATTGAGAAAGACTGAGAAAGAGATGAATAGCATGTTTGGCAGAATGCATGAGCTCTGGAGGGGTGGGGGGATGGGGGGACAAGGGTCTAGATTTGATTAAAAAATATATGTATAAATAAATAAATTTTAAAAAGAACAGAATAGCTATAATTCTAGCTTTTGGTTGTTTCAACATTTGCTCTTTTAGCCTAGCATAGTGGCGCATGCCTTTAATCCTAGCACTTGGGAAGCCAAGGCAGGTGGAGTTCTGAGTTTAAGACCAGTGTGGTCCACAATAGTAAATTCCAGGCCAACCAGAGCTACATAGTAAGACCCTTTCTCAAAACAACAATAACAACAAAACCCCCAAAACAAAACAAAACAAAATACTAAAATAGGTTTCCTATAAAAGCATTAGTCAACAGTATTTACTTAAATTGTAGCAACATAATTCAGGTTTTGAAACATTTTAGCAGTTGTATATAAGTGACATTTTGTTGTTTCATTTCTTATATTACATAATTTACTGTGTTTCAAGACAATATTTTTTAAATTATTTAGATACTAAATTTACCTATTTTGATTATTTAGAATGATTCTTTGGGGTTTGGGAATGTGATTTGTATGTTTAAATTTTTTATGGATATAATTCAAAGGAATGTATAAATTGGTCTTTTGTTAAGTGGCTTTTTAATTGATAAATTTCTCATGTGATTTTTTTTGGTATCCATTATCTATATTTAATAGATATAGAATGGAAATAGATTATTTTCATAAATAACTATATAGATTTTCCCTATTAAGAAAAAACAATTAGCCAAGGGGAAATATGTCCAGAAAACTAAATTCTGTGCAAATACATCATATAATGCACTGCAGACACAAGCAAATATCTTTGCCTGTCTTCCTGTTTGAGATGATCCACATGAGAGCTTTTATCCATTACTGTACCTAGCAAAGAGTTAAGGGCACATCTGATAATAAAATGGCAAGCTCTGTGTGTCACCTTGTCATAGAACCTACTGTCCTTTGTGGATGGACGAGCAGAATAATGTGAAATGAGGAGTTGAGGAAAATAGCAGAAGTTGGACTGAGGTGCCAGGGAAAGGCAACCATAAAACCACTGAAAATGCAGCGAGGGAAAAGGTGTGCCACCATGGAATCTAATTACTCTACTCAATGGTATTCACTGAATGCAACCTTTCAGGTAAAAAAAATGAGGGACATATGAAGCTTAGATCCTCCTATGTATATTCATAAAGTCTCCAAAAGATCACACTAGAAACACTAGCACTTCAGGAAGGAAAAACGAGTGCCTTGGGTTGCGGAGGGGGGTTATTATGGAAAGCTCTTTTGTCTTTCAGAACTGTGTGGATATTTTACCCATTTGAATGGATTGTGGGGGCACTGATGCTGGAACCGAACCCAGGTTCTTGCACACGCTAAGCAAACATCTTACCAGTAAACTATATCAGCTGCTAAAAATAGCTTCTTAAACTAATCATCTGAGAGGGTGAGTACAGGATGAATCAGAAGGTGGGGCCTGGTTTGTGTTCTGCCTGCCTCTATCTGCATCAGTCGTGGTTTACAGCAAGCCCCCTAACTTCTAAGCCTCTTCGCCTAAAGTGAGAGGAATGAATTAGGTTTTCGGCACAGCCCTGACTCTCAGCATTCTCCTTTCGGGAACAACTGTGCTGTAGCCACACATCTGGCCCTGTGCAGGCCTCCCCCACACCTGGCCCTTCCCACCTATGGTCTTCCTTCTGTGGGTCAAGTACCTTCATGCACTATCTTTAGCATGGAACTTGCTGGGGGTAGAGGAGAGATATCTGAAAGCTTGAACTCAAGAAAAATGAAGGGGATTAAGAGGACAACAAACAAACAAACATAACAATCAGCTGGGTCGTGTAAGGAATAGCCCAGAAGGAAAACTCCAAGAGGCTAAGTACACAAAAAAGCCCGATAGAAGAGGCAGTGTGGATGTGAGACAGGATGAAATCCATTGTGACTGCTCGACATTAACTCAGGTTCTCAGACACTGAAGCCAGCTTTAGGGCCCCCAAAGTACCCTGTGGCAGGGAATATGGAGGGTTTGGCGTGAGACTGGGAAAGGAGAAAGGAGAAGAAAAGAGAAGACAGAAAGAGGAGGCAAGAGAGGAAGGCAGAGTGAGAGAGACACCAGCAGGTGAGAAACCAAGGAAAGGAAAAGCGAAGAGGTTTTATGCTCACAGGGGCCCGTGAGAGCCCCTCTACTCCACTGTCCATTGGTGCGAACACTAAAAGCAGCACTAGCTGATTCTGTGGCATCATTCCAAAGGGAAGCACAGTTAGCATTCTAGGCAGGACACCAAGAAGCCATTGTCACTGACCCTCCTTGCCACCCATATCACCTCCACAAAAATCCCAGAAGTGAAAGCAAATAAGATCTCAAGATCCTTAGATGAATGACCAGGGAGTGAGGGGTGAGATCCAGTATGTACAGTAAGCTCACATTCTACAGGGCTAGAAGACTACTTTGTAAGGATACCAAACACCCAGGTTCCCAACAAGGAGCAGAACTGTGGGAGAAACAACCAAAGGAACTGGGAACACTTAGCCTGGAGAAGACAGGACAGGCCGGAGGATGTTGTTAGGCAAGTGGATACAAGGGTCCCTTGACTGCTGAAGGACTTTGAGTTCCTGTCTGGAGTTCCAATATGAGAGGAAGATCTTATTTTGAAAGGTTCCCAATGGATAAGTTAGGGGGAACTGGAACACTTCACAAAGAGAAAAGTTTCATTCAGCACATGTCCTAGGATAGAATCAGCCTCCAGTCCCTGTCTCTGAGAGGATTATTGAAGAGCTTCCCATGCAGGAGGGAGGGGCAGAGCTAAGTAGCATCTGATGCCATCCAACCCTGAATGGTAGGGACTATGGATTAACAGGTACATCAAAGGCTTTAGGGCTTTAGTGAGGCCTATGCAAGCCAACAAAAGTGCTGAATGTAGTGGTACATACCTGTGATCTTAGCGCTCAGAAGACTGAGGCAAGAAGATCAAAAGTTCAAAGCCAGACCAAAGTCAGACTGGGCTATGTAACAAGATCTTGTCTCAAAAACAAATCAAAACCAAAACCAAAAGCAAAGCCTTCTTGTATGGGTGAAAAGAGCTTTTAACTGCAGCAATGGTCACATGGAAGGATATAGACTGGCTCCTGTGAAGAAGACCCTCCTGCCACTGTACAGAATATCAAAGAGACTGCCAGGTGCCAGGTGCCAGGGATGATGTGCCCAGATGCCGAAATGATAAGGAAGCAAAGGGGACATTTCTTAAAAGTTTATTATTGGGAAGTTCCAGTGCTGGCTTTTAATTTCTTGGTGGAGAGGATGAGAAGGTCAGCTTGTGCATAAGTTCACGGGTTTGTTTGGCTGGCCAAGGAAATCGATCAGAAAGGAACAACTGAGCCATACAAGTGGTAGTTGGAGGACACAACGATGGAGCTTAACTGCCTGAATGTAAATCTTACTTAGTAGTAGTCATGTGGTTTTGAAGGAGAAACTTAACCACTCTGAAGTCAAGGATTTTTCTCTTTAAAATGGGAAAAAATAGTATTTTCTAATCAATATTAGTAATCCTAGAAGGATTATTTTGAGGTGATGATTAAACACTTAGGACATTTATGATACTTATTTTAGTGTAAAACACTTATAACAGTCCCTCGGACTTGGGAAGGCTCATGATGATGACAGAGAAGAAGAAAAAAGAGGAGGAGGAGGAGGAGGAGGAGGAGGAGGAGGAGGAGGAGGACGAGGAGGACGAGGAGGACGAGGAGGATGAGGAGGACGAGGAGGAAGACCTCAGTGTTAATAAGTCAGATTACAGTTCTATTTGAATAAAGAAACAGCCTGACTCTTAGCTTTATCTTTACGGCCAAGAGTGGACCCGAACTCAGAACTGCTCTTCCCTTTTGATGTCTCTCAGAAGTGTGCTCCTGAGCCAGGCCTCATTCACACTTTTATTTAAACCATCTCTCTAGCAACAATTTGGGAAGTAGAAGCTAGAATCCTACCCTTATCACAGAAACTTGTCCTTTGATCCCTAGGCTGAAAATCACACACACAATATCAAACAGACTCTTCTCCCAGTTTTCAATGAAAAAGACAAAGCTCAATGTTTCCAGTGCTTTGATGTGCTAATTTAAACACACCCACACTCATTCACTATCTTGGGTGGAGGGCAAGGTGGGGTCAAGAGAGATCAATGTCACATGCCCAGGTCACAGGAGAACATGGCTGAGTGAACTTGTTTACATTATAAACAGTAGCCTCTTTGTGCAAGGTTAGATAAAAGTCTAGATTCTGTCCATATTTAAGTTTCATACAGATGGTGTAATGATGATGATGATGATGATGATGATGATGATGATGATGATATCTATCCTACTACTTCTGAAAGAGCGGAAAACTTGGGCCTTCGGAAATACTCAGAACTGGGTTCAAACTTTGCACTTAGATTCCACAATAGTAAAGAAAACCAAAATTCTTTCCCCACAGGTTAGAGTAGTTAAAATGCATGCTTTTTTGCTCTGTGTTGGGCACACAGCACTTGTTCTAGAAAATACATTCCTTTCTCTTCTTCCCCTGTATCAAAATGTTTCATCAATGTGTCTGCACACTTAGCTAAGAGACAGGGATCCAAATATGAAAAAGAAAAAGTTCTTGTCTTCAAAAGCCTCATAGATCACAAAAAAGACTTAGACACACAGTGACACTGGACTATGCCAAGAACTGTCACAGGGGGGTCAATACAAAGTGTTTGTTGGGCTCATGAGACAGAAAGACCAATTCTCAATATAATAAATCAAGGAAATACCCCAGGACCCTATGGTTAAATTGGAATTTGGAGAGGATTTTGCTGGACTGATCAAAGTATGGAAGAGGGTGGAGGATTTCAATCAGCCTAGGGGACATGCTACGCATGTGGTCATCAACGGGCCACCAGTCATCTTTGCTTGGAATCATTTTCTCCGCTTTGTGTGCCAAGACCTCTGGAGGCCTGAGCAAGGTGTCACCCCTCTTCCCCACTTCCTGAATGAGCTATGCATTTGGAGAATGGACAGGGAAACAAGGAGAACGGTGGCACTGGGTCAATCCACAATAGCACGTAGACATCTCAAGGAAGAAACCACGAGGAAATAAGAGCCAGAAACAGCAGGACCAATGCTTTAAAGGCTTTTTTAAAACAGTTTCAGGGGCTAGAGAGATGGCCTAACGGTTAAGAGCACCGACTGCTCTTGCAGAGGACCCGGGTTCGATCCCCAGCACCCACATGGCGGCTGAGAGCCGTCTGTAACTCCAATTCCAGGAGAGCTCCAGTTCCAGGGGAATCCAAGACCCTCTTCTGACCTCCGCGGCATTGCACGACACGGGTGCACAGACCTACATGCAGACAGTGCATTCATACACATACAAAAATAAATAAAATAAAATAAAAAACAAGAGTTTCAGGGCTAGAGAGATGGCTTAGCGGTTAAGAGCGCTGACTGCTCTTGCAGAGGACCCGGGTTCAATTCCCAGCACCCACATGGCAGCTAAGAACCATCTTTAAGTCCAGTTCCAGGGGAATCCAACACCCTCTTCTGACCTCCGCGGCATTGCACGACATGGTGCACAGACCAGCATGCAGACAGTGCATTCATACGCACAAAGAATAAATAAAATAAAATAAAATAAAATAAACAAAAAACAGAGCTTCAAAGCACTCCAGTGTGAGATGCTGGGAGGTGTCACATGCTTGTCTTGGCTGTTCTGCAATCCAGGCCACTAGCCCACCCCACCTTGGCTAGAACAGGTCTCTGCATTCCCAGGACAAAAACTTGGATCCAGGCTGGGAGTCCTGGAGTAGGAGCCTTTCTCAGGAATGTGGTACACAGGCAGCCTCAGGATGCCCTGCCCAAGCCAGCCACTGACAGGTGCCTTCAGAGAAATCGAATCCAAAGCTGAAACTCAGCACTGCCCAGCTGCAACAGTCTCCTCCTCAGATGCACCAGAAGGGTCTCCAAGTGTGTGTGGCTGTGTGCTTGAGTGTAGGTGTGGATGCATATGTATAGCATGTGTCTGTTGTGGGTACGTATATATACATGTTTGTGAATGCATGAGTTGTATATAATATATGGTAATATATTCGTATACCATATATGTGTATATACATAATGGAGAATGTGTGTTATATACCACGTTTATACAAATAATGCACAAATGGATGCTATATGTACAATAATGTATGGTATTCATATATGTGTGCATAGTGCACATGTGTTGTGTCACATGTATTGATATGGATGTGTGTGCCTGCTGTGAGCAGGAATCGACAAGAATATATGCAGACTGTATCATAGGTTTAAACAAACTTATTTATTGAATAACTACTTATCATTATACCTCTTCCTAGCTAGCTTGAGAGCCTCTTACCCAGAGGAACCACAGCCAGGCGAGTTTTCGTCAGGTTGCGTCCCTTAGAGCTAGCGAGCGATGTCGATCTGTCGCTTGCCTTCGGAGGTGGCTCTTCGTCCTCCGGTTGCTCCAGGAGGGGCCCGAGCAGAGGATATTCTCCTCTCCCGATCTCGCGTTTGGAACGGGGCTCAGACAGCTCCTTGGCGGGCCGTTTCCACGATGAGCCTCTGGACTGTGCCGGGAGTGCGGTGGTGATGTGAGGCGAGGTGCCTGTGGGTTCCTCTGGTTTTATAGCTCTCAATGGGAGTGTCCTCCCTCTATCTAATCTACACATATGGTCCAACATTTTGGTCAACATGTTTTGCACAGCACACATTAAAGGTAAACATGTTTTTCACAACAATATGGTTATCACAGCACACTTCAACAACATGTTTTCATTTAGTTTTACAAGATGTTTTTTACAGCAATCTTTGAATAACAAATATATTTTTATATTCCTAACAGTGCCATTATAGGAATTACATGGGGGATGTGGTATGTGTATAATGTGTGCCTGTGTATTTGCACAGGGATTTTGTGGGTGTATGCAAGGTGTGTGTGTGGTTGTGTGGATGAGCAGGAAATAAGGGGCTCAGAGACCTTCTTCTCCAGATCCCAGACCCAAGGAGTTGCTCCATGAAAAAGAAGCCCTCTAGGACAGTGAAAGAAACTCCAGCCTAGCACTGTGTCTCTCCTGCTCAGAAACCTGCTGCTCAGTTCACAGACCTGGCTGAACCACTCCTTATTCATCATGACAAAGTGAGAGTTCCTCCCCATGCCCAAGTCTTCCCTCTGCAATCTCCTGTCCTCACGAGTCTTCCACAGCTCAGATGTCTGTCCTCTCGAGGTCAGGAGCCTTCCCCACTATCTCATCCCTCACATCTGCTCTCTGAGGAATGTCTGGAAACCCGTTTATTCCAAAGGTAAGAAAGTTCAGAGGGCTGCATGTCCTAGTGAGGTTTAGAAGGTATGTGAAGAGTCTTCCTGTATATCCTGCATGCCAAGCAGCCACGGGAGAAAGATCCCGGCCCTGCCCACAAATTCTTGGCCCAGAGGATGAAAACTGCAAGGCTCTGTGGAAGAGTAGAAAAGGCCATGGTGTCTTTGAGGAACGGGTGGTCAATGCAGCTAACCACATCCCAGCTGTGTGACCTTGGGTAAGCCCTTGGCCTCCCTAACATCTTACGAAGTGGTGCCAACCATACCTATATATTTTGTTCAGTATCCCAGGAAAGTTAAGATGGAATATTAAAAGGGCCATATCAAAAGTTAAAAAAATGTCCAGGGGCTAGTGGAAGACAGGATCCCATCACAAGGGAGGGTGGCTTCTTCCTAGCCTTTGAAATGGTCTAAGAATAATGATGCCTTCTGTCCAGAAGACCCTCACCCTTCTCGAAGCCTCCAGGGAGAGCTAGTTAAAGCCTGAGTGAACTCCTCCAGAGAAAGGGGTGGAGCACTTCAGAAGTTCCTAAAAGTGGAAGAGAGGGCTGTCCCACCTAGCAGCCACTGCCGGAAGCCCAAACGCTCCTCCTATCAACTGAGCACACAGAGTCCTTTCTAAACACTCATCCACGTGCAAATCAGATGTCCATACCCCCCCCCGCACCACCACCAAGGACACACATGCACAGAACATACATCCCACCCCAAGGACACACATATTCAGAGCATCCCATCACGGGCACTACGGCGCACATCCCAGCAGCTTCAGCACTTCACCCACAGGCAGTTTCGAATTCACGAATTTGGCAGAAATGCCCGTTCACATACACATAGTTCACATCCTACACAGTCCTTGCATGACACCGCGCTCACACTTGCTCAAAAGCCCACGCCGCACAGCCGGATCTCTCCAGTGCAACTCATACGCCCAGGAGCACTCACAATTCTCTTAACACCGCTGCACATAAACACAATGTTTCTAGTACTCTCCATCTCTTCCACAAGTCAGTACAGGCGGCCACGTCTGCGGAGTGCCTCCCCTCCCACCCTACCGACTCCATGAAGAGGCTTCCCGCTTGGTGTGCAGCGGCCACAGTGGCCAGGAATTAAAATGCAGCAAGGAGGAGCCGGGCGCGTCAGCACCGCGTCTCCAGGAGCGCACAGCTCTCGCCTCGCAGCGGCCGCCGCCGCCGCCGCCGCCGCCCCGCCCGCCCGGAGCAGCGGGGCCAGCGAGCGCAGGAGCAGGTGCTCCGAGCCAGCCGCGCCAGCCTCGCGCGGCGACTGCCCAAGTTCCCCCCCGGGGCCGAGAAGGGCCGGGCCACCCAGAGAGGAGAGTTGCCCGCGCCGCGGTCCCTGCCACCGCCGCCGTGGACTTGGAGTCTCGAGAGACCGGCGCGCAGAGCAGCGAGCTCGGATCGGCAGAGTCCGGATCAGCCCCGGGAGGTGTTGCTGGGGCTCCGCAGTTCCCAGCTCTGGGCGCCTCCGGGGCAGGTTGGAGAAGAGGCAGGGAGCAGTAAAACCCAGCTCTTCTGGAAACGATCCCGGTCGAGGGGAAAGGCGACAGTTCCTTGGAACCACCAATCTTGGAGGGACCCGGCAGCGAGCATCTCCCCGCAAGACGCCCTGAGAAGAAGCCCCGGCTCCAGGCGCCAGCGGACACCCAGCGGGACTCGGGCGCGGGACTTGGGGAAGCCTCGGAGCTTCTCCGCCGATCTCAGCCGGGGCGGCCGTGAGAAGGAGGGGTCCTGGAGGGAAGAGAAGGAGGAAGCCGCGTCTGGGCGACCACTCACTCCAGTACACACCCACCCCTACCCCACCCTCGGCGCCCGGAGCCGCGGAGCGCCTCTGGGGGCGCTCGTTCCTTGGCGCCTTCCCTCCCGTGTCCCAGCACCGCGGGGCTGCCAAGACTGGTGGGGTCCCCGGGGTTGTCCAAACCAGGCATGGTGGCCAAGTGGCCCCTCTCTCAGGAGCAGCGTAAAAGCCCGCGTTAAGCGGGACAGGGTCGGGGGGACTCAGCCCGGGATCCCCGGTGGTCCAGGACGAGGGCAGGCGGGCGGGCGGGCGCAGCGCCCGGGGACTGGACCAGCGCCTCTCAGCGGGGCCCCCCCGGAGCTGCCGCCCGGTGACCGGCATCCTCCTGGAAGACTCGGGCCAGCCGAGCCTGTGCGCTGTTCCGGAGAGGCCAGAAGCGGCTGCGGGCCGAAGCGGTGCTCAGCCCCGGGCGGGAGCCCGCGGAGGCGGCGGCGGCGACGCCGGGAGGGCATGCCGCGCCACCGGAGCTCCTTTCCGGCGCACGCTTCCCTGGCGCGGGCCGCGCGCGGCTGCTGCTGCTGCTCCTACTGCTGCTGCGGACTCCCATGGCGGCTCCGCCCGGCCGGGGCCGCCGCCGCCTCCGCCAGCCGCGGGCTGAATGAATGAGCCGGAGCGGCGGAGCCCGGCTGCCCGCGGCCGCGCTCGCCGGCCCGGGACGCTTCCGTATGGCCCGAGAGCAGCCGGCGCCCGCGGCGGTGGCGGCGGCCGGGCGGAGCGGGCGCGGCGGCCGGGCGCTGCAGGGGCCGGGGCCCGCCCGCAGGGGGCGGCCGTCGCTGAGCCGCGCTAAGCTGCACGGGCTGCGGCACATGTGCGCCGGGCGCTCGGCGGCCGGGGGCTCCTTCCAGCGGCGGGCGCTGTGGGTGCTGGCCTTCTGCACGTCGCTCGGCTTGCTGCTGTCCTGGTCCTCGAACCGCCTGCTCTACTGGCTCAGCTTCCCGTCCCACACGCGCGTGCACCGCGAGTGGAGCCGCCAGCTGCCGTTCCCCGCCGTCACGGTGTGCAACAACAACCCGCTGCGCTTCCCGCGCCTCTCCAAGGGGGACCTCTACTACGCCGGCCACTGGCTGGGGCTGCTGCTGCCCAACCGCACTGCGCGCCCGCTGGTCAGCGAGCTGCTGCGGGGCGACGAGCCGCGCCGCCAGTGGTTCCGCAAGCTGGCCGACTTCCGCCTCTTCCTGCCGCCGCGGCACTTCGAGGGCATCAGCGCCGCCTTCATGGACCGCCTTGGCCACCAGCTGGAGGACATGCTGCTGTCCTGCAAGTACCGGGGCGAGCTCTGCGGCCCGCACAACTTCTCGTCCGTGAGTTGCCAATGCGCGCGATCCCGCCCGCTCTGACCCCGCACTTCCTGGGCGTCCCGGGGCTCTCGGTTGGGCCCCCTAGGGACTGGCCGCCAGCCCCCTACGGATGCCACCGCTCCCCACCCTAAGGCAGAACCCACTCTCGAGTCCCTTGAATCCTGAGGTCGTGCGGACTTGGGTTTAGCTGCAGGAAGAGGCACCTTAGGGCCGTGGGGCTCTCCCAGCACCCACCTTCCAGTGTCGGCTTCCGATTCCTCATTCTATTCCTTGGACCCATGTCCGAGCACTGCTTCCCCTCCCCCTGACCTCACCCCAGGTCCGTGAGTCTGGGATGTAAAACTATCTTAAATGGGGGCTTATCGTCTTTGGGGGGAAAACCAGTTAGAATCCCTTCAAAAATGGGCAAAGAGGAGACGTCTGTGGAGTATTCTAAGTGAGCTTAAGATCCTGAGAGGCTTATGGTTTTGGAGTTTCAAAAACGGAATCTAGGAGGAAACTCCCAGTATATTAACTGACAGCGAAGCTGTGGACTGCTGACGGAGGAGTTGGTGGTACTCTGCCAGTTTGTAAAGCACTTCATAAGCTGGGCCTTTCCCTTGCCTGCCTCCTGTTCAGTGCGAATGTGGGTCTTCCTGGATGGAGGAATATCTTGTCTGCCCTTGGCAAAGTGTCGGGGCAGTGAATTGAATACCTCCACCCAGGGCCAGAAAGAGCCGGGCTCACGGTTTGTAAGCCATTCCTTGTGCTGTATCCTCCACGCTGTGGGTCCTGAGATCACAGCTGTCAGGCAGAAGGTATCTATCTGCCTGGTGCAGTCTGTCTTGGAGAAACTCTGCTGCCAAGCCCCAGCAGGGCACAAGCCTGACCAGCTGTTGGTGTGTAAATGCTCTCAGGAGGGCTCCAGGTCTCCCACCATTGCAGGGAAGGTTGGTATGTGTTCCTGGGAAGTAGTCTGATACAGTTCGCCAGTCCCGCTCCACTATACTACTCCATTGGTTTAGTCTCTGATAAAGCTTTACCTCGGATGGCAGGGTTGCTACGGTTCCAACAGGTGTTGGCATGATGCTGGCCTGGCCAGGCCTCTGATTGGCTGTTTGGGCTATTCTTTGTCTGGGGCGCCACTCCTGGCTTCAGTCTTTCTCTTCTGTCTTTGCTTTCAGTCTGTGTACTGAGGAGTCGCAGATCATCCCTAGGTAACATGTTCCTAGTTTTCTGGACTTTGCAGCCAGCCTCAGTTTCTTTATCTGGTACTTGCTACCTTAGCAAGTAGGGAATGCTGTTAACACATACGTCTGTCTTAGAGCTTCTTCTAGAACCTCAAGCACCATCCATAAGGGCCAAAGAATTTGGGCTAAAGCACTTGTCAGCTGTTTCTTGGCTAATCAAGGTCAAGCAGCCTCTAGAGTTCAAGGCGACATCTATGTATCAGCTGCAAGTTGAAGGACACACTATCTAATGCAATTCTTACTGGATGCTTGCTTTACAACATGTGTGGAATTGCCTTCTGACAGCCAAGATTCACTCCCTATATTACCACCACCCTTAATTAGAAATGAGTTTTTATTCCCATTTTAAAGATGAGACATGAACTGTAAAGAATAGTCTCATATTAAGAGTTAGCAAGTTCAACGTCTACCACCAAATGCTTTACACAGAAACCACAGGGAATCCCTCTCTGACCCTGGGCATAGCTTCTATCGGAGAAGCCCTAGGTAGGACTCTCATCTCCTACCCTGCCCTCCCTCAAGTCCCATGCCTCCCAGGAGCTGGGAGAAAGGAAAGTAGAGCTCCCAGGTAGTCTAGGGAGACAGAGCTTAACCCAACTTTGCATGTTGAAGACATAGCACCTTTGACATACATCTGGCTTCAACTTCCATGGCAGGTAGAGCCATCACTGATGTGTGTCAGATGCTGAGGGCAATATGGTCCTTCCCATGGGAGCACATTGTTCTCTTAGTTCCCTGTAACCTGTTTCTCTGACTCTGAGGAGTTTGCCAGCCACACAGACTAAAACAAAAGTACAACCTTCATCCCCAATGGTTTGAATCCCTGTAACTCAGTGACCCCAGTGGATTCAGATTATGCCCTTTCCAGTAACAAGGCACACTTCTCCAAGGTCTTTCTACCTTTGAGGTCTGAAGATGCTTCAAGACAGCCCCTGACACCTGGCAGACTCAGCAGGAGTCTAATGTCCTGGAGATGGGTACAGGTCAGAGTAATTCCTGCTGGAGTTAGGAATAAGGGTGAAGCCTGGGGGTTGGGACACAGATGGAGTCTTCTTGCCACTGCCTAACAGTGAGAAGTGAACCACATCAGAGTTTTGGCTGTAAACCAGGCACCCAGCAATTTTGTCTAATGTCCTGTTCTGTCTGAAGCTTTTGCTGTCCTTGATGGAACAGCCCTGTACTGTAGAAGATGAGAGCAGGAACTCCCAGGTCACACTGTGTGTGTGTGTGTGTGTGTGTGTGTGTGTGTGTGTGTGTGTGAAGCTCAGAGGTTTCTTTTGCCTTGGAGCCATTCTTAACCATGCCTCATCTCCACCATAGATCACCAGAAAGCACCTGGTGCCTCCTCCTGTTTCTCCCTCTACCCCCTGTGCACATCGCTGTACCTGTTAAGATGTGCTTGCCTCCTTCAGACCAGGGCAGGAATCGTGATTAGTTTCCCTGTCTCCAGCACCCAGCACAGAGCCTGATACATAGTAGGTATCCAAGAAAGGCCTGGGAAATGAGTACCTCCACCAGGGACCTCTGGGATCTTTTGTCATCCAGTGTCACCCATCCCAAGACTTGGTTGAATTCCTCCAGGAAACACTAATGCACCACATTTCCAGTGACAACCCGTCAGCCCATGCAGTGGGGAGCAGGCTGCTAAGCACTCACTGTGGTTCCTAAGTCTGAAGAGGATAGAGCAACAGGTGAAGGTTGGGGTTTCAGGGAAGACATTTTGGGGGAGTATGCCAGCTGTCTCTGAGGTAGTCAGAAGTCCGAAGCCTGCAAATAAACACTGAAGGGAGAGATGTATGCTAAAGGCAGACTGTCAGAATCCTTCCCCAGGCCCATTCCGGGCATATTCTCTCATGGCTCTGGGTTTGTTACAGCTGGCCAAGGCTTCATCGCTCGGCACTCAGGCAGAGCAGCTCCAGCTTCCGAAGGCTCACCTTGTTTCCCAGGCATCAGCTGGGAACCTCGGCTCTGCTCTAGCTCTTCTGTAGCTCCTGGCAGTGAAGGGAAGTAGTCTAGGCAGGGAACAGAGCTGAGAAACAAAGCTATCAGGGCCCCAGGGCCTCAAAAGAGGAACCAAAGGGCTGAGAAGAAGGACTGGAAGAGGCCAATCCAGGACAGGGTCTATTGCAAGAGCAAAGGGCCATCACCCACTCTGGGAGACGACATGCTTCAGGAGGAAGTGTCAGACAGACCTTGGCTTGGGCTTTGGGTCTGCTTCCTCCTAGCAGTATGCTGTTACTTTGCTTTCTGAGCCTCTAGTAATTAAGTCTTCCTTTTGAGAGCTGGACAGAAGATAAGTAGGTACAGCAACAGCATATCCCTAGACAGCATCAGTATTCAGAAGCCATTGCCGTAAAGTGGAGAACATTCTGGTCACAGTGCCTTGGCATCTGGTGGTCACAGGTATTAATTATTGTCAACATGATCATCATAGCTTACCATGCTCGCCTAAGATGAGGAGTGGATATGCTCATTCCTACTTCAGTCATTGAATCAACTAGTATCTATTGTGTGTCAACTCTGTGCTAAGCTCTGTAGCAGCTCCTGGGGGTCCGAAATGAAATAAGACCTTGTACATGTCCTTCAGAAACTGTAGAGATCTGTGTGAACTGAAGTCCAGGGCATGCAGGCTCTGTGTTGGCTCAGGAATATCCAGACCAGATTGGGGATCTCTGAGGGCTTCCTGGAGGAGGCGACATCTGAGCTGAATCTTGAAGAGTAAGTAGGAGTTTCAAAGAAGAACAAGGATCAAAAGGGACAGTGTGTGTAAATGAGACAGCACAGCGGGGAGCATGAAGCAGTGAGTTTGAACAGGTGTCTTACGGGCCTGGGACTCATTCAAAATCGCTAGAAGTAGAGGAGGCTGAGGCCGAAAGGTTTCCAGGCAATGGTGTGATGGGTGCCTGGTTTGCAGCCAAAACTCTGATGTGGTTCACTTCTTGCTGTTAGGCTGTGGCAAGAAGACTCCATCTGTGTCCCAACCCCCAGGCTTCACCCTTATTCCTAACTCCAGCAGGATTTACTCTGACCTGTACCCATCTTTGCAGGAGTTAACCTTGAGTTCAAATTTGGACCATTCATACACACTAAAGCCAAGGGAACAGCATTTAGTTTTATCACATTTTATCACATCAAGCAAGCTGGCTGCTGTGAGCCCGCAATCGAAACAAGAAATGGTCTCAGTAACATATTGTTTAAAATCAGCAAATTCTGTTGAAATGATGCTAGGCCAGGCTGGCTGTGAGGATGGATAGCTTTAGAGAGTCAAGAAAAAATACTTTTGCCTTTAGAGAGAGGGGAGTAAATGAGCTACTACATGTGAAGTGCTTAGGCCAGTTTCTGGCACCAAGCAAGCATTCAATAAATGGAAGCTGTTTCCGTTTTGATTACTTACAAGAGCATTTTGAGTGAAGGACAGAGGCAAATAGCATCGGGTAGCTACAATATGCCAGACTCTGGCTGGTATGGTATGTTTTGTGTCATCTTCATAATAACCCTGAATGGTTGTGTGATAATCCATGTTCTACAGATGGGGGAAGTGCCTATGAGAGGCTGTGTAATCTGCCTAAAGTCAAGGAGCTAGCAGGGAGCTGGGCTGGGGTCAAGTCCAAGTTGCTATGAATGCAGGAACAAACTCTTTCTGCAGTCAGATGTGGAAGGAGCAGTGTTAGGGGGACTCACAGGGTGTCCCATAGGAAATCCAGTCCAGCCTCAACTTTGCCCTGGCCAGCTGTGTGCCCTTGGTCAGGACCCTCCTCTGCCATAAGAGGCCATAAGCCGAATGGCCAATGGGGCTTAGCAGCAGAGTTCTCCATTCAAGTGGGCAGTCAGGGGAAAAGAGGGCTTAAACACTGCAGATGGCTAGAGCTTCTCAGCCAACCATTTCTCTTCTTTTGCAGAGCTGAAGCAGTGATTAAGGGGGAAATGTACACGTTATTGAAGTGCTGGAGACAGGACGGTGATTAAATAGACATTTATACAAGGAACATGAAAAGACCTCTACCAGTTATTTGACTTCAGGGAAATTAGTTTAGGGAATTAAATGTAAACTCTGCTCAGGTCTGCAGATATCCAAATTGACCAACGTCAGGCTAATTTTGATAGTGGTTATTTGGGGGCCATTGTGATCGGTCATGAAGGCATCAATCAGATGTCTGCCCAGCTGAGGACTGGGACAATAACCAGGCCATTTGCTTTGTGTATCAGTTGCTTTGAGCCTGATGATTTGCTTGAGTCAGCTACTCAGATTCAGTCACCCAGTGCTCATTAAGGGCCTACTGTGTGCCAGTCGCTGACTGATCATAAATCCAGTTTGGTTCTGGCAAAGAGGTCTCCAAAGGTCAAAGTGCCTCATCACCATGGCTGGCTCTAAAAGGAACTGCTTGTCACAGGAGTAGGGCTGGGATTTGTGGGGGCCCCTGTTCCATGGGTCACATTCACCTTTATCAGAATCAAATGAATATTGTGGAACTCATTTCCTGGATCAGGAAACTGAGGCCCAAGGGACTTACAAGGCCACACAAGCTAAGAGGCAGCTCAGTCAGGTTTGAACCAGAGGTTGGCTCAGCTCCAGAGCTGCCAGCTCTCACATGCTAAGAACGAACCTTCCTGGAAAGGTATGGCTCAGTCCCCGAACCTGTCATTGGAAACTTCGGGCGCTGGTTGGTGTGAACCCCAGGAGTCAGCCTGGTCTCCACAACCTGTGCCCCAAGAGGGAGAGAGTTCTGAAGAACAAGGATCCAATGAGAACCTGCACTCCTCCCGCTGTGGCCGTCACACATGGGAGCCCCGTGGAAGGGAATCAGCTCGGGAATTGGCAGAAAGTTTTCATGGTGCCCCAAGCTTTCGTTCTTTCAAGGGCACTGATGACTTGAAGACTTGGATGTCACCGAATTGAGATCTCGATAGGGCCTGTGGTAACTGATAGATGATGACTCACCCGTAATTGGAACATGAATTGTTGGTAAAACAAATACAGGCTCGGAATGTACTTGGGAAGTTTGCTCTCTTGAGCATATCAAATGTCTCCCCTGACACCATTGTTTATACTATTAATTTACTTAGTAAATTGTTTCCTCAGATTCCACACACATTTATTGAGCGCCTACACTCTGCCGGGCACTTTTGCATTCATTATTTTGTTTCAGTCAGACAGTGGACTAGACAAGAAAATGGCCCTTGCTCCCTCATACAGAGAAGGAAACCAAAGCACAGGGTAGGTTAGTACCTGGCTCAAGATCATGGAGAGAAGTGCCTGCTTTCCAGTTCCAAAGCCTTCGTTCTTGTACTGATCATACTCATTCTCACGCTTTCATTTCTAGTCTGGGGAAGAAGCCCTAATGCAGCCCATCTCAGTTTATCCCTGCAATGCTGGAGGGGGCCTTTTGCTCTCTTATTGACACCAAAGAGGGAGATGAATTCTGTATCCTACCATGGGGAAGTAAAAGAGTAGGTAGAATTTGAATGTGTTTTGCCTAAGGTACTATATAGTTCTAGCTATAACTGCTGCATTCCTAGCCAGGGTAGGTTTGATGGGATCTTACCTGCTGCCCTAGAAGATTTTCTTAGGGAAACTAATAGACTTGTTAGTCCTTTATAGAAGAGAAAGTGGCATTAAGGCACCTTCCCCAGATCTCTTCCCAGAGACCCACCCTTCATCCCCAGGCTCATCTGTCCTGGTATACTATAAGTGATCAGGGATGTCTGGGGACCTCTCTCAGGGGATATGCTTCCCAAATCTTGGCATGCCAAGGCTTCTAGGCCATCCTTACAGGCATCCCGATTTGCCAGAAAGAGAGCAGAGCCTGGCATGTTTTTCTATCAAGCTCCCAGTGATGCAGGCATTGCTGGTCCATGAACCACTTTCTGAAAGGCAAGGCTGTAGGCTCCTTGAAGTCCTGGAAGCTAAGAAGGAGGCACCCACATAGCCCTCAGTCATGCCTGATTCCCTGGCTCTGTAAAAGTGTGTGGACCCAGCATCTTGGTGTGAAGAAGAGGTGGAGAAAGTCTGAGAAGGGCTGGGCTCCCCAGGGAACTGAGCAATACTTCAGCAGCAGGGCTAGAGCAAAGCAGGAATCCCTAAAGGGCTCTGGGCCCAGCCAGGCCATCAACCAAACCAGCATGCGAAGGCACCAGTTTTGCTATAGCAGAGGCTGCTGGGGGAACAGTCCTGCTTCAGCTGCTGTACCTGCTTCTGGGCTCCCTGGGGAGACCGGCACTCCTGACCAGGCTCCAATCTTCCCTTTGCTCTAGGATGCAGGTCCTATAGAGTTCAAGGTGCAAAGTACCTGAGCAATGGCCCCTAAAAGTGAAAGTTGTCCATGCCTTCTCCCTAGAGCCTGTGATTGTATTACCTTTACAGATATGATAAAATTAAGGGTTTGAATATGAGGTCATATTGGATTTTACCTATATCTATATCTGTCTATTATCTGTCTATATCTGTCTATCTATCTATCTATCTATCTATCTATCTATCTATCCATCTATCTATCTATCTAGTCTAGAAAGTTGGAAAAGGCAAGGAAACAGGTGGAGTGCAGCCTGGCCAAGGACACCTCAGTGGGAGCCAGTAAGACTTCTGACCAGCACACTAGAAGATAATAGTGTGTGCTGCTTCCTGCTACTAAAATGTTCTTGACAGAGCAGTAAGAAACTTGTATAGGTCCAGTGGCTTCAGATGTAAGAAGTCCTTCCTGTACAAACTAGAATCCACAACAGTGAGTAAGGTTGGGTAATTTAGGAGTATGATCTCAATAAATAAATAAATAAATAAATAAATAAATAAATAAATAGATAGATAAATACTAAGAATATAAAAGAATTTGTAACAAACACACATCTACTTTCCAAAGTAGCACAAGAATAATTTAGTCACATTTTCATTCATACAAGCATGGGAATTTAAACCCCAGAAATCTCTAAAAGAAGACACTGGGGAAATAGGATTATTAGAAAGAAGGAGTTAGACAGACTTAAGTTCAAATCCCAGATCTGGGGCTGGAGAGATAGCCTAGTGGTTAAGAGCGCCGACCGCTCTTACAGAGGACCCGGGTTCGATCCCCAGCACCAACATGGCGGCCGAGAACCGTCTGAAACTCTAATTCCAGGAGAACTCAAGTTCCAGGGGAATCCGACACCCTCTTCTGATCTCCGCGGCATTGCACGACACGGGTACACAAACCTACATGCAGACAGTACGTTGATACACATACAAAAATAAAAAAAAATAAAAAAAATAAAAAAAATCCCAGATCTGCCGTGTGCTATGTGGGTGGCCAGCAGGAGCTGCTTACCTCATTTGCAAAGTCCAGATCATACCTTCCTTGCATGGCTATTGTGAAGTTTAAATATAATATATTGGGCTGGAGAGGTGGCCCAGGGGTTAAGAGCGCTGACTGCTCTTGCGGAGGACCCGGGTTCGATCCCCAGCACCCACATGGCGGCTGAGAACAGTCTGTAACTCCAGTTCCAGGAGAACTCCAGTTCCAGGGGAATCTGACGCCTTCTTCTGACCTCCTTGGCATTGCACGACACGGGTGCACAAACCTACATGCAGACAGTACATTCATACACATAAAAAAAGAAGAAAAAAAGAAAAGAGTGTGTACTACTATTGCAGAGAACCTGAGTTTGATTCCCAGCACCCATGTCAAGTGATTTGGAACTGCTTATGACCCTGGCTCCCAGGGGATCCTCCACCTCTGGCCTCCATGGGCACTGGCACTCTTGTGCACATATCCATACACATACACATACACATAATTTTAAAATAATAAAATATAACATACTGATCTATTAAAATGTGTCTATGGACTAGCAATGCTGAATGAGTTGAGGAAGCTCCCCTGCTTGCTTGTATATAAAGCATCACACAGATGTGTAGGTGCTAGCAACGTCATCGTCATCATCACTACAATAGATCATTCTGTCTCACCTTCAAGAACGACCTCTAAGCCTTTAGAGGAACGACCTTATTTGTTGTCATGACCCTTATGCGAACTTCACATCGCATTTCTCATCACATTTCTCTGACTGTGTCAGAACCTTTACTACCCTGATCAAAATTAAAACTCAGAGACTGAGGGGCAGAGGAGATGCCTCAGTTCATAAGGTCCCCAGCACCCACATAACAGCTGTGTGCAGCAGCAATGCTTGATATTCCAGCAATGGGGAGGTTGCCAGGCATCTGGTCTAGTCAATTAGTGAACTCTAGGTTCAGTGAGAGACCCTGACTAAAAAAATAACACGGAGAAATAATCTTGGAAGATTATCTGACATGACCTCTGGCCTCTATATGCACACAGAGAGAGAGAGAGAGAGAGAGAGAGAGAGAGAGAGAGAGAGAGAGATCAGAGGAGGCCTGGCAAGACGGCTCATCAGACAAGACTGCATACTGCTGTTGAGGACAGGAGTTCCATTTCTACCACCCACATCAGGTGACTCACAGCTGCCTCTAACTCTAGCTTCAGAGGATCCCATGCCCTCTTCTGGCCTCCATGGGCAGTTGCAATCACGTGCACATATCCACACAGACACATAATCAAAACTAAATTAAAATTTAAAAACTAAAAAGAAATCAATGCCAGGTACGATGGTGCATACCTTTAATCCCAGCACTCAGGAGGCAGAGGCAGGTGGGTCCCTGTGAGTTTGAGGCCCGCCTGGTCTGATGGTGTCTATCCTCAGCTTTTGTTTCTCCCTCAGTGCATTTCACCTTTCTACGTCTGTATTCTGCTGGCATATCTGATCTGAAAGTTGTTGATACTCTGATCTCTGAAAGTGAAGGGTTTAATCTTCTCTTGGAACCCCTCCCAACAAAAATTATTTTTCCACTTTGAAATGGCACGGGCATCCACTGTGAACTCACATCTATAAATCTGATCCTACTGCCCAGGAAAGCAGATGAGGTTTGATTCTGTTCCTCAGCACAGTCTCACAGAGCAAATTATGGAAAGAATTTGATTTATAGAAGCACCTCAAAGGCTCTGGAGTGAGACGCGTGTTTATTCACTTTATTGCCATTTATTTTACACTATCTCTTTATGCTCCCTGCACATGGATTTGAAAGACTATTTAGATAGATGCTTATGGCCTGACAGACCACATGGCCCTTTTGAGGCACACGTTTCTCTTTGGTAAAGCTGCCAATAGTTCCGATGGGTGGATCCCCGATGCAGTATTGGGGCAAAACCCAATCCTTAACTAGCAAGAAGGGGAAAGATGTGAGCCTGAAGTTTTTGCCTAAACTTTCCCAGCTCTATATTTGTGTGATACACACCCAGCTGCAACCCTGGGATGTGGGCAGGCAGGCTTGATTTAAGATTCAAATATCTCAGAACAGCTGGGGATATTTAACATTGCAATAATTACATTACATTTTTGATGGTACACGGAGTGAGAGCCTTTTTCGGTTGTTGTTGCTGAATATTCTATGAGCATCAAATATTTTATCCAGCCACGGAAACAGAACTGCATTTTTCACATCCAAATAGTTTCATTTTAAAGATCTGGTTGAGGCTGGATACTCAGCCTTTAATCTTTACTGTGCCTTTGGAACTGAGAGAGGGATGTTCCATCCACCGAAGCCGAGGAGCTCCATTAGGATAACTGTGGTGCTGAGCAAAGGAGTAAGTGGGGCAAGAATGATCAGGGAGCCCCCGCGTGCCAGGAGCGGTGGGTCGACTTGGCTAAGGTAATATTGCCGGTAGTTACTGTTGCTGGGGCCAGCTAAGAGAAACGAAATGATGCTAGGAGATGAGACAGGCAGAGAAAGCAAGATAGAAAAAGACCTACTATGCACCAAGTGTGGAACCACATTTACTGTCCCGTTTGTACTAGCAACTTGTGTACCACTATGACATCCAGAGCCAGGGGAGACCGCAGGCAGGAAAGATGTGTGTTACTTGGCTTCATGGTTTCAGAAGGTTGTTGTCCATCATGGCAGGGCCGTAAGGCGTGGTAGAATTCATGGTGGTGGGACCAGGTGGCCAAGGCTTTTCTCATCGTGGCTGAACACATAGAAGAAAGTCACCAGTTACCATGAGCTGGATACAACCTTCAAAGTCCCACCCCAAGTGATCCACTTCTTCCAGGTAGTCCAAAGTTTCCACAGCCTCCCCCCAAACAGTGCTACCAGCCAGGGAACTGCTAGAGACAGTTCAGATCCAAACCATAACACACTCTGCTCCTCAGAGCAACACTCCAAGGTTAAGTCCAGTTATACCCATTTTATAGATGAACATCAAGGCTCAGGTTAATGGAATGTGTGGTACCGAGGACTGGCAACACTTCATTGTCTTTGGTTTTGGTTTTGGTTTTCATAGGTTTGTTTTTAGAGAGGGTCTTATGTCATTCAGGCTGGGGCTTGAACTCACAATGTAGCTGACACTGGTCTTGAGCTCCTCATCCTCCTCAGTGGATAGAATTACAGGTGCACACCATTGTGCTCAGCCAGTGGGCATCTTGTCTATTTATTTATTTATATTTCATGTGTATGAGCATTTTGATAGCATGTATGTAAGCATACCATGTGCATGCAGTGCCCACAGAGGTCACAAGAGGGGGATCAGATTCCCCTGAAACTGGAGTTATGACGGTTGTTAGCCGACATGTGGGTGCTCAGAACCAAACCTGGCTCCTCTGCAAGTGCAGCCAGTGCTCTTAACTGCTAAGCCACCTCCTGGGGAACATCGTTTTGAATATTGAATTTATATTAACCCCTAGCTACTTCACTCCTGACCCTCCATCACATTCCAAGCCTCATAGCTAACAGATGAGACAGAACGGTCCCGGTGACCTTGGCTGTCCACCCCTCCTTCCACCCTGCTGGAGGCAAGGGTTCATAGCCTTCAGTTACAGTGCCAAGTCGTTTATGAGCTACTCTCTTTCTGATGAATTTCCCAGCATCCATGTCCTTCTTCAAGCCGCTGTCTCCCGCCCCCTCCTCTCCTCACCCTGTCTTGTTCTGCCTTTTGGGCCTGGAGATGTGCTCACATGTGCCTGGAAGGAGGATTCTGTCTGACTGCACTGCCTCTGAGGAGGGGTGAGGGTATTTGCTGGAGCAGAGGGAATAGTCTTGCTTCTCCACCTGCATCATTATTTTATACTTGAAACATTTAAACTTCATATGTGTGTAACTTACAGCAAATATACACATGGAACAAAAAGATACTGTTTTTAAAACCTGCCATCTTTTCTGTGGTCATTATATCGGGCCACACCCCCTATAAGAGAAAGAAATACATTCCATCTTTTCTACCCCACAGAACAGACTGTTCAGGGTCCTTGCAGGATCCTTTTTTTCTTGGTTGGTCTTTTGTTGCAGTCCAGTTCTCCATCTCCCCATCTCCCCAAGGACAGGGACCACAGCTGCCTGGCATACAATGCTATACCTTGTAGGTCACAAGTTCCCTGTCTTCCATTGTGTTATGACAGGAAGAAGGGTTGATGCACCACAGTACATGCGGATGTGCTCATTCATTCATTCATTCATTCATTCATTCTACAAAGAGTTACCAGGAGCTCATGTGGGTCTGCAACGGCTTCTGCCACCCAGGGCCATGAACTAAGTCCTCCCCCCATGGAGCTCACTTTCTGGGGCCAGATTGCCTCAGTCTCCCTGAAAAGCAGAAACATTGGAAGGGTTTGGTTAAAAGTCCCCAGACAGCTGAGTGTTGGCTCACACCTGAAATCCCAGCACCTTGGAGGGATTACACAAGTTCAAGACTAGCTTGTCTCACAAACACACACACATACACACACACACAAACACAAACGTATACATACACACAAAATAAATCAGAAACTCTCACTCCAACTCATAGCTACTGAATCAGAATTTATTTATTGATGTTTTTATTTATTACTTATTTACTATGCTAGGAATTGACCCAAGTACCTTGTACATGTTAGGCAAGTAACTTTACCACTGACCTATATCTCCAGACCTTTATTCTAAAATTTATATTCCGAGGGACTAGAGAAATGGCTCAATAGTTAAAAGCATCTTATGCTTTTGGAAAGGACCCTGGTTCAGTTCTCAGCACCCATGTGGAAGCTCGCAATGGTCTATAAATCCAGTTCCAGGGGATCTAACACCTTGTTCTGGCCTACACAGGCATGAGACATGCTAGTGGTACACATACATACATCCAGGGAAAGCATTCATACACATAAATAAATAATCCTTTAAAAAATTATTTATTCTGAGGCAAGGTCTTACTAAGCTGCCCAGATTGTCTTGAACTCACTTTGTAGCCTAGGCAGGCCTGAAACTTGTGATTCTTCTCCCCCGGCCTCCTGAGTATCTGGGGCTACAGGTCTGTGCCATCAGACCCAGGCCAATCAAATGTATTTTTAAAAGGCATGGGATAGAGGATGTTAAAGCAACATTGTATACTGGGGAGCCATAGGGCAGTTAAAGTTACAAGCAAACAAATAAATGAACATGAATATTCCTAATATCCATAAATGCTGTAAAGGGAAACGTTTAAGGGCCAGGGGTAGATCACAACAGGCTGCTGGGAGACAAGCACCAAGGAGGAATGGTCTCTGGGGAAGGGACATAGGTGTGGAGACCTGGAAAGTGAGAAGGGGAAGCCAGGCTGGGATGGGGGAGAAGTCCACCCGGAGAGCAGCAGGCCGCCTCCTGGAAGAAGCCACCGTCTCCTTCCTTCTGACTCTGGAAAACTCAGCGTCCACAGCTCCATCCCTTGTTCTTTGTGCAGTGAGTACATCTGGCTCCCTCACCCACACAGTGTGTGGGAACAACATGATTCCAGCATTTCTGGAAATGCCGACCCCCGGAATGTTAATGGGATGGAGCCCGGATCCTTAGGCAGCTCTTCTTTTGAATGGGAAAAATGCAATCCTAAGAATTCAACCACAAGTCCCTATCCGAGGGCCGCTGGGAGGGCGGGGCTGACTTAGCCAGTTGTTCTCTTTGTGTATCACATCTGGTCAGTTAGCACTTTGTTCCTAGGTGGCCTAATCTTCTCCAGGCCAAAGGTCTCAAGGTTTTAACATTTAGATGTGTGATTTTTATCCAGCCCTCAAAATATTAGATCTGGACGGCAGACTGCCACAGCCCCCTCCCACTGCCTGCTGTGGGTGTGTTTCACAGAGAGTACACCCTCCCAACCTCCACCCCACCCCCACCCTTGCCGCCACCTGCTGCGGGTGTGTTTCACAGACAGTAGGCAGGTCTTTCACTTATCATCATTTTCATAGCCACGTAAAACAGAAAAGCAGAGTGGCCATGTTCCTATTTTATGGCTGGGACAATCAAGGCTCAGAGAGAACGACTTGACTGAGGTTGTCCAGCTGGTGCCAGGACCGGGATAGTGCTGTCACCTGCTTTACCACTTCTCAGGCTCACTCTGACAACTCACTATGGAGAGCCTAAATGTCTGCCATTGAGTGTCATGTCAGTGGTACGTTTTGGGGTCATATTCCCTCATCCGAATGGAGGGTATTGTAAAATGTGATCAAGGGTTGAATCCTTGGCTGGGAGGGACCACTGAGGTTCCTCAAACTTCAGCTCTTCAAACTTCAGGAACTTTAAAAAAAATTTTTTTTTAATTTATTTTTGTATGTGTATGAACGTACTGTCTGCATGTAGGTCTGTGCACCCTTGTTGCGCAATGCCTCGGAGGTCAGAAGAGGGTGTCAGATTCCCCTGGAACTGGAGTTAAAGTTGGTTCTCAGCTGCCATGTGGGTGCTGGGGGATCGAACCCGGGTCCTCTGCAAGAGCGGTCAGTGCTATTAACCGCTAGGCCATCTCTCCAGCTCCATAAGCTTCAGGAACTTTTATGTCCCTGAGAGTCATCCAGGAATGTTACAAAAATGGATTCTGGGTCAGTAAACAGGGCCTGAAGTCCTGTGTGTCTGACAGGCTCTCAAGTGATCCCAGTGCCATTTGGCATCACATGGTATACAGACTATGTTAGTTAGCAAGGATCTCCGAGGACAGGACAACAGGCAGCTTGGAATAAGAAGGGAAACAGGGCCTCTGACCCGGACAGGGACGGCTCTGGCTACATTTCCATCTGTTGTTATGTCTGTGTGAGCCTCAGTCGCCCCTTTGGGAGCGGATTCAAGGCGGGGGGCCCTCCTTGTGCTAAGTCTTGCCCTATGAAGCCCAACTAGAACGCTGGACTCCGGCCGCTTAGAAACGCGCACCATGCAGCAATTCCTAGTCTCCATTAAGAATAACTCTTCCTTTGTCTTTATGTGATCCTGAAATGAATAGTTATTCAGTGAATGGAGAAATGGCAACAGTCACAGACCTGCAGGTAAGGCCCCTACACAGATAAAGTGCTGGGCATTTCTGCTTCCTTCTTCGATTTCATGGATATAGGTGGATGGGTCTATAAAAGATGGGACGTGGAAGGAAGACCTCCAGCGTGGTCACAATAATCAGCTTTTGTCTTTGAGCAGCATGATGCTACTGAAAGGGAGAAAGCCTTTCACTGACAGAGCAGCTCCTGGTAAACCAGGACTTTTGTTGCTCAAGGCCTTTCCTTAGAATCACTAAGGCGGCCTGCGATCCCTGCTTTGCCCTCTTCCTTCAGTTCGCATGCAGACCGTCCTTGGATGTTTTAGTCATTCATTCATTACTCATCCTTTTGTTCATTCACCAACTCACAGTTCCATCCACTCATTCATACATTTATCCAGTGCTTTCTATAGACTAGGCACTGTGTGGGGCAGAGAGGATATCAAAGTGTATCCACTCTAAGGCATCAATTCAGTCTCCTCATCCCTTTAGGATCTTGTAGCCAAGCAACAGGCAAGACTCTGCCATGGCCTCTCAGGTTCAGTTCTATAGTCTGAGAGCCATCTTGCTTAAAGGTATTGTGCTGGATAGCATTAGTGTCAACTTGACACACCCGGGTTGAGGGAGCCTCATTTGGGGAATTGGCTCCATTGGTCTGGCCTGTGGCCACATCCGTGGAGTATTGGCTTGATTGTTGAGCAATATGGGAGGGCCCAGCCCACTATGGGTGGTGCCACCCTGGGCAGGTTGTTGTGTACCGTATAAGAAGGTAGGCTGGGCATGAGCCAGGGAAGCAAGCCAGTAAGCAGCACTCCTCCATGGCCTGTGCTTCAGCTCCTGCCTCCAGGTTCCTGCCCTGAGTTCCTGCCTTGGGCTCCCTGAGTGATGAACTGTGACCCAGGAGATGTGAGCTGAATAAACCCTTTCCTCCCCAAGTTGGTGTTGGTCAGTGTTTTGTCACAGCAATGGAAGACAAACTAGAACAGGTATCCTGTGGTTTCGCACTGCTTGCAAGATAAAGCCAAACACCCAAATCATCTCCAAATTCTGACTTCCATTCATCATGCCTTCTCTCACATGGAACATGCATCTCTCACATGAGATCTGCATGGTCTACTGAGCCTTCATAGGTGCCATTTCTGCTCCCTGGAATATTCTAGCCCCATCTTCCCTGTGCTGCCCTGAGAGACTCTCTAATGAACAGGAAGAGCGAAAGCTCTGGGTTCCACTCCAGACTTTTCCACGGGAAGATCTACCCAAGTACATGCAAGCATGCAGGCAGTTGGGTAGATCTGCATCACGCTAGGAGAAGCAGCGGAAGAGGTGGAGATTCCAGGCAAGTGCAATGACTTGCTCAAGGTCACAAAGCCAGTCTTAATGACAGCTTATCTCATCCCTACCCCTCCTCTCCAGGGCCAGTGCAAGTCTACAATGTGCACAACAAAGATGCTAGCCACTGGGGACCATTAATTAATACTTGTAGGGCATTTTTATTACTTTCTCCTGAAGGCGAGAGGAATCTGCTCTGGCCAGGCAGGAGGCTGCAGAAGAGAGCTGAGGTTAGAGCCTGATGAATCAGATCTCAGGATACAAGTTTTGCCTTTTGATATTTAAATATATCTCAGAGTTATTGCTTCCCAGCCGGGACAGGACACCCTGGCGGTGATGGGTGACTTCTGAGTGGGAGAGAACAGTGTGGGAGGCAGGAGGCAGGCTTCCAGAGAGAAGTGACCATTTTGTATTTATGACTTTGGCTCACTGGAGTGCCGCAGAGGTAGGCTTGCTAACACATTAGGTAATTGCCTCTGTTTTCCACTTAACTTTGCAGTGCAGACTTGCAGGACATGATTCAGCCTGGGCCTCCCAGATGTCCAGGGCTATGTAGAGGCATGAGGTATGGATGAGTAGAAATGAGAGGGATGTCCAGCTCTCAGGCCCCAGAACCACTGACCCTATGACTCTAACTGTATAACCAAGGGAATGAATAGAGGAAGAGTTCCAAGTTGGAGACCAGGGAATTCGAGTTGTATCCTTCTGCTGTGGAGTGGATCAGTCTGGACCCTCTCTGGGCCTCTAATGTCCACCTGGAAAATAAAAGACATGTTATATCAGTATTTCTCAATTCTAGCCACATATTGGAGTCACATGGTGATTTGGGGGGGTTGTCTTTTGGGGGGGTCTTTTTGAGACAGGGTCTCCCTGTAGCTCTGGCTGTCCTGGAACTCACTCTGTAGACCAGGCTGGCTTTGAACTCACAAAGATCCACCTGCCTCTGCCTCCTAAGTGCTAGGATTAAAGGCATGCACCACCATGCCTGGCTTCTTTTCTTTTCTTTTCTTTTTTTTGTGACCAGGCACAGGAACAGTAGTTTCTACTTGTAGGCTCTGTTTGGGAATCACTTTGTGCACTCGACTGCAGTGTGCAGCACTCTGGGCCTAACCTGCTAGCAGGTGGACAGGCTTCAGCATTTTCCTTGATGTCAAGGGTGAAGAAAAGAAAGCCTGGGTCTCCAAGGTGACTTTCACGTGGCAGCAGAGATTATGTAATGCGCACAGTACCAGAAACCAAGCTTTTGGATGTAGCCCTCCAGCACTTACTAAGAGCCAGCCTCAAGGAGATGGGTGACGCATAGGGAGATGCATGTTCCTTAACATGAAATCCTAAACCTGGAAACAGCCGCTGTGGATCTCAAGGTCACTGAATTGTCTTTTCCGACAGCACTGACTCCTAGAAAGTCTAGAAAGACTACAGAGATCAGTGAGTCCAGTGAACTCTTACTACAGAATACACATCTGGGCTCTACTCCAAGCCAATGAAATCAAGACCTCTGGAGGCTGAATGTAGGACTTCAGTATTTTTTAAAATATCCCCACATGGCTGGGCGTGGTGGCGCATGCCTTTAATCCTAGCACTTGGGAGGCAGAGGCAGGTAGATCTCTGTGAGTTCAAGGCCAGCTTGGTCTACATATCAAGCTCCAGGCCAGCTGGGACTAAAAGGAGACCCTGTCTCAAAAAGACCAAAAAAAAAAAGAAAGAAGAAGAAGAGGAGGGGAGGAGGAGGAGAGGGGTAAGAGAAGAGGAGAGGAGGAGGAGGAGGAGGAGGAGTCNGGCAGGCAGAGGCAGGAAGATCAGGAGTTCAAGGTCATCTTCAGCTGTGTAGTACATGGAGGACAGCTTGGGCTACATGAGGCCCTGTTTCAACAACAACACAGGAGGAAGAGGAAAAGGAGCAGGAGGAGAAAGAAGAGGAGGAGGAAAAGGAAGAGGAGGAGGAGAAGGAAAAGGAGGAGGAGGAGGAGGAGGAGGAGGAGGAGGAGGAGGAGAAATGGAAGCAGGATCCAAGATGACTTCCTTATGTCCATGTAGTTAATAGAGCCACGACCAGAGTAGATGAGGTGACAGAGGCTCAACATGCTCAGATCACCTGCCATCCAGCCAGGGATATCCCGCAGGATGTCAGTTCAAATCCCAGCAAGGCCTTTTCCAAGCTAACCTCATCTTATTTATTCATCTTTTTGTATGTTACTTTCTGTATCCATGGAATGGATGAAAATACCAGCCATTTTCAGAGTGGTTGTGAGGATGGTAAGAGAGAGAGAGCTTTTTGTGGAACCTGACAGGAAATGGGTGCTCGATGAATATGTCTTTCCTCCTCTTTCCCTTTCTTCTTCTGTCAGTCTTCCTTTTCTTTCCCTGCCCTGCTGTCTTTTAAGCTCTTCAGGGACTTGGATCTTGAAAAGCAATTCTCTGTCAATGATCTAGGGTAGGACATCTCATCCCTCTGTGCCTCTATTTCCCCCTCTGTAGAGTGGGATACTAATGATACTGAGAACAGCTTCTGCATGGAGGTTTGGCTGCTAGATTTCTGCTTTGTCAGGTCTTGGTTCTCCGTATTAGGCGTGCCTCTCCCCTTTGTCACCCTCACCACCTGCAGTGGTTGTTGAGTGGATAAAGGAATGGTCCCCCAAGCAAAGGGACAGTAAATAAGCCCTCTCCTCCCAGTCCTTATGTGTTCCCCACAGTGACAGCTCTGCTGAGTTCACAGGGCTCTCGGGGCTCCAGGACAGAGAGCAGCAACCTATATCAGGAATTTGCTTACTGTCTTGAGATGGCAGAAAAGGGAAATGCTGTAAATATAGAGGATTCATCTGCGATAAGTCATGGATGGGAACCTCAGCTATATAACTTTTTAATTCTCCACTCCAGCCTGTAAGCTCAGGCAGTAAAAACAGTCACTTGTAATTTATTTTTTTCCACTCTTAATTTTGTGATTTTTTTTTTCTCTTAACCAACCAAAAAGTCCTCCTAAACTCACCGGAAGTGGTTAGCTTCCCTGTTCCCCTTAGCAGTCATGAAATCAAAGCTATTCCTTCTTCTACATTGTCAGCATTAAATACAGGCTTGAAGACAATTCCTTAACCAGGTGCTAAGACAAGAGCAAGTGCTGGCTTGCCTCAGCTGACATAAGGTGGTACAGGAGGCTGGCATGGAGAGAGGCAGTCCAGGCACAGATAAGATACTATGCCTGCCCCGAGCGCTGCCTTCAGACAAGTGAATTCCTTATGGAGGCTCAGTTTCTTTCATCCTTTGTAGGATTCGGGTGCCAATTAGTGATAGATCTCCAGCACTGAGATGTTCTTAAAATACATAGAGGTAAACACAGAAAAGAATTGTGCTGTTCAGTGCAAAGCACTGTAAACATATTGGAGATTGTTGCTGCTACTGATGAGGATGATGAAGATGCTGATGGGGTTGATAATAATGGTGGTGGTGACAGTGAGGATAAAAATGAAGACATTGATGATGATGGTGGTGGTGATAATGATAATAGTAACACAACATGTACAGGGTAGTGCCCATGGACTTATATGATAAGAAGGGTTTTTGACCAAAGCTTTATGTTTCGCTACGTTCAAAAAATGGTTGCCTGGGGCTGGAGATGCATGTCACTGGCAGATTGTTTGATTAGGATATTCAAAGCCGTGGGCTCAATGTCAAGTATGAAAAAAATGGATTCAGTATGAATTATTCATCCAAAATCTGTTTTAGTCCCCAGTATTCCCACTCATCAGACAAGTACTAATTGAGTGTCTACTATATACCAGACCTTGTTAGTACTGGACCACAGTGAACAGGGAGACACAGACCTGTCCTGATGTCCAGATGGGTAGATGAGTTAAAGGAAGCAGTGACATACAGCAGAGTTCAGATGGCTGTTAAGTAAGGACCAGGAACAGAGCTAACAAGGACAATGGGCTAGAGAGCAGGGAGGAGTATATGGAAGATGTCTTATCTCATGTAGTCAGGATCCCTATCTGACATGAGTGATGGCGGGGCAACCAAAGGAAGCCCACAAGCAGTGTTCCAAACAGAAAACACACAATGCAAAGTAGAGAGTGAACTTGTCTTATTTAAGAGACACTTGTGCAGAGCGGAAGAAGGAGATGGTGGCATGGACTAAGAATAAAGCGGTAGGTATAGGCCAAATTGCACCAAACCCTTAAAGACTGGGGTAAATTTAGAGGCTCCTCCCAAGGCAATGTGAAGCCACTGGAAGGTTCTGGTGTGGGATCACCATGATGTAACACAACAACATGATTATTATGGCTTTAGAATTTGGATAAGAGTGCCAGTGAATGGAAGTGAAAAGACATGTTATAATCTAGACTCAGTACTTGGAACAAGAGACCTTGGTGGACTCAGTGTTTTGATGGGGTGTGGTAAGTGTGGCCCAATTTGGGATATGTTGGATGTGAATAGAGAGACCTTAGGGGTAAAGAAGGGGATGATGATTATGACAGTGATGAAAATGGTACAACCATGGGTTGGGGTTGGAGTATAATCTAAGGAGGACCAAGGCTAATTCACAGGAACAAACACCGGGCTGGTAAGGTGGCCATGGGGAAGTGCTGAGGGAGAATAGATTTAGAAAATAAGAAAAGTGGGGCTACAGCTCCACATTGAAGTTGGAGTAATTACTGAGCATGCAGAAGAAATTTGGACATATGAGGAGAAGCTCCTGGGGAGGAGGGCAGGTCAGGACAGGAGCTAGTATGGGAGTCAAGCTTGGAATGGTGGGATTCAAAGTCATGAGAACTGGATAGGATCATCGAAGTTGAACATATGGACAGAGAAGAGCAACAAACTGAGCACTGAACCCCAGATTCATTAACATTCAGGGGACAGGACACGGAAGTCCCAGCAACAGAGGGTGAGAGGGAAGGTCAGGGAGGCACGAGGGAGACCCAGAGAGCTCTGACTTGAAAGCTTAGGGGAGAAGTGATGCCAAGTGGGGGCAGCCAGCTGAACAAAAGACAGCTCTCTTCCCGTTGGGAACAGGAGACTGCGAAGTGCGGGCCTTGTCAGCAGAGGTTCTGTGCAACCAGACACATTTGAACCCAGATCCTGATGCTACCACTGCTTCATTTTTGGCCCACGGCCATGTTCTAACATCCTGATCCTTGGCTTCCTCCTCCGCTTGGCAGTCTTCTGTGGTTCGTATGAGATAATGTCTGCGAAGTGATTAGCACTGAGCCTGGCACACAGCAGGAACTTTAAACACAAAAGCTCTTTCTATTCTTCCTGTAACTGTGGTTAGTGTCCTCTCCAGTCGGTCAGTCGGACAGTAGAGGGGTTCATGGTATATACTCCAGACCTCACTGAGACAACACAACCTTTACACAAGGTTAGACAGGGACATTAAGACCCCTGACAAGAAATATGCTAGTTAAAATGTGGGCCACATGAAACCCTTTTTCAGACCCAGAGATTCTCATCTGGGTTTGAGACCCTTGTCGGGTGATGGAGGCCCAGGACACATGAGATTGAAGCCAGATCTGCATTTAGAAAGTCCTCTGTGTATTACAGAGAATGGAAGGGGTGTGGACCTCATCTATGGCACAAAAGGAGAGAAGTCAGGAATCCTCACTCAGGTAAGAGAGGAAGGACCAGGACAGGAGCTGGGCTCATTATAACATAATTAACTCCATTATCAGTATGCAGTCTCATTATTTCAAAATGTAGAAAATAACTGTCCAGGTAAAGATTTTCCCCCCTTTAATGGAAGTAACATCAATCTGGGGGTTGGTGTTGATTGGCTGGAGAAAAATTTAAGGTATTAATTTTTAAGCAGTTGATTTTTACAATGGATTAGGTTATTGATTAAGAAATCACTCAGTGTGGACAGTAAAAGTTATAAATGGGATTAGTGTCTGGTTAGAGTGAAGGCTGAGTGAAGGGGCCCAGGAGGCTCCCTTCGTTATGTAGAGAATACCTCAAGCCACACAGGAGAGCAGGGCCACTGGCCTGGACCACCTGCTGTGATGCCAGAGCTTGGAGTGAGTGGTCTCAGATGTAAGACTTGCCCTCTACTCTTTCTAGAAATTTAACAAGTGGCTGAACTTGGAACAAGGAGGACGTTGAAACTGACCAAATGCAAAATATTTCTACCAACATTCCCAGTATATGTCATTATACAAACTACAAGCTAAGAGGGAAGGAGGACAGGGATCCTTACGCTTCAGCAACTATGAAGGACTTTAAAACCAGGGTAGCAAATCAAGCAACTGGCTTTCTGCAAGTCTACGAAACAAGGTCAGACAGATTCGAGGCTAATGACTGACCTTTATTGGGGCCGAAGGAAGGTGGTTATCACCTGAGACTTGAGGGTTGTCTGACATAAAAAAAAAACATATAGAGTTGTCCTTTCTACTAAAGGAAGAATAGAAAACCCCATATTGATATGGTCCCAGCTGCTCTAAATGCTTGTTTCTTTTAAATATTGGTCTTTAGGAATTCCCTCCAAAATACCTTTCAGTAAGCCCTAGTAGAGCCTAGATATCTTGTCTGCAGGGCTACCTACATTCCGATACTTTGCACTAAATTGCTTATTGTTATAGAAGTAATGTTTTGAGTCCAGTTCTTGGCTTATGCAGCCCCCATTAACATTGTGCTCTTTGTCCTCATTTATCTTCCATCAGTATTTCAAAAATAGAATGGAGAATGTGTGGATGGATGGATGGATGAATGAATGACTGGATGCAGAGTTTGGTGATGAATAGATAGATGATGCATGGAGGGATGAATGAGTGGATGTACAGTTAGGTGATGGATAGATGGTTGATGGATGAATGGATGGACAGCAGGTGGCTAGGTGGCTGGGGAGTGAGCTGATGGTTATATAGATGGATATATAGATGGATGGATGGATCAATGGATGAGTGAAAGAGTGGATGTTTAGTTAAGTGATAGATAGATAGATAGATGATTGATAGATAGATCGATAGATAGATAGATAGATAGATAGATAGATCGATAGATAGATGATGGATGGTTGGTTATGGATGGATAGATGAATAGATGGATATCAGGTAGATGAGTGGTAGGTGAGTGATAGATGAGTAGATGGATAGATGATTCATGTATAGGCAGATGAGCAAATTGACAGACAAATGGTTGGAGAGATGGATAGGTGGATGGATAGGTGGATGGATAGGTGGAAGAGTGAGTTGACAGATGGGTTTAGTGGGTATAGATGTATGTATGGATGGATGTATGGATGTATGGATGTATGTATGTATAGACGGATAATTAGATGAGTGAGTTCATGGATAAATGAGTGGATGAGTGGATGATAGAAAAGTGGACTGATGAGTTGATATAGATGGATGGATAGATGGGTAAATAGTTGAGTTGATATAGATGGATGGATGCATGGATGGCTGGATGAATAGATGAATGGATGCATGTTTAGACAGGTGTTTGATAGGTGGATGAATTGCTGATTATCAATTAAGGTTTGTTGCTTGTAAACACTAGAGGTTGAGACTTGACTAAGGAAAATGATTGTATTAGAAGAATATCAGTTTGTTCACAAAATAGATTGGAAAACTGGAAAATTAGGCTGAAAAAAATATAAGGAACCAATGAACTACAGGGATATAAAGTGGCAGTAGAGGGCTGGAGAGATGGCCTAGCGGTTGAGAGCGCCGACCGCTCTTACAGAGGACCCGGGTTCGATCCCCAGCACCCACATGGCGGCTGAGAGCCATCTGAAACTCCAATTCCAGGAGAACTCCAGTTCCAGGGGAATCCGACACCCTCTTCTGACCTCCGCGGCATTGCACAACACGGGTGCACAGACCTGCATGCAGACAGTACATTCGTACACATACAGAAATAAATAAAATTTAAAAAAAAATCATTCTTTAAAGTGGCAGTAATCAGCTCTCGGTAACGTGAGGGCCATGTCCATGGACAATGAACACCAGACATTTTCCATGCCTACGCCTAACTGCAATGAAGCATCAAAGTCCTGGGAGAGAGAAATGTAGCTTGGGCCACATGTCCATTGACTCATAAGCCCCCTGGGCTGAGCTCAGATAATTTCCCTTAAAAGAATTTGAATCCCAAGCAACAGAAGAGAGGCTAGCCAGTGACTGCTCAGATCCAGGTCACCCCGCCACACACACACACACACACAGAGGATGGGTGAATCCTCAGTCACAGACTGGTACCTGTGACTTTGCCCTGGTTTGTCCTTGCCACCTCCCTGGTGCTCTACTCACACTTCCTCTGTTCTTCATCAGACTTCTCTCCCCTCCCCTCCCCTCCCCTCCCTTCCCCTTCCCTTCTTCCCATTCCTGCTACCCCCAAAGCACACTTCCCACCTCCTCCCAGAAACCTCTGCAGGTGCCCAAACCCACGCTGACTGCACTTTTCCCCCAACTCCAGTGGCCTGACCATCAGCACAGCCGCAGATGGCGTTGTCCTGGACTGCTGCTTTCCAGGCCTGGGCTCTGCCTTAAATTTCTTAAAAGCAAAAGCCTCACCCAACTTGGCTTATATTCCCCACTGTCCTCACACACACACTGTTGAGTCAGTCAGTGACGAATACATGCATGCTGATGAAGTCTCAATGAGCATGTGTGGCATAGTGCACCAGCTGCATTATCACATTCATCCTTAAGGGTTGAATCAACTGGGGCCAAAGAGCTGACGCATTCACTAATTAGAGGCAATGGAATCCAGTCCTAGATTCCAGCTCTTACTATGTCAAGTCCAAACTAGTACCCAGTACTCATTCCTGCCTTGGAGACATTTGAGAAGAGAGAGAGAGAGAGAGAGAGAGAGAGAGAGAGAGAGAGAGAGAGAGAGAGAGAGAGAAACACAGTGTACATGGTGTGTGCATGTCTGTGGAAGTACATTCTAGATGGACTAAGTAGATTCTAGTCCAACCATGTTTGGCAAAGTAAGTCCTTAGTTAGTGGTTGTCTGGTTAATGAAACAAACCTCAAGGGTTGCAAAATTATGTTCTTTAAAAAAACTTTTACTTTATGTGTGTTTGTGTGAATATATATATATATATATATATATATATATAGTTGGGGGGGAAGGAGCCAGTGGAGGTAAGAAGAGGATATCAGGTCCCTTGAAACTAGAGTTGAAAGCTGTGTTATCCCCTGTGTGGGTGCTGGGAAGCAAACCCAGGTCTTCTTCAAGAGCAGCCAGTGCTCTTAACGGCTGAGCCTTCTCTCCAGCCCTGCTGTTGGTTGTGCTTTTGGCCTTGGTCCTCCTCTTTGCTTACCTAAGCTTTTGCCCATCTCAGGGCCCATTATCTAATAGGTTAATTGCTTTCCCCTAAAATGTCATTTTTTTAAAGAATCAGTTAATTTCAAAAAATAGAGTATTTGCAGCATCTATAGAGAATCACCAAAATCACGTCGCCAAAATCACTCCAAGCAGGTTTCCCTGTCAACTGCTCCTCTGTTCTGGGATGCTTGAACAATTCATTGGTGTGCTGGTAGTAAACTCACAGGAAGGAACATTTTGACAAGGTAATGGTCCCCTGCCTTTCTCGACGTTTGCGAGGGAGTCAGAGTCCGTTATAATGTCACAACTGTGTGTGCCATTGACACTGCACTGAATAATTAAAAGGCCGCTTAATCTCTGTGCTCATCCACTTAGTGTTTGATTCTGGATATGGGAAAGCGTATTTCAGGGAGAAGCTGTGGTGCGTAGATGGGTCACCACCAAGACCACAGAGCTGCAAGTTCTGCTGTGGGGGGAAAAGGTACTCTGGGAGTTCTGGGAGTCCCAGTCATATGACCCAGGAAGGTCAAGAAATCCTCTGCAAGTCACACAGCACACAGTTCCCCAAGTTTGCTCCCTTTATTCTCCTCTAGGAAGGTTGACCAGAGTCCTGTGGCCAAATCCTACAGTAAGTTTAGCTGCGGCAGAGCCGTTCCTAGCTCTCCACGGCTAGAACCGGCAGCTGGGCAGGAAATGCTTCTTTCTACCAACTTGGCTCCTGCTTTTCCCAACTATTATCCTTCTTGGGAAGCTATTTTTTTAATTTTTTAAAATTATTTACTTATTTTTTATGTGTTCGAGTATACTGTCTGCATGCAGGTCTGTGCACCTGTGTCATGCAATGCTATGGAGATCAGAAGAGGGTGTTGGATTCCCCCTAGTAGACTCAACCCCTAATCCAGGTTGGCACAGATTGCCTGCAAGAATCTCTTGACCCTGCTAGGAATGCTCCAGGTGGGGAGCCCCGGACCTCTAGGAAGATAAGCGAGTTATCCCAAGCCACAGGGCTTCAGGTAAACACGGGGGGCAAACCGCCCATCTCCTGATCCATGATCTGGCCCTATGGTGGGCAGCCGGTCTCAGGGGCAGTGGGTGGAAGCAAAGAAATGCAGTAGCCATCTCTCCTTGTATACTGTGACAATAAGGTGGGTGCGTATACTGCCCCCTCCATTGTGTGCTGGCTGTGTGACTTGGGCAGATTTCTTTACCTCTCTGCTCTTGTCATGGCCATACTTGCATCGTAAGGTTCTTGTAAGGATTCAGTGAGGCCATAGTGCCAATTACGTGGCCAGTTCATGGTACCCTGCCTGTGTCTGCCCGGCTCAATGTGAGCCGCCGTAGAAGAGCCTTCCGCTGCCAGGCACCGTTCTGATACTTGCCCCATCTCTTCACCGTGGTGACATTACAGCTTGTGGAGTGTTCTACAGATGTCACAGTGCCTCTGTCTGTTGATTCCACTTGTGTTATTGCCCACAGGTGGCACAGTAATGCTGCAGAGTAGTATATACAGATAGAGGAAGACAGCCCAAGGTGGCTGGGCCGTTTGCTCACACTTGCACACTACTACTGCCCTTCATGCTGGTCACCTTCACCATCTGCCCCTTCCTAGGATCCTGTCTTGCAAAGCAAGGAGCTACTGCTTCCAGTCAGTGTCACTATTAGAGGTTTGTTGGGCCTTATTCCCATCCAATGAAGAAGATGGGCCAGAGGGGAAGTCCAGAGGGAACTTTATGAAATCCTCTTCAAGGCTTTGCGGCAGGTGGGCCCTACTTTGATACACCTGGATCTGTGCAGCCCAAACACATCGCAGCCAAGTGTTGACAGCATGCTGCTCTTGCTGAGAAATGACTCTTCGCTGTGGTCCTTTGCTGGACCAGAGGCTGGGCAGAGCAGGAGCAGGCAGCAGCCAGTGACCATGGGCCACAGAGGGAGGCCCCACTCTGCACTCACACGGACATCCAGGCCAGGTTCCCCAGCCACACCTCCCATAAGGAGCACTGGGTCCCAGTCTGTGTGTGGCCAGGGTCCCAACTCAGCGTGGTAGCTCAACTCTGCTTTAGTTGGTGGATTTACGCCCAGGATATTCTTGGGAGAAAAGTGTTTACTTATCCCAATGTAAAAAGCCTACAGTTGCAGGCACAGCTGGGCCCTTGACCAGTGACCCACCATGAGAGTAGGCAGGCAGCAATCTCTCTGAAGCATGTTATCCATGTGGCCCAAAGGAACAGCCATGGAATGAAGAGAATAAACACCTCCATTCAAGCACCTGCTGCTGTAGAGTCCCCACTCACCTCCGTGTAGACAGGTGGTGACACTATGAATAAATAAATACCAAGCACTTGGCCAGAGCCCAGAAACACCCTGTGAATACTAAGCAAGTAGACGCCCTTCCCTCAGGGAGTGCACAGTCCAGATAACAAAGGAAGCACTTCAGAATGGCTCATTTACACAGTGCTGTCTGCAAATGTCTTCACAGTCTTAAGCATTGCCTGCCGGGTTCAGACATCTCCTTCCCTCCTCCCTGTGAGCTTACAGATCTCACCTCAGCTTTCTCTTCTTTGCATCCCAAAGGCTTTCTCCACTGCCTCTACTCAGGCATGCTCACCTCTCTCTGACCCTGTGTTCCCTAGTAGAACCCCGTTCCTTCCCTCACGGCACTCTGCACGGTGTGAAAGCAGACTTAAGTAAACATATTTCATTAGTGCTCACCAGTCCTGTGGGCTGGACATGCAGGGTTTTTTACATGAAGCTAGGACCCTTTGGAAGATTTTGTAGGTGAGTTTGGAAGAGATTAGGGCTCAGAATATGAGAACTTTGAATGAGAGATTGAGAGACTGCAGCTGTGGGCAACCATAGACTATTCAGCTCTCCCTCCTTTTATGTTTTTTTATCTGTTTATTTTCTCATATTATATGTATGCATGTTTTGCCTGCATATATGTAAGTGCAAATATTATGTGCAGTGCCTGCAGAGGCCAGAAGAGGACATCAGATACCCCTAAAACTAGAGTTATAGACAGCTTATAGATGGTTGTTAGCCATCATGTTGATGTTGGGAACCAAACTGGGGTCCTCTAAGAGAGCAGCCAGTGCTTTTAACTGCTGAGCCATCTCTCCAGCCCCTCTTGTTCTTTTCCTTAGTCCTTCTTTTTCTTCCTCCTTCCTTCCCTCCCTCCTTCCCTCCCTCCCTCCCTTCCCTCCCTCCTCCCCTCCCTCCTTCCCTCCCTCTCTTCCCTCCCTCCTCCCCTCCCTC
>VZQC01002241.1:356018-437830 GCA_009823505.1 Rhizomys pruinosus | reverse complement strand
TTTTGGTCTTTTTGAGACAGGGTCTCCCTGTAGCCCCAGCTGTCCTGGAACTCACTCTGTAGACCAGGCTGGCCTTGAACTCACAGAGATCCGCCTGCCTCTGCCTCCCAAGTGCTAGGATTAAAGGTGTGCACCAACACGCCCAGCTCTCTCCCTCTTCTTATTCCTCATATTCTCTCCTCATCTTTTTTCTCCTCCTTCCATTCATAAAAAGATGAGAAAATGAAGGAAATGCAGACAGACCTGTGGTAAGGAGGGGCAGTGTTCTCATCCTGACTTGAAATATGCAGGTGAGTTTACTAACCTAGTGCCCAGGGCTACGCAGGTATTGCAGAGCCAGAGCTATCTTTCAAATCAGGCACTAAGAGGGCAGAAGACCCTACAAGGCACTGATGGTTCCCAGGGGTCACTTTCAGATCCCAGCCTGATAACCCCGTCACGCACCAGCTCTCTTTCATTACTCGTCTCCAGACATTGCCTTTGAGAGGGGCCCAGCCTAGCAGGTTCCTCTCTCAGACTGACAGTCACACTTCAGTAGCCATGCCACTGGCAGCCTGCAGAGGGCCTGGGCTGGCCAGATGGTTCCCCTGGGTCTGGAGATACTTGTGGAATAGAGGCAGCCCCCAGCCCCCAACCTCATGTGATTACTTGGATGGCTGTGTGGATCTCACTAACTCTGGAGGTACATTTCCCACTTTCAAACTCCAAACCTGCTGCTTGCAAGCAAGTTACTCACCTGTAAAATCTGCATCTTATGATCCTAGTGAAGCTAGCCCTACCAATCCCAGCATTCCACATCCACAGATTCAACCAATGAGAGATTAGAAACATTTGGAAAGATGGCATCTGCACTGAATGTAGACAGATGTTTTTCCTTGCCAGTATTGCCAATAGAATGTAACAAGTATTTTCAAAGTATTTACACTGTGCTATGTCCCATAAGTAACTTAGAGGATGATTCAAAGTATGTAGGAGGCTATGACTAGGTTACATACAAATATACCATATTATATGAGAGACTTGAGCACTCACAGAGTCTTGTGTCCATGAGGGGCCTGGCACCAATTCCTTGGGGATACAGAGAGATGACTGCATTTACCTCCCAAGAACTTCTGTGAACACTAAGTGAGCCGGTTTAAGTCACGTGACTGGACATGGCCATGCTGTGTGGCCCCTGGATGGTGGGATTATTGCTGTGCACTGGATACATGAGCCGGCCTGACTCATGTGGGAACTCCTTAGGGGGAAACAGGGCTTGCTACTCAGAAAGTCGACTGACTTTCTACTGGTCACCTTGGGGTTCGTGGCAAAGCTTGCTCCCCATTTCCTCACAGCTTCTCCCATTCCCCTGGAAGCTCCCTGAGGAAGGGGCCCAGCACCCAGCACCAGTTACACGCTAGAAGCTGGAGAACATTTTTAGATAGGAAGACGAGAACTGATGCTGCAGCTTGTGAGATGTGGCAAGGCAAGAGACCAAGTTCGTTGTTTAGGTGCCATCCCAATGCAGAAAGCGGTCGAAATCTTGGTTACCAATCTGGAGAAAGGTACTTAAAAGGTTAATTTAGGGAGTCTAATGCCAGAGACCACATCTCTGAAATTAGTAACAGGGGACCAGGATTCTATTTGGATCACAAATGAGTTTTTCCATTCCCTGTAAATGGTCCTTTGGTTAGGGTAGGCACACTGGGATATTTATTTCTAAGTCTGCCATCAAATCAAGAGCAAAAGGATCTGAAGTCAGAACAGGGCAGTAAGGAGTGAAATCAAAATGTTTGTTGGAGAGACTTAAAAGGGTTCTGAAGAGGCAGTTCCCATAGAAGTGCAATCTAGTGGCAATAAAGCTTCTTTGTAATCACGTTGGTGGCAGCAGGAGGCCAGTCTAGGATAGGCCCGGGCTCATTTGCATGCAGAGGCACAGGCCCTGCCCGGGAGAGGTGATGGTAAGGAAGTCCTCCTGGGGAGGGACAAGGGCTGTCCCAGAGGAAGCTAGCACTAGGATAGAGAGAGGCAGGCATGGCTGGAGTCTGGGTTCCTGGCTCTGGGGCTTGGCATCCTTGCTTCCAACCTTTGACACCATAAATCATATTAATCTGCTAGTGGAAGGCTGTACAGGCCAGCACAGACCTGTGCTCCTCAGCCCCCTGGTGGTCACCACCTATTGTGTGGGCATTGGCTGTGATGAGCTTCGGAAAGAAAGTCTATTAGACAATAATTTCCCCTACAAGGAGCCATTACATGATTCCTTCTGACCTTCAGGGGGTTGAGAACAGCCCCTCCTGGGTGCTCCAGGCAGCCCCATGGAGTTAATGCACCACAGGCTGCAGGAGTCTGGGTGTCTCCTTGAAGCCCCTCCTTGCTATAGCTGCTCCAGGGGTTAGAAGGCACTTGGAAATGAAACTGGGGGACAGGTAGTATAGCCCGATGAAGGGCCATTGGCCTGGGGTCCAGGAGAACAGGTTGTCTGTACAGGTGTGCCTGTCTTTCTGTATTCGAAGGTAGATCATTTCCCCTTCTGCAGTTTTCACATGGGATCTCTCAAAGTCTTCTGGCAAAGAATGGCTCAAATAGGGTCCCAGGATAGCAGCAACATCCTCACCTTAAAGCTTGTTAGTGGCTCCCAGTGTCAATGGCTCAGTAGGATCCTCTGGAGAGTCATGTCCACATAAGACTGAAGAAACACAGGCATAAACGGAGGGTTTTGCCTACCCTAGCTCAATGCCTGACATCTATAGGGGCCGTAGAGCTATATGGCCAGACAGAACCATAAGTATCCAGGTCTTTACACTATCATTCTTTCTTCTTTCCACCAAAAATTTGTTATTTAGTATCTTTGTTTTCTCCTCCACAAGACATAGCCTACTGCAGAATTTACTGCTCAGCTAGGGGTTCTGGTTGTCAGGAGCAAACGTCACTTTGTCTGTGGTTTCTGCATTTGGGGACTGAGTGGCTGGGTCATTTTGGACTTAGGATTTCTGAACCAAGTGGTCACTGCCTGTGAGCTGTGGGGCAATGATATCTACACATGTATAATACATAGGTTTGCAAGTCTCTCTGATAAATTACAGGGCTTTATGACCCCGGTTTTGCAGAATGATAGCATGAATTGTAACAGTGTCATATATCGCTACATGAGATAATGCCGCCAGTGACAGAGGCCTCGTATATCACCGCCAAGGAGGGTGCTGCATCTACAAATGTGAAATTTTTATTTTTTAAGTGATTCTGGTATTTTAAAACTGTCATCTCTGAGGTTCCCCAAGAAGTCACATGTTCAGGACAAATAACACCAGCCATACAAACCCCAATTCCTCACCGTGACCCGGAAAAACCAATTGAGCTTGCCAAGGTGAACGTAGGCAAGTATGGGGAGGAAGAAACCCTTCCATTATATCCCATAGTGTCCATGAGCGTGGGTGTGCATGCATGCACACACAGATACGCAATACACAGATAGACATATAGGTACAGAGATGCTCACACAGAGAAATACACACATACACACATTCAGAGAGATACACACAGATATACACACAAATACACACAGAGATACGCAAATACAGAGATCTGCAAACAGATCTACACACAGATATATACACACAAATACACACAGGGAGACGTATACACAAAGATAAATACAGATATGCATAAACAAATACACATGAGAAACATACACAGAGATACACACAGTGATGCACACAAATACACACAAAGACATATATACACAGATGCACACACAGTGACACACAAATATACATATACACACAAATATAGAAATACACGGATACACAGAGAGAGATACACACAGAGATAGACACATGGATGCATATAAATACACACACAGATGTGCACAAGAGATATGGACACAAATACGCACAGAGAGATGCACACAGACACACACACAGTGATACACACAGAGTGATATACACACAGACATAGGCACGGTAATACACACAGAGCGATCGATATACACACAGATGCACACACAAAGATCCATACACAGAAATAGAAACACAAAAATACAGAAATACACACACAGATTTACAGAGAGACAGATACACTGAAACACACACACAGGACACACACACACAGAGATTCATACAGAAATGTCACACACACATACACAAACACACACACACACACAATCACTGAAGCACCATCTCTTAGTGATGTGCCCAATTTCTTTTATTTTTTTAATTTTTAATTTTTTAATTTTTTATGTGTATGAGTGTACTGTCTGCATGTAGGTTTGTGTACCCATGTCATGCAATGCCGCGGAGGTCAGAAAAGTGTGTCAGATTCCCCTGGAACTGGAGTTAAAGATGGTTCTCAGCCACCATGTGGGTGCTGGGGATCTAACCCAGGTCCTCTGCAAGAGCAGTTGGAGCTCTTAACCACTAGGCCATCTCTCCAGCCCCAATGTGCCCAATTTCTAAGCAGACATTTGGAGCATGAGCAGTTGGCATACGTGTGAGTCTGGGTCCAGAACGCCCTGTCTACACTGGTTATTCACCTCCAAGCCACGGCACCCCAGTGGTTAAGAATGTATGCCTTGAAGCCAGATGGTCCTGAGTTCAACTCTCTGTCTCTGCCATTTACCGGCTGAGCCATTTTTTCCACAATCTGAGAGCTTGCTTGATCTTTGGGCCTCTCCCCGCTGCGGGTCTAGCCTGTCCTCCTCCTCGCTCGTGGCTCCAAACTCTAAGGCCTCCACCTGGCTCCTTACACACCAAGAACTATCAGTCAGCCTCTGGTTTATACTTCAGAATCACTCGCCCTTTCTTCTGCCCAGGATGCACTTCCTGTTTCCACCTGCAGCTCTCCCTCCCTCCCTTCCTTCAGATCTCTACTCAAAAGTGCTTCATCGCCCCCAACCCAGAACCACCCTACCAGAAAATTACTCATTCTCAGTCCCTTACTCTGTGTTATTTTTCTGCATGGCAAGCATCACTCCTGACTGTTGATAAGAGTGTCAGCTAATTGTCCCTGTTCCTCCACCCACTTAGAATGCAGTCTTCATGAAAGCAGAAATGTCAGCCTGGGTGTTTAATGCTATGCCACTAGCACCATGGACAGCACCAGGCACCCAGCTTCTTTGTGAAGAACTGCCAAGGGAGTGGCTGCTCTGGTGACTGAAGAGGATGGAAGGCACTTAGGACATTCCATTTGGAAAGACTGACTGAGATAAAGTGCGCAACATGCTTAGCACAGTTCCTGCCAAGTGGACTCGCAGCCACTTACGTTTAATGAGCATTTAGTAAAAGCACTTCGCCCATATTAATTCACTTAATATTTAAAACACCTCTAGGATGGAGGTGCTATTGTTATAGTATCCACTTGGGAAACAAAGAGACAAAGAGATAGCATCTTGCCCAGGGTCATTCAGCTAGTGAAAACTGAACCCACAATTCCAAGCTGCACACCTAGCCTTTACCCTCTACTGTCTCCTAGAACATATAAGCTGTGAAGGATGTTGTGGTTGACATTGGTATTGCTTCTGCTTCCTCTGAGTACTAAGGTGACACCATATCCACCTCACTTAGGAGGTGATGCCTGAGGGAAGACAGCTAGCTGGGCTGAGCCCAACCCTGCCTCTGAGTCATCATCCAGTCTGTGGGACACAACACAGAGCGGCAGATGGTGCTGGGGCAGAAGTTTAGCATTCTGGCTTCTTGCCTCATCATGGTAAAATGTCCTGCCTCCATCCTCTGAGCCGCAGCCTTTTCACATAGATATACATGTAGATATAGATACAGATATAGATGACATAGATGTGGATATAGCTAAAGTTAGAATTGACAGCCCTCATCCCATGGCAGAAGTTCTTAAGGTGAGCCTGGAGAGACTCCAGTAGAAATATTAGTGGATTGAGAGACTGAAAGTAGAGATGTTCAACTCCCAATCCCCCCCACCCAGATGTGGTGCTCAGATGACATCCGAGCAGGGGCTTCAAAGTCCCAGCTGCAAGAGGCAGGTGGGTGAGCCTGTGCAGTGGTGCACCTGCTGAAGACAGTCCACACTGGTGATTGATTAGCACTGTGCTCACACATGCAGCCCTGCTTTGCTAGCTATCTGCAGATAAACCAGGAGCCTGGAGTTCTATATCAGTGCTGGAATCCAGAGCCTTGTGCATGCTAGGTGGCCTGAGGAGTCTGAATTTTTCATGGGAAGCTCCTCTGTGGTTTTCAGTGCTCCTAGAGTGCATTATGGTGATAGGACACACCTGCGGGTTGAATTGGGCTGAGTCCATGGTCTCTGGATCCACATCACTTGGCAAAGAGCTGCCTCTCTAAAGAGCCTCTGGGGAAGGGCTTGAGTCTCCTATCCACAGCACCTGCAAACCCTGGGGACTGGAAATGACTTCTTTCCTCTCCCAAAGCCAAAGAGGATGCTCTGTGAGGGGCTAGGTGTATAGCCTCTTCTCTCTTATCGTACGTTTCTTTTTCTTTGTTGGTGCTGGAAATCAGACTTAGGTTCTTACACCTGCTAGGCAAACACTCTACCAACCAAGCTATATTCCCAGTGCTACAGTACATTTTTTTCACATCAGTTTGTTTTTTAATTCTTATCATGTAAGAAGTACCTACATGTGATTTAAAAAAATCTAAAGGAGAATACAGTAGAAAGTCTAATGAAAAGACCCCCCAGCCTTCTTCTTAGAAGTAAAGAAACAGCTGGGCGTGGTGGCGCATGCCTTTAATCCCAGCACTTGGGAAGCAGAGGTAGGCGGATCTCTGTGGGTTCAAGGCCAGCCTGGTCTACAGAGCGAGCTCCAGGACACCTGGTACTAAAAGGGAGACCCTGCCTCAAAAAAAGGATAAAACTAAAAAAAGTAAAGAAACAGTTTCCTGGATCTCTCTCTCTCTCTCTCTCTCTCTCTCTCTCTCTCTCTCTCTCTCTCTTTCTCTCTCTCTTTCTCTCTCTTTCCTGTGCACACTTGGCTCATATTCTGCCCATTTTCTTCTGCGTATTTTATTTAATGTATCTCAGACATTTCATATCACTTCACACAAATCCATCTCTTCATCTTTTATTGCCCTATTACAAGCCATTTTATGGATTTACTATCATTTATTTTACCAATCCCTGGGACCAGAATCTTTGGGGAATATCCAGGTTTTCATTCTACAGGTAATTCTGCAAAGAAAGACCCATGACTACATGAGATTTCTGTATACTTGCAGCAAGTTGATAGCTTGGAAAATAGTGTGCATTCCTGGTTGAGGAGGTGCAAACATGTCATCCCAGCACTTAGGAGCAAGAGGCAGGAAGGTCAGGAGTTCAAGGTCATTCTCGGCTACATAGTAAATTTAAGGTCAGTTTAGGCTACATGAGACCCTGTCTCAAAAAGCCAAAATTATGGGTGGGCAAGATGTCTCAGCATGAAGGTTGATGATCTACATAGTAAATTTAAGGTCAGCTTAGGCTACATGAGACCGTGTCTCAAAAAGCCAAAATTATGGGTGGGCAAGATGTCTCAGCATGAAGGTTGATGATCTGAGTTCAATCACAGGAACCCACATCATGAAATGGGAGAATACTGACTTCACCATGTTGTCCTCTGACCACCACACACAAATAAACATATAAATGTAATAAAATAATTTTTAAAACAAAGGAAAGAAACTGTATATGTGCATTTTTAATATTTATTACTTATTTTTTTTAGGAATTCACAGTTTCCCTTTTATTTTATATTACTCTAAAATATGCATACATACCTTCCACACATATACCAATATTATGGTTCATTCTAGAGCCTATTAAGGGATTCACTGTTTAACCCTAACGCTGCTTTCATATAAAAAAAGAAATATAACATTGACAGTGCTTCGTTTGCTTTGCAACTAGGGATTTGGTGCTAGCATCCACAAATGAGGGATACCATTCATCATTTGTTTTTCTGGGACTGTGTTACTTAATATAATAGCTTCCAGTTCCTTTCATTTACCTGCAGAGTTCATGATGTCATCTTTCTTTACTGCTATGAAGAACTCCATTGTGTAGATGCACCACATTTTCTTTATCCACTCATTGGTTGAGGGACATTTGGGTTGCTTCCAGCTCTTTGCTATTGTTAAGATAGCGAGTGTATTGCCTGCATGTAACTGCACCCATGTCATGCAATGCCCACAGAAATCAGAAGAGGGTGTTGGATTCCCCTGGAACTGGAGTAACAGATAATTACTAGCCACAATGAGGAGGAGTCAGCCTTCTTAACCACTGGGCCATCTCTCTAGCCCCATAACTGTATTTTTTAAAACTGACCACTCAAATCCATAGAGATTAGTCTAATGTAAAAAACCATACATAAACCTAAAATACTTTTCTCTTAGTATGAATTAAATATACTAGACCAGAATCAAATGGAGCTGAATAATTAAGAGGCAGCTGTGAATGAAAGGAATACCAGTGTTCCTTGTATTTCTTCATAATATTCATGTAGCTTTTCTCTAAATTTAAAATAATATCCAAATTAGAAGTATTAACCAATTATTCTAATAAAGCAGCCAGAAAAATTAAATCTGGGATTAACATTGTAGCTTACTTGAACTCTTATATTATTAATTATGCATAGTCTATCCTACTATTTAAAGTTTTATGGTATAGTTAACTTAAGTAGATATATAGATATATGTCTGGACAGATGGCTTAACAATTAAGAGTGCTTACTACTCTTGTAAAGAACCTGAGTTCAGTACCCACATTGACTGGCTTACAACCTGCTGTAACTCCAGTTCCTTGGGGAGCCTTCTTCTGGCTTCTAGAAGCACCTGCACATGCATAGCATACACAGACACAGACACACACAGACACACACACACAGAAGCACACACACAGAAATTAAAATAAATCTTTAAACAAATGATAACAATGGCGCATGCTCTCATGGTAGATAGACAGTGGGATAAAACAGCATGAAGATCTAGGTGGAGTGAATTACCTGCTTCTCCTATGTTCCAAGGTAGTTAATGCTATTATCCCAGGGTAAATTTTGCTATAGATACTCTTCCTGACACACACACACACACACACACGTATACACTAACCTCAAACTCTCAGCTCTCCTTCTCCCTCAGTCTCCCATGTACTGGGATTCTATGAGTACACCACCATACCAGGTCCTGTTTACGTATTTTGACTACAAACTCTATATACTAATCTGAAGGTTACCCTGCTAGCTTCCCCCACAACACAGACCCCTTCATCACCAGACTCACATGATTGTGAAAGGATTATTTCTTCCTGATGTCTTTTTATCCATGCACCATGCTCAGCATAACTCTTTCTTTTCCAAATAACAATGTGTCTAATTAATCAAACTAATCCAGTATGAACATGTACATATAAAATATAGACAATTTATAAACATAAAAGAAGGGCATAAAAGTCACCATCAACCCCGCTACCTGGCATCACCGTTCCAGTGCTCTTAAGCTTTCCTTTGGACCTTTGCTATGCACACCAGCATCTGTCCATGGATGTCTGTGTGAGGTCTGATTCACAATAACCCTGCCACTTTTTGTGTTTTGTAGAGACTTATTCTTCTGACTTAGTGTTCCAAGGTGAACATCATACCTACATATTAAATCACCTTGTGAAACTTGACAGTTGGAGATAATTCAAATAAGCTGAGTTAAGTTTGTCATGCCTTTGAAGTGGGAAGGACAACTAGGGAAGACTTCCTGGAGGAGGTGATGCTGGAGTAAAGACTTGGTAGATGATTGGAAATCAATTAGATAGAAAAAGAGAGATCACTGTGAAGGAACAGGGAGTGGCCAACAGTAAGATCTAGAGGTCAGAGGACGCCTGTTTTGACAAAGCCTGCATGAGATTTGATGATACCAGTGTATGGATTGGGGGTAAGGAGGGTGTACAGCTCTTGGAGGCCTCTCCATAGTCGAGGAACTTGGGGTTTGGCCTGAGGGCAAAGGCGACCTGTAGAAGGATTTCACCCAGAAAAGAAGAGGCATAGAGCCATGTTCGAGAGTCGCCCATTTTAACATGCTGGTGACAGTTAAGAAGCAGGGGTGGGGAGGTAGAAGAGGAGTTTAGGTTCAGCAGAAATCCTTGGACTTCTGACCACTTTAAGCTGGCATCCTGAACATCCCACCCAGGTCTCTCCAGCAACTCAGAGCCACTCTTGAAATGGTCACCTGCGTCTTTTTGGCAGCTGTGAGGATCTCAGCTGGTGGACAGAGTCTCCAAGCCCCAGAACTCCTGTTAACAGAACCATTAACAATTTGATGGAAATCATTTTGGAAAACTTGCATTAGGAGATCTGCAGCTGCCTTCCATGACCTGAAAAGAAAATCAAGGAATAAGATCCTAGGAACCCACAGAATACTAGAACCCGGCAGATGGTGTCATTGTGCAGAGCACAGGTGGGGTGGAGGGCCCTTCCTCACCTAGTTCTCTTCAGCCCAGTGTGCTCAGCATCTCAGAGCTGAGATAGCCTTGGAGATGGGCCACTTTCCACCTGTTAAAGTTGGAGAATCCAAGCACCCTGAAGAAAAAAGATGGATCACTTATTCTTAAAAGCCTCTTTTTAAACCAGATCTTCACATTCTCTCTTCTTGTCTTGGGGGTCAGTCAGATGGTTATTAGATCTGAGGGTTCCCAACCTGAGCTCTATCCTTGAGGGTCTAAGCTACCTGAGACATCATCTGAAGAGTCATATACACAGCATGTACTGGTCAGGCACGAACCTCTGTGTAACCTTTTGTAACCCTATAAGGTCATACGTGGAAGAAATGAAGGAAAATCCATCAGCCTAATTGTCTAGAAGTGGAGTGTGTTCCATGCAGTACTAATAATGCTGACCTAGTGGTCATTCTTCATTTTCAGCTCTGGTCTGGTTCAGAAAACTCCCAGTGAATCAAATGAAGAAGGGTGGTGTGCGTGTGTACATGTGTGTGTGTGTGTGTGTCTGTGTCTGTGTGTCTGTGTGTGTGTGTGTGCCTGTCTGTGTCTGTCTGTGTCTGTCTGTGTGTGTGTGTGTGTGTCTGTGTCTGTTGGTCTATCTGTGTGTGTGTGTGTGTGTGTGTACATGTACACATGCACATGTGTCTGTGTTCTCTCATGACTGAAACCCAGCTAGAAACTGTCATCAATGCCCCTGTTTGGTCTCATAGTGGCTTTCAGGTAGCTAACACTGGCATCTACATTTGAACTCTAGTCCTCTCTCTTGTGAGCTCTGCAATCTTGGTAGGTAGTATACTTTCCCTAAGCCTAGGTTTCTTCAGCTGTGAGGTGGAAATGGGACCTAAACTGTTGGCCATGGGTTTGAGTACTCACTGAGATTATAGCTAGCTGACAAAGATGCTTAGTCTGCTCCTGGCATGCAGTTGATAGCAATTGTCATTTTGTTTGGGAGCATGCTTATACCTAGGGTAGCATGCTTAGACTTCACTCTCAGCATGCGGGCATCTCTGAATATGAGGACAGATCAGATGTGATCCAAGAGGAGGAAAGGGGAATCCTTCTCAAATCTAAGGGCGTATTTAAGTTCCTAGATAAAGGAAAGAGCATATCAACCAAAGCTACTGGGTCAGGCCTGAGAAGCAAACAGCAGTGCTCCAGCCTGAAGGCCCAAGATAGAGTCATGCACAGGGGGCATGCAAGGTCACATTGTCCTGGAGCCAAGGGCAGGAATGAGGGGCCTGCTCCAAACAGCACTGGATGAACATCACCGGGACAGTGGCAGCCATCGCACAGTTTGGCAGACATCCTCTCCTTGGCTCCAGGAAGGATGCTAAAGACCAGTGTATTAACCTTGGCCATGATGGACCAAAACCCAAAACAAAACAGTTTTCTCTCCTCTGTCCCCCAGCCCACAGACAGGAAGCCTGGTCTCCGAGCTGGGTCTGTGTCAATTTAACCTGAGAGGCATGCTAGCCCCTCATGGACCAATTTTTCCTAGAACAGAGCTGACTATCACAGAAGCTGTTTGTAACGAGCAGCTGTATTATACATGACATTCATTTGCTGGTTTGCATTTCCTTCACCTCTTAAAAAATGAAAAGCAGGAGCAAATAAATGATGAACGGAAAGGAAACGGAGCCTCTAATAAATGAAAAGGTGGTGGTGATGAAAGGACTGGCTACAGCTAGAGAACAAAATGAGTTCTGTTCAAGGGCGGGCTACAGACCGCAGGCAAAAGAGCCCTGCGCTTCGCAGCTCCCCCTCTCCACTGGGAGAAGACGCAGCAGGAATGAGAAGCCTGAGTTCTTCCCACACTCTGGGAACCCAGCCAGGTCACTCCATCTTGCCAAGCCTCAGTTTTCCTACCTAAAGAGTGGGCATGCTAGTATAAGACCTGCTTCCCTTGAGCCCACGGGAGATTAGCCTTAGTCCTGTAGATGTGAAAACTAGAATTCACCAAGAGCAAAATTGCAAATCCATCAAAAACATTCCTCTTGGTGTAATACAATGACTGTTTGCTGAAACAGGAGACTTTGTTGCCTCTAGAAATAATGTAAGGTTAAACCTCCAGGATTTATACTTAGGGGGTATGAGTTTGAATCCTAAACTTGTCATCCGAGAGCTGTGTGACCTTGAGGGTGTCACTTAACCTCTCTGAGCCTCAGTTTCCCATAGGCCACAGGGGAACAACAGTACTTGTGTTGACCAAGGAATTAATTATGATGGGGCATCAGATGGTACCCAGCACACAGTAGCTGCTCAGCTAACACTGATTGGCTTTTTACTGCTCTATTAAACAATGGCATATGCCCCAATTTCTTGGTAAGCAAGGACCTGTTTCATTAAATTGTAGAACCTAAAGGCAAGATAACATTACCATTTACAGATATATTGTTAGGACCTGCAAGAAAATTGAGAAATATTTACCCAGAGAGCTGTCTGTCTCTTTCTCTCTCATAGTCAAGGTATTTTTAATTCACTATAAATACTAAGTCAACCCCTTCTTCAAAATACACCATGCAACAAATCTGACATGAGGAAAGTAATGAACAAACATAAAACAATAAGAATCTGGGCCACTCTCTGCAGGTAAAGATGGAGATAAAGCATGCACCCAAATACAGCTCTATGCATAACCATTGAAAATGCATATTCATCAGCATCAGTCTAATCACACAGTTCTAAACTCAGACGCTTGCAATATTTGCCTCTCTGCAGAATCTTTCAAAGTCTATTCCTTGATGCTATAATAAGTCCAAGGCTCCACAGAGGATCCTGGGGCTGTGGGGTGGGAGGTGAACAAGGTCCTGAGCTCTAGAGGGCTGGGGTTCCCTCCCCACTATAGCAAGGGTGTCTTTCTCTGTCTCTGTTTCTCTATGTATTATGTATGTATGTGTGTGCATATGTGCATACATACATACATATGCACACACATATGGGCAAGTAAAGGTCAGAGATCAAGGTTGGATATTTACCTCTAATGCTCTCCATCTTTTTTTCTTTTTTGAGACAGGGTCTCTCATGGAACTTGGAGCTCATTGTTTCAGCTAGATCAGAGGGTGGGGGGCAGGGGGGGTAGTGAGCTCCTGGGATCCACTTTTCCCCACACCCAAGCACGGGGGTTACTGGCTACATACCTGACTTTTACTTTGTGCGAGGGATCAGAAGTCAGGTCCTTGTGCTTACACCGCAAGCATTTTGTCCATTGAGCCATCTCCCAAGCCCCAGGACATCTTTAATTTTTTTCAGACATCACTGTTTTATGGAAAGCTCTGAGAGAGACAGAAAGAGATAGAGAGACAGAGAGAGACAGAGATAGACAGACAGACAGACAGAGAAATTTTGCTTATAGAACAAAAATGCAAAAGTGACCAGTGTCAGCCACACTCTGTCTTAGAAACTTTTAATGATGTTAGAGAGAAGCAGCATTCTGTCAAGGGCACACTGTGAGTGGGCTGGTGGGACTTATGGCCAAGCCTCTTCCCGAAGAGAATAGTCTCAGAGACCAGATGCAGTGCTTGCCCTGTGATGCAGGCACAGTGCCCTTTGGATGTTTGTGCGGCACTGGGATGGGCTTTGGAATTCAAACGAAGGGGCTAGTGGCCCTGTGCCAGGAACAGGCACAGTCTGTGACCTCCATGTCCCTGACCTGGTCCCCTCTATTTTCCCCAAAATTGTGACATCTCTCCTTGGGAGGATATTATGTCAATACCAACTCAAAGGCTTAGTTAACACAATAGGAAACTGACCTCAGTGCTTTGGACCCTGTGACGGGTGGATGCATATGCACAGGACTTCATGAACTTCTCAGGGAAGCAGATAGTTATAGCCCCATTTTACTAAGATGGAAAGTGAGACTTCAGACCAGCCATTTGCCCAGGACATACCAGCCAGTGTCAGGGGCAAGGCCACTTCTCAGGGATGCCTGGCCAACGTTCCTGGTCACTTCTCAGGGATGCCTGGCCAATGTTCCTGGCTCCCAATTGGCCTTCTGTTTCTCAGTTTTCTGCCTAGTAATTCAGCACTGGTAACTAGCACATCAGCCCCTCTCCCTCTTTCCCAGCAGCCTTTGCTCCTTTCCCAATGACTCCACTAGCTAGCAGTCCAGTAGGTCCCCATCCTATATGACTCATTAATCATGTTCGGAGTAGAAGCAGGGGTGGAAGGTGTGGTCAGCTGCTCCCACACCTTGTTGGGTCCAGAATTCATCATTTCATAGCTTGTGTAAAATGTTACACTTTGCCATCAGACAAAGCTGAATCACCATAGAAACTGCACACTTTTGTCCCCATTATTGCTCTGACTTGTTCATGTTATGACTTTGGCCACAGTGACCTCCTGTTACACCTCAAACAGGCCCAGAATACCCAGGGCCTTGAAACAGGCCAGGCACAGTCCTACCCCAGGGCCTTGGCACTTGCTATTTCCTCTATTCTGCTCCAAGATTTCCATATGGCTCACACTGTTTTAGCTGCAAACAATACGCCCTCCTCCCTGGCATCTCAGCGTTGCTCGCTTATCTCTGCTTTCTCGTTTCTCATAGTCTTCTACCATCTTCTCATATGGCCTATCATTTTCTTATTTGTTAGATCTATCGTGTTTGGTTTCTCCACCCTAGTGTACATGCATACACTCCATAATTCTGACCCTGAGGTTCAAAGACCTTTCTCTTTTCTGTCCACAAATTATATTCCAAATGTTAGAACTGAAAATATAGCTTAGTTGATAAAGTACCATGCATACCTAGTGTGGCCGAAGCCCTGGGTTAGACCCCTAGGCATACCAGTATATAACTATAATCCTAGCACTTGGAAGGTGAAGGCAAGAAGATCAGAGGTTCAAGGTCAAGGTCATCCTGGGCTATATAGGGAATGTGAGACCAGCCAGAAATAGAGACCCTATTTTTTAAAATCCAAATGCCTAAAGTACTTCTGGCACAGAAGAGATGCCTGGGAATGTTTATTGAATGAATGAATGAATGAATGAATGAATGAATGAATGAATGAATACAGAGCCCATTTATGGACAAGCTGCTTCCCTAGGATCACAGGGGCAATCCTCTGTAAGTCACTTCCCTACTGGCCATTAGGCACCAAGCAGACACAGGTGAGTGACCCTCCAACTCTTGGCTTTCTGGGAGTCACCCTCTTCTCTCTCTGTCTGGTCTCTGCCTCCTGGAAATATCCCTTCCAAAAGTTGCGATTGGGTTCAAAACCCAAGAGGCAACCTGAGATGAATCCACAACTTCACAAAACCCAAATATACTTAGGAAAGGGGTGGGAGGAGATGGCAGCTGGACACCTGAGCGCCCTGCGTCCCAAGCGGCTTCATCTGGCATCCCCCCGCCCCAATCAAATGCACTCACACCTCTGTGAAATATGACTTCTCCCACATGAGATGTAACTTACCTGTGCAAACCTAACATTTCGCCGTAAGATGTTTTGAAAGGGTTTTTGAAGCTCAGTGTTTGAAGTTATTTGACTACAAGTTCCTCATCGCCCTCCCATCAGCCGTGATTCCCCAACAACCATCCTGTGCACACTAGAGTTCCTACAGAGTGAAGGGAATCCAGCCTGCACGTCATTTTGAAAGTGATGAAATTGTAATAAGTACTCTAAGAACAAATAATGAAGTTGGTGTGACATGAAGTTGACATTTTTATAGACATATAAATAAAGATTCATTTCATTTCTGTCTTTTTCATTTTATGGAGACCAAGGTATTGTTCATGTCCTGTTTTTTTTTTTCTAGTTGTTATTATTTATTTATTTATCTATTTACTGCAGGTTCTTGAAAACCTTCTAGATCCTACAGCCTGTACTGATGGTGGCTGGTGGATAAACTAACTAGGCTAGGGACCCTCCCTGGGAATCACAAAGTCTAGGTTCTACTGCGACTCACAGTGGGAACCTTGAGCAAGTCTTTGATGTATCAAAGCCTGAGTCTCCCTATCTCTAAAATGGAGATTATGGCTCTACATCCAGGTAGTAGTAAGAATCAAAGAGAATAATGTATGTCGAAATGCCTTGTGAACAGCGAGGGTCCACGCACTTGCTCTGTCTGGAAACGGTCTTTATCAGCCTCACCAGCGGGTGTCACTGGACCCAATGGGAAGGGACTCCTCACTTCCTCCTGCACCAGAGGGACCAGCTCAGGGTGCATGGCTCTCAGAACCATGCCTGTTTGCCCAGCATCCCTCCAGCCCTGTTCTGCTCATTGACAGCCTGGCTTGAGTGTGGCTATCTAGTACTTTGACCCTCACATGAAATTTATAAAAAGTGATGGTGGGGCCAACACTCACGAGAGCCCTCTGTGTGCCAGGTGGTCTTCGCACACCATGCTGTTCATCTCATGGACACCTGTGCTTTCCTGCTGTCCCTGCCTCTACTCTACCCCCTTGCCAAAGCATCTCCCTCACTGTACCTTCAGCCAGACTTCTAGGAGTCACTCTTTGTTCACCCTCCTCCCTCCTCCTGCCCCCACATCTGACCCATAAGCCAGTTGGCCAAGTCCACCTACAACAAGGGTCTTCCTTCCACTACTATGAATACTCTGCTTGGGATGTACAAACAAGCCTTCCTGTGAACATACGGTGCCCTCCATGCCACCCTCTACTGAGGATTCAAGGTGCTTTTATTATTCTTGGTTTTATTTTGTTTGAGACAGAGTCTCATGCAGCTCAGGTGGCATCAAACTAGCTTTGCAGCCGAGGCTGGCCTTAAACTCCTGGTCTTCCTGTCTCTACCTTCCAGATGTGTGGATTACAGGTGTTCAGCATCACACCCAGCCAGAGTGCTTTTTAAGTGTTAAATCGAATCAATTTGGCTCTCTGACTTCACTCCAGCTTCTTAAGGGGCTTCCATGCCCTAGAATCTACCTTGGCTCTAGCCCCCTTCCCAACCATGCAAGCTTGTGTGTGTGGTGTGTGTGTGTGTGTGTCTGTGTGTGTGTGTGTGTGTCTGTGTGTCTGTCTGTGTGTCCATCCGTCCATCCATCTGTCCATCCATCCATCTTCCATCCATCCATCTGTCCATCCATCTGTCCGTCTGACTGTCCGTCCGTCTGTCTCAGGAAGCCCAGAGCACGTTTGCCCACCTAGCCTCCAGTGCTCTCTTACTTCTCACACAGAAGGCTCCACAGCCACCTCCTCAGGGAGGCTCACAGATCTCCCAGACACCCCTGCCCTCCCATTCCTCCTTAGGGAGACTTTCAGGTCTCTAAGATATTCCTGCCCTGCCATTCTCAAGCTGCATTTCTGAGCCTCCTGCAGAGCTCTATATATGTTTTGTCACTTGCATTTTTGTTTCCTTGTTGAGGCATTCTTCCCACAGCCAGTTGCTGCACAAGGGCAGAGACTGCTGTTGCATGCTACCCTGAAAGGCAGCACAGTGCATGCTACCCTGAAAGGCAGCACAGTGCATGCTACCCTGAAAGGCAGCACAGTGCATACTACCCTAAAGTCAGCACAGTGTATGCTACCCTGAAAGTTGGCACAGTGCATGCTATCCTGAAAGTCGGCACAGCGCGTGCTATCCTGAAAGTCAGCATAGTGCATGCTATCCCGAAAGTCGGCACAGTGCATGCTACTCTAAAGTCAGCACAGTTCGTGCTACCCTAAAGTCAGCACAGTTCATGCTACCCTAAAAGTCGGCACAATGCATGCTATCCTGAAAGTCAGCATAGTGCATGCTACCCTGAAAGTCGACACAGTGCATGCTACCTGAAAGTCAGCATAGTGCATGCTATCCTGAAAAGCAGCACAGTGCATGCTACCCTGAAAGTCTACACAGTGCATGCTACCCTGAAAGTCTACACAGTGCATGCTGTCCTGAAAGGCAGCACATTGCATGCTACCCTGAAAGGCAGCACAGTGCATGCTACCTTGAAAGGCAGCACAGTGCATGCTATCCTGAAAGGTAGGTAGCACAGTGCGTGCTACCCTAAAGTCAGCATAGTGCATGCTACCCTGAAAGTCAACACAGTGCATGCTGTCCTGAAAGGCAGCACAGTGCATGCTACCCTGAAAGTTGACACAGTGCATGCTACCCTGAAAGGCAGTACAATGCCTAGGGCTTGCAACAAGTTCAACGACAGTTGTCGAATGGAGGGTGGTTTCCATATTGGCTCAGTGTGGAAGCAGATGTTGTACCAAAGATGAGCTGAAATCCCAGCCCCGTTAGGATCTTAGTAGCATCCTCTGGACTCCCCAAGCACCTGTTCCATTTCTGCAATAGCTCTTACTGGGCCTTAATTGATCTTTTCCTTGTCTCTTTCATTAGATTATGAGCTTCTCAAATATAGATACCATGTGTGCTGGCATCTAGCCTTATGAAATGTTTGAGGGAACTATATATACTACTGAGAACAGACCAAGAATTGGGGAGGAGTCTGACTCAGAATCTACACGATGCCTGCTGTACATGTGGGTATGGCTACAAGCCATGTTAATAACATTATTGTGTGACTGGAAGATAAACTGCACTAGTCCCTCTGATGCACATGATGCATTTGTCATGGGGATGAGACCTAGAGTGCTCCAAGGAGGGTCTTACTCAAGATCACGTAGTAACACAATCAAGCCAGGAACTCAAAGCCACGTACTTCCTGTCTTGTTCCCTTCCTGCTCCCTCTCACTACCGTAGGACCACACATCACCATCAACTCTGAGGGTCCTGTGCTGAAAGCACAGGGTCCAATATGCAAGAGCTGTTGGGAAATTGACAGTTTCATGTGGTGGCCAGTGTGGCTCAAACCAGCTACTCTTTAGGAATGAGAGTCTCTGAGTTCTTCCTGTTGAAGAACCCAGATTCTCCTGGCTTGGTTCTTTTGTTTGTATGTGAGCTTCATATGTATGTGCTTAAACCCTTTAGTGAAATGTCTTCACGGAAAACAGAAATAATAAAAATCATATCTAAAGCCCATTATGTCAGGCACTGTGTTAAGCATTTTATATATTCATTCATGTGAGCAATGATCTGATTAACTTGACTAAAACAGGCCTCCCAGTGTGTAAATCAGGATTTCACAGGCTTCCCACAGGCCTCCTTTTCCACTCTGGTTGACCATGAGACATGATTTAATGTCGGCCACCCTGATTGCCCTTCCAGTGTAGGCTAGACACAGATACACAGTTCTCTCACAGATGGTGCAAATCTGGTGCCATGGCCTCTTGCTCCTGATGAGGGCAAGGTGTCAGGTACCCTAGGGGAGTCACTTGTGTACCCACCCCTCTTCAAACCATTGGTCCAGGAAAGGGGACATGGAGAACCTAAATACAGTTTAATGTTATCAGCACCATGTTTAGCTGAGCAGCATGCACCATGCGTTGCTGTTTCATCTACTTGTAACAGTTTATGACAGGGGCTCTGTGGAGATCACCCTATCTATCCCTTCTGTGTACATCAGAGGAAACAGCTTGGGGAGGTTATCGTTCAACCTGTCCTATGCCACACACCTATCTGTGGCCTGGCTTTAACTAGAATTCAGCTCTCCTGCTTCTTGGTTGGGTTGTTCTTCCATTAGAGAGTTAAAAAGATCATTCTGGGTGAGGGTAAGGGGCTGAGGAGATGGCTCAGTGGGTAAAGTCTTTGCCATGGAAGCGTGAGGACTTGAGTTCTGATCCCCAGAATCTATGTCAAAGCCAGGTGCAAGGAACATGTCTATAACCACAGCACTGAGGTAAAGGGTAGTGGAGACAGGCAGATTCTTGGAGCTCATTGGCTGTTCATCTTAGCCAATCAACAAGCTCCAGTTTCAATGCGAGAGCCTGTCTCAAAAAATCAGGTGGAGACCAACTGAGGAAGACACCTGATGTCAGCCTCTGGCCTCCATGTGTGCGCACAGGTAAGCACACCAGTACATATGTGTAGAATCACACACCACACGTGCATACACTCACAGTGAAAAAAAAAATTGGCCCCAGAGGTATGGAGGAGGTAGCTAGAATTCCTAATACTACTCTCTCCACTTCTGCTTGTTTGAAATTTTCCATACTAAAAAGTTTCTTTTTAAGTGAAGAAAATCCCTGGAAGAGTGTTTGATTATAGCAGCAGTCGTTCCTGTTTTTATATTCACCTCTTCAAAAAAGATTTGTTTAATTCTTCCCAGAGGCATCTTTCCTGTACATTGAATTCCCTCCATGTGGCATGGAGCCTGTCCCACACATAATTACTAACGGTGGGACAGGGCTGGGGTTTTCCCCTTCTCTTTTGTCTACCAGTCAGCATATAAAACATCCCTTCTTTGAAGTTCTAAGCCTCCCTGGGAGCCAGCCGCAGGCTTCTCCATCTTTGTTTCCCTAGTTCCTGCCCACACCACGCTCTCAAGGTCAAAGTGTCTCCAACTTGGCGATTACCGAGTACTGCAGTGCTGTGATTTACCAAATATTTCTCTTTGAACTGACTCATTTCATTTGCCTCGATACATTTTCAGAGGAAACGATATGTCATTACTGCGGACGGAAAATTAGGCGTAGAATGTGGGAAACTGGGATTTAGTGTCCTCGTTACGCATATTCTAACAGTCATTACGAAACGCATAGAAGAAAACAGTGTTTATCAATGTACAACTGAAAAATCTCAATTTAAGCCTTGCTCTGGGAAACACTATCATGAGCTGCTGGTCTCTTGGGAAAAGCCCTGCTTAATATCAATCCCCAGAATGCATGCAGGTGTGCGTGTGTGTGTGTGTGTGTGTGTGTGTGTGTGTGTGTATGTGTGTGTGTGTGTGTGCACCTGTCTGTTCTTGGTGGTGGAATGTGTCCACCTGGCTAATGCACCTGCCATACCATGTCCTTCTGCTTTGTCCTGTGCTCCAGGGAGCCCAGCTGGCATGAAGCAGGGGTGTGTGACATGTGAGCCAAGCTGTCTGTCAGCATGCGCTTCTCAGCACATCTCTCTTGTACTCTGTTTACCCTCCTTACACAGCAATACCCAGAAAATGAGCAAAGTACCCTGCAAAGAGCATTAGCCAACGTCACTGGTAATAGAAGAAGACCAAGAAGGTCTGGGTCTCAGCTAAGAAATAGATGTTTCATGAAAGCGATTATACGCTAAAGTGGGATTTGTAAATTGGGAGCTCCCAGACGACTCAGGATTGCTCTTGTGAATGTCAAGGATTTAATGCTCTTGGGTTTATCGAGAGGCAGTGAGACATGCAGGGCAGGGCCAGCCCCGGCTTCCTGAACACACAGACTGGGTTTAAATCCAACTTAAGTAATCTTGAGAAGGGACTTAACATTTTCTGTATGAGAATCTATGTCTCATCTTAGTTATCTGTAAAATGGGATGATAATACCCTCTGGTCAAGGTTGCATTGAAGATTAACTAAGAAAGAAGTAGGTACCTTGCCAGGCTGTAAACCGTGAACAGTTGTGATTTCCTTGAACTCCTGAAAGATCATGAAAAACTTTCTGATTCATTGATGAAAGAATAAATTCTAGTGAACAAGTTTAGGGTTAATGCAGAGAATATTTATTACTGCATTTCAATATTTGAGATGGGGTTTTCCATTTATATATGGCACCTATCCAGTGGCATATTGATTCTAGTGGATTGCCTGCTGCATCATGGTGTTCCAGGACACTGCCTTACAATTGCCAGAGGTGCCATGTGGCTTGACAGAGTCTCCCAGCTCAGTTGCAAAGTTCAGGACAGGAGCCTGGCTTTGCAGGCAAAATTTGTGAGGATGGTGGATTCATAGAGCAAGTGCCCTAGGTCGGGGGTTAAAACACAGATTGTTAGGGTCTTCAAGAATATCCAGTAATCAATCCTCCTTCCTGCTGAGGTTGGGAAACACTTGAAAAATAAGAGGAAAAGGGTAAACAAGCAGAAAGTCCAAATTTCCATTGTTGGCTGATCAAGTCAAAATGAGGGATGGGTTGTATCTGTAGGAAAATGACCTCCCTCACCTAATTCTGAACACTAGAACTTATAGACACATTTCACAGACTGGGACAACGTTTCCTCCTGGTGACAGAGCAGAGGGGTGTGGGAATGACACTCCTACCATGGGAAGGCAATAGCAAAAGAAAAGCATGTTCGCTTCATTAGGGTTTCTTCTGTCCAAGAATCAATGTCCTTCAAATTGCATTAATTAAGCACCCAATACCCAGATAACCCATTCATCAAACAAAAATGACCCTTGAGAGACACAGCATACAGGCAGCATGAGGAATTTGGGTGAAGCATTTAAATATAGCTTTGCCATGGAGTAGCCCTGTGACCTTGAACTCTTAGACTGTCCAGGCTTCTGTGTCCTGAGCTATAGTAGCATACTGTGGTCTCTGCCTTTCAGGCTTGTCTGAGTGACTGGTAAGATTCTGAGTAGTGCAGTGAGGCCCTCCAGAATTGGTAAAGTTGTCTGAAGCACTAAGAACACAGCTTCTGGCAAGCCACTATCCTGCTTTGTGTGTTTTCCTTGGGAGAGCTAGCCATGAAACAGACAGAGGACATGAGAATCCTGTGATGAAAGAGGATGCCTAGAAGGAGAAGACCATGAGCCAGCGGGGTGAAGACCTGATGGGTGTGAGCTACTTCAGTGACAAACCCTCTTCCAGACAAGGAGCTGTGGTTCTAAGCTCCACAGGGCCTGGCAGGGCCCCTGAGATGAACCCAGAAATTGCTTCCTGACCAGTTGCCTAGTGCCCAGACCTCTCTCACTTCCCTGGAGTAGCTTGCTGTGTGTGAGTTGCCTCTTTATTCAGTCTCAACAAAGGGCAACCACTGTGGTGGAGAGTCTGGAAGGAGGAGCACCTGAAGCAATTGCAGGCCAGAGAAAAATCCTCTCCAGCGAGCTGGGGTCCAAAGAAACAGCTACAGGCCTGGGGCTTGATATTCGAAGCCGCCCTGCCTGGGATTTCTATCTTGGAAGGAAAGTCGGAGGTGTAGGGGATTTTTTATGGGGGGAGCTATACATACATGACAGCTGCCTCTAAGACAGTTTCATGCATCCCTCACTCTGCAGACCCCAAATCAAGGAAGGAGTGGAATCTTCCCCCAACCACCCAAGGCAATCCGATGAACCACCTAAAGGCAATGTCCACTGGGGATGCTTTTGGCTTCTGGGTTATGAACTCATCCAACAAGCCTTTGCTCTGAACTGCTATGTTCGAGGTGGAGATGTGGCTTCTGCCCAGCCATCTAGTTGGCCCAGCAGCAGGGCAGCAGCATATGGGAAGCACTGGGAAGTGCTGTGTTGGGGAGCACCATTCAGCAAGGTCTGCTCTAGTCTCTGGAAGTCAGGGTGGACTTCCTAGAGGAAGGGACTTTTTCAGGACAGCATATGCAAAGGCCTCGAGGCTAGAGAGACTGAGGTTTGTAGAGGAAGTTGTCACAGTCACTAGATGGGTATCAAGTACCATTCATTACTTGGGTTTGGGATGGTGGGATAACTCTGGACTCTGATCTCAGCAAGTGTTTGTTGAAATTTTAAAATCTTTTTCATGTGTAGGGGAGAGGAGAAGAATAGTAACATTTACTGAGACCCTGTGTGTCACACAAGACATAGTGACATGGAGGCATCTCTGAGATCCCTATTTATTATTAATTCATATGATAGATAGTCACTGAACATATACTGTGTTCCAGACAGCATTCTAGGCACAGATTTTAAAGCAGGTAAGAAGTCCCTGTCCCTCAGAGTTCTCATTCCTGTTAGGAATGAGAATCCCAGTTTTAACTATCGTCCTCAGGAAAGGCCTCGGATTCGCACAGCAATTTGAACAATAATGGTGAACTTGGTGGGTATTTGATTAAGCTGCGCATATTCCAGGCAGAGGAACAGCAGGTGCAGAGACCTGAGGCCAGAGTGGGGTGGTGCGTCCAGCCCCCAGAGGACAAAAACCGTTCCCAGAGCTGAGTGGCCATGAAAGACAGAAGAGGTGAGGTCAGATTGCTTGTGATTTGAGAGAGAACAAAATGAGGCGAACCTGCCAAGTCCCGAGCAGGCTGAGACCGGCCAAGGTCTCATCACTCTGGTGTCAAGAATAGCTTGAGGGAGATAGCAGAGGAAGCTGGAGGACCTAGAGGTGGCACTCCCTGCAGCCAACCCCTCAGCACTGCCCAGGGCCATGCCACCAGCCTCTCCAGAGTCTCCTTGGCACCCCTCAGGGTGAGCGTGAGTGATGGATTCAAGGGCTGCCTCTGTCCACAAAATTGTCAGTTCTGGGGCAAGCCCCAACTCTGCGAAGTGGCCTAGAGGATTCTTTGGAACAAAACCTGCCAGCAGAGGACTCCGGACCCTAGCTCAGGCCCCAGCAGCAGTGGACTCGAATGGAAGAACAAAAACAAAAACAAAACAAAGCCGGCGACTATGAAAACGCCAGCAGCCTTTATGACTGCAGCAAACAGCTCCAGCTTCAGAATGCTCCGGCCAGCTGGCTATGAATCCTAATGACTTTTACATTCTGTGCCCCAGTTTCCTCCTTTGCAAAATGAGATAAGAATGGATTTCAGGGCAGTGGGGAGGATTCAGTGAGGTGACAGATGAGAAGTTTCTGACTCAGCACGTGGCACAAGAAAGGTGCCGCATGGTGGCTGTTGGGAAAGCAGCAGTGATGACGGGGATAGGAAGAGATGGGCCCCCCGAGAGAGTGGATATCCCGAGGGAACACAGTCAGAGCTAGCCCACAGGGCTAGGCCCAGGGCTCACAATGGGATCCCCGCTTATCTCCTTTAATTCTTCCTTAGCTCTGCTGGCAATCTTTACCAGAATCTTTTTTTTTTTTTTTTTTGGTCTATTCGAGACAGGGTCTCCCTGTAGCCCCAGCTGGAACTCACTCTGTAGACCAGGCTGGCCTTGAACTCACAAAGATCCACCTGCCTCTGCCTCCCAAGTGCTAGGATTAAAGGTGTGCGCCACCACGCCTGGCTACCAGAATCTACTGCATTTATTGACCAGATAGGCCAACTGAGGCCTGTCTGCCCACAGTCAGACATTTAAGTGGCAGCATCAGATCTGCTTCACTCCAGAAACCAACACCTTCTCTCACTCAAACCATGCTGAACCTGACCCCAAGTCTCAGCGACCACAGCCTCAACCCTGGCTGGCATCCAGCATACCGCCCTCGTGTCTAGCTAACTCCCTTGGGTTGGGAAAGCCAGCAATAACTCCCTTTGGCTCTAATGGTGCCATACGCTGTGCAGAGGACAGTCTCTTTGGTACCATTATGTTCGAACTCACTGTGTTCCTGCACCAAAATTGCCTTAGTTCTCAGGTCTGTCATAATGGACTTCCACAGAGTGTGTGGCCTGTGTGACAGAGATGTGCCTCTCACACTACAGGGAAAGGATCCTAAAGTACAGATGTTGACTTGTATAGCTGATGGGTTCAGAAAGGACTCAACCTCCTGCCTCTCCCAACTTCTGCCGGCTCCCAGAGTACTTTAGCTACAAACAGCATCCCTCCAGCCCCTGCCTTCATAGTCCCCTGGCCTGCTCCTCTCTGTCTCTCAGAGTCCAAATCTCTCACTCCCTTTTCACAAGAGCAGTTGTAGGAGGCAGAGGCCACTCTAGATCTCAGGTGACCTCATCTTAATGGGGTTACATATGCAAAGACTATATTTCCAAACAAAATACACGCTGTGGCTCCAGGTGGCCATGAATGCCGAGTGGGCACTGTTGAGTCCCTGATAGTCTACCCTTTGACCTCTCAAAACCTCCCATCTATATTCCACATGCAAAATACATTCCCCTCATCCTGATATCTCACAAAGTCTCAACCAATCCCAGTACCACCTCCAAAGTTCTATATATCATCGCTATAGAGGCCCAAATTTTATCATTTAAACATCCAGTAAATTAGATACAGGTGTGACAGGACTTATCCATGGAAGAGTTCAGGGCTCTTTGGCTACATGGACCGGACACAAGGTCATCTACCAAGGTCAGCTGGTGCTGTGGGTCCCTTTCCTCTGCAGAGCTATGCTGGGGCTCAGTACAGGGTGAGAACACTTGGGAATAAGCCCAGGTGACAGCTGAGCTCTTGTCACCCACGGGCTTTCCTGGTCCCTAAGCCCCTCCTCCCATAACTCCTACACTTATAGAATTTACTTATGTCCTGACTCATTCTAAAAATGATTTGTGGTAGAAATAGAGCGTGAATTCTCGGGGCTGGAAAGAGGCAGTTCCCACCCTATGCGTGAATCATCTCTGCTCGCCTCGGCTCTGGCCAGTGCTAGAACGCTGCCAGCAAAGGGAACCCCCTCCCACGTCAGGCAGGATGGAGGCGGGCAGATTTGCCTGGGTCTAGATGAACACAGGGTCCCAGCAAGGAGGAAAGGGGGTGCTCCACACCAGTGAGGCTCTCCTAAGTGCACAGTTATTCCTATGAGTAAAGTCAAATGGGGTAGCAGTGCCTACCTGCCTCTGTGACTGTGTGTGTCTTAAATCCCATGCTCCAGGGTCCAGCAGTGGTCCTTGCTTTCAGAGGACAAAGGACTGCACAGGCGGTAAGGGCAGCAGGGAGGAAAGAACGGCTCTCTACAGAGCTGCAGGTCCTCAGGAGAGACAGTGAAGGAACCAGGGGAGGGTAGAAAGGAGGTGGTGACAGCCTTGTCGCTGGCCTCAGTCTGATCCAACAGGGACCCTCAGGGGTGTGAATAGAGCTGGTGTCTGAATGCTCCTGCACCGATCTTCCTCCTTTCCCCAGATCCATGTGTTGACATCCTACCCCCCCTTTAGGTATATCCAACCTTTCGATATTTTCGCATGGCATTGTCACCTACAAAGTTCATGCTTGAAACCACACAATCAAATTACACACATACACAACCACACACAACACGCACACAAATTACACAAATGCACAATGGTCCCTGTCTCATAAAGTTTATTATTGTGTGTTGGGCTGCATTCATGGCTACTCCTGGGTGCACACAGCCCAGGGGCTGCAGATTGGATATGCCTACAATCTAGTTTTAGGAGGTGGGACCTTGGGAGGGTGACTGGGTCATGAGGGTCACCCAGATTAGCATCCTTCAGAGAGGCCCCAGAGGGCTCCTGTCTCATTACTGCCTCATGAGGATACAAGAATCCAGAAGCAAGCCCTCAATAGCCATCAAATCTGGGGGGACTTTGCTCCTACTCTTCCCAACTTTCAGAGCCATGAACAGTAACTACATGCTGCCTAGGCTACTGAGTCTAACGTATCAGTTATAACAGCCCAGAAAAACTAAGAGAAGTGGCTTCAAAGATGTGAAATGTTCAAACCATGAAGGTGGATGACCCAAGCCTCTGTGGGGGACAGATCAGGGCCCCTCTGAAATTATTCACCACATAGCACAGAATTCATTGCTCAGGGTCAACAATCCATCCACAAGCTGCTAAGTCAACAGGCAGTCACAGCACAGAAGACGAGCAGGTACCAGGCTGTGATGGGCTCCCCTTTGGCCGTCACAGAGGCCAGGAAAGCCCCACTCAGTGCTAGCAGCCTCCCGGGCCCCCATTTTAGGAAATTGCAAGGAGGAATTCTTCCTGCCCAAACCTCGTAAAAAATGGATGGTATAGTTGTATAACATCCACAGCTTTTACGAACTTCACCTTCCTTTAAAAAGCTGCTAACTTCAAAGGAAAAAGATCGCTGCAGGCATTGTGGTGGTTGTAATAAAACGCATTCCCCAGAAACAGGACTCTGTTTTGGCTTCAGACAAGGAGGCAGAGCAGTCACGTGGGTGCCCCCGTGCCAGCTGCCTCATTGGTGACAGGTTTTATCTCCCTGCAACTGATGTATTCTGAGGACTGCCTGCCCATGGTCATGACCTACTTTCCTTTTACAAGATGGCATCCAGGGCTTGGCAGGGCTGCCCTGCTAAAAGAAAACCAAGATCCCAGAAGCCAGGCTGGGAGGCATAGAGACCAAGGTGTCTCTTGAAAATCTAATCTACCAAGAGGAGAGAGAGAGAGAGAGAGAGAGAGAGAGAGAGAGAGAGAGAGAGGATTCCTCTTAAAGAACTAGTTCATGGGATTAGATAAATGGCTGAGTAGATAAAGCTCTTGTACCCAAGCAGCAAGACTGGAGTTCAAATCCCCAGAATCCACGTAATAGCTCGGCAGGTATGACAGCTATCTGTAATCCCCATACTCAAGAAGATGTGAAAGGGTGCTCTGGGCAAGCTAACTAGCTAGACTACACAGAATTAGAGAGATCTATGCTTGGTGAGAGACTTTGCCTCAATAAGTAGACAAAGATCAAGAAAAACATTCAACATCAACTTTGGGCATCTACATACACTTGCAGGCTCCACACACAGGAAAACACACACACACACACACACACACACAAACACACACACACACACACACACACACACATAGAGGCATATATATATACCACACACGTATACATGCAGAAAACTAACAATTAGCTCTTCAAGTCATTTAACACTGAGTTAAATTTGAGATTCTGGGTCTTTCCAAAAGTATTTTTCTTTTTTTTTATTTTTTTTAAATTTATTTCTGTATGTGTATGAATGTACTGTCTGCATGTAGGTCTGTGCACCCGTGTCGTGCAATGCCACAGAGGTAAGAAGAGGGTGTCGGATTCTCCTGGAACTGGAGTTCTGCAATTGGAGTTATAGACAGTTCTCAGCCGCCATGTGGGTGCTGGGGATCGAACCCGGGTCCAAGTGCCATCTCTCCAGCCCCTCCAATAGTATCTTTCTAAAACCACCTCAGCCCACACAGCATGAAGTCCTTCATCCACCCAAGCTAAGGCTGTTGAGGGAAACAAATAAACAAATAGGAAGACATGCTGGCTTTAGCTGAGAGCACATCAGACCAGCTGCAGGAAGACCAACATCCCGTGGCTCTGTCTCCCTATGAGTTTTAATTCCTGATTCAAGTGTCACTGTATCATTTCCATTTTGGAATTTTGTAAAGAGTAAATGTGTATGTGAATTGGGTCAGTTGTAAAATTCAACCCAGGAGTCAACACACACAGTGATGTCCTGTGTGGATTTTATATTTCTAGAGCAAAATCTCCTAAGAAGTAATTTAGTCTCTCTCTCTCTCTCTCTCTCTCTCTCTCTCTGGGAAGCCAGTCTGTAGAGATATCAGGGAGAGAAGAAGATAAGATTTCGGATGAAATCTTGACACGGGCATTCTCCCAAGCATCATGTTCTACAGTGTTAGAAGGGGTTTTTATGCATCATCTACTGCAGCCAGATTCAAAGTTGGCCCCTCATACTACTACTGGGGATACGTGAGCACCTTCCCCGAGGTGTATGAGCCCAGAGGATGGTAAAAAGAATCAATTTCTGGATCCTTGACTTCCACATGTCTTGACTGAACTGTTGGGAGCTTCTCTCTGCTTTGGATCCAGCTTCACCTTCTCCCATTTTACAAATAAAAGGTAGGCATCAGCACTCGGGAGATACTGCCTTGGGGTGTGCGCAAGTCTCCAGGTACCAGCCAGTGAGACCATTTGAGAAGATCTCAAGGACAACCACATGTAAGGAATGAAGAAGCAGATGAACAGGTGCCTTCAGCCAGTCCTGCATGTCTATTTCAGCCCTCTGCATCTGGAAGTGGTCTTAGAGATACTTGCTTAGTGGGTTAGTCTGAATTAAAAAGTGATAGCCAACTTGTTTGGGTGAAAGGAAGTCTATATTGGTTGACTGAGTAACAACCTGTGTAGATCAAGGTGCTGGAGAAACCATATTTAAAACACAGATACAAACTAAATTCTATTCAGATGGTCCCTATGAATGTTCAAGGCATGCTGGAGTCAGCCAAATCTACTATAACAAAACATTGACTAGGTGGCTTATGATACAGATATTTATTTTTAATGAATATTTTTATTTTCTTTGAGAACTTAATAGGATATAGTTTGATCACATTCACCCTCAGCTTCTCTCCTTAGCTCCTTCCAGATCCTCCTCCACCTCCCCAGCTTTCCAGGAGTAAGATGCCAGCTGTGGTTTTTGAGGCGTGCTCTCTTCTTCCTCCTTCCCCTCCTCCTCCTCTTCTTTCATCTTCCTTTAGGTGCTGGGAACTGAACCCAACTGTCCCTCTTCTTCTGTACTGCAATAGTATGTGTATTGACAGCCTCAGCTGTCCTGGAACTTGCTGTGTAGGCCAGGATGGCTCTGAACTCAACAGAGGTCCACCTGCCAAGTGCTGGATTAAAAGCAAGTGCCCCATTTTGATCATTGACTTGACTCCATGTAGAATTACCTGGGGAGGGAGTCTCAATGAGGAAAAGCCAAAATTAGATGGGCCTGTGGACATGCCCATGAAGGATTATCTTTATTATGTTAATGGATGTGGGAAGACCCACCCTAAATTCAAGCAACACCTTTTGATGGACTGGGCTGGAACTGAATAAGAAAGAAAAGGACTGCAAGCAAGCCGAGCATTAAGACACATGCATTCATTCATGCTCTCTGCTCTGACTGCGGATGCAGTGTGACCCGCTGCTTCGTGCTCCTGCTGCCTCGACTTCCCTGCAGTGATGGGCTGCACCCTGGAATTGTGAGCCAGATAAGCCCTTTCTTTTGCTTTTGTCAATGTGGTTTATTATAGTAACAAGAAACCAAGCTACAAAGTTCATCAAACAAGAGATTCCATCCTCATGACCTCACCTAAACTGTATTACTCTCCAAAGGCCCCACCTATAAATATCTCCACATTAGGTAGGGGCTAAGGCTTCAACACAGGAACTTTGTTTTTTTTTACCTTGGGTCACCAATTATATAATTTTATTTATTTTCTTTTTTTATTTACATTTTTTATTTCTTTTTTTAACAATAAGTAATAAGTTATGAGTATAAGCATCCTTCATGTAAAACCAATTTGCAAGCAGCTATGCCCAAACCCACGCAGCCCAAGGCTCCCACCATCCAGCTGGAGGGGCTTGTATGTACAATCAAGTTGATCAAATGAGTGTCTAGTCTATATTGCTGTAGTTTCACCATTCACCCCAATCGCAGCCTTTACATTCTACCATGCCCCCTCTTCTGCAGATTGTTCCCTAGGCTTAGAAAAGGGGCACAGGTGGACAAGAAGCAAAACAGTCTACTTTCTCTGAAGATGTCGTTTTGGACTCTGACCGGTTCTGGCTTTTGTTTGTTCAGGAATAACCTTTCAATCCTACTAATGAAGCACAAGCAATTAAATATATAGGTATATAGTACTAATTATTATGGTAGGTTACTTTGTTATAGACACAGATGTTTGGATGGTATGCTAATCCATGAATTATATATATTTTTTTAAAAGATGACAAGGTCTTACTGTGGCTTGTTACATCTCCTAACCACTAGAGGATGTAAGCTTGTCAACGCAAGAACTTTGAAGAAGGCGCAGACATGCAGCCCGTCACAGGACAGTCAACAGTCCAATTGTGAAGGAAGCTGAATATGTCCCTAGCATGGTCGGAGCTGTCATAGACAATAAATACTTGTGCAAACACTTCTGATGTGAAGAAAGTAATGAGGCTAGATGTGGTGGTGAACACCTGTGGTCCCAGCCATAGGGAGGGGGCGGCAGGAAGATCAGCAGTTTAAGATCACAGTGTTGGAGAGATGGTTCAGTGGTTAAGAGCACTAGCTCCTCTTGCAGAAGACCTGGGTTTGATTTCCAGAGCCTACATGGCAGCTAACAACCATCTGTAACTCCGGTGTCAGGGGATTCAACACCCTCTTCTGCCTTCCACCAGTACTGCGTGACACGAGTACATTTACTATGCAGGCAGTACAGTCATACACATAAACTTAAAATAAGAAATAAAACATATTTTTTAGAAAGAGCTTAAGATGAGTGTCAGCTACAGAGTGATTTGAGGTCAACCTGGCTACACAAGACCCCATCTCAAAACAACAGAAAGCTACCACATCTTTGCATGGAGCAGAAAGAGGGGTTCAGTCTCTCCTCAGGCACAGGGCTCTTGCTATTGAGCTCATGGCAGGCATTTGGTAAATATTTCATCATGCTAATTTTTAGACAATGCATTTCCTGAGTCCACATAGGCAATTCGTGGGAGTCACTGGGTGGCATGCTGGGCTTGGGCTGACGATCCTGTTTGTTCACTGTAATATCCCATTAGGAAGATTCCAGGAACTTACGTCATCATCACAAATCTTCCCAGCATCCGTTCCAAGTTGGCAGTATGACTTCCCATGGAGAGATGAAGAAACTGTCTTAGACAAGGCAGGGTGGGAGTGGAGATGGTGAGGAGGGTTTTGTTTAAAGTCACATAGCAAGTAAGTGGCAGAGTTGGTCTGGGCCCCCATGCCTGCCTGATTCCAAAGCCTTTGCCACCATATTAATGGCTTCTAGAGCTGGCTGTGAACTAGAGTCCAAGGAGACAGCCTGCACTGCCCACCGTGTTACCCAGAGACCAGATTCTTCTGTTATGAGCTTCCCAGAGCATAGCCTGGCCACCTACAAACGGAGCTATGCAAGGAATGGTTAAATCAGGAAGAACTTGCCCGAAGTCTCTTCTGGACTTGAAGCAACAAGTATGTTCCTGAAAGTCAGTCAGCCTTTAAAAAAAAAATATCAAAACTATCTCCTTACCTTTGTGAATAATTTTTATTTTCATCTCACCTTACTTAGAAGTGGGGCCCCTTGCCTTAACCCCATCATCCACTCTGTCTGTGTGAGGCAACTCGTCAGTACTGCTCCCAGACCCACCGATTTGTCTAGTGCGTATGGACATGATGATCTCCATTTTACAGCAAGGAAAACAGAGGCTTAGGGAGAAGAAATGGCTTCTCCTGGGTTGCCCAGCCAAGGAAGTGGTAGAGCTAAGCTGGAACGGGCCCCGAGCTCACACACCTGCCCTGTGCTACCACACCACCACTCTGGTTTTTCCACTAGAAGTGGTGGTGACATGGTGAGAGGGCCACAGGTGACATTGGTGATCGTGGCCTCTGGACTAGAGGGCAGAGCTCCTTCACCTGAATGTCCGTCCATATGTGTTCAGTGGCACTGCATTCCATCTTTGAAGGGTGGCTCTTGAACCCAGAAAAGCAAGGGCTCCATACTGAGTTAATAGAGCCAAAAATAGAAATTACCACTGGCCATTGTCACCTGATAGTTACCAGCTGCCAGCCATCAGCCCTGGAGGGACTCTAAAGCACCCATTAGACAGAGGTGGAGGGGGTAGTACTGGGCATCATCTTCTAAAGTGGGTCATTCCGTAGCTGGCCCATGTCTATACATCACAGGTTTATTAAGCTAACATGGGTCCCATCTGGGCTGTGGAGAAGGAACAGGTGCACTGCATGACCATCCTTGGCTCCCTAGCAGAACTCTATGGGCTAGATTTGGTTCCCAGAATCCCAGAATAACAACCACTCACTGCTGAAAAGGACCCTCAAATTGTCTGGTCCAAAAAGACCCATGTTAGCTTAATAAACCTGTGATGTATAGACATGGGCCAGCTACGGAATGACCCACTTTAGAAGTCCTCTGGAGAAGGGATGCACGAGGGGCTAGCATCCCACCCAGCCGTTGCACGCTTTCTGCTTGAATAGCATGGGTGCAGGAAACTTGTTCCCTCCCACACCTTCCAGGCCTACAAAGCGCCCTGAGAATCATCTCTTTGCCCTCATTGTACAGATGGAGACATTTTCAAAACCAGAAAGACAGCTTGTTACAAGGTCAAGCAGGGAGGCTGGTCACAGGGAAGGGAGACATGTATTTGTGGCATGTCCTCTACTCTGTCTATATTTCAGTTTCTGAAATGCATCTCAGGGTCTGTGCTCATCCTGTTCCCTCTTAGGACACCCTTCATTCTGCCTCTCCCCTCTCCATCTGCTTGAACAACACTCCTGTCTTTCAAGGTCCCAGGCAGACACTCTCTTCTTGCAAACTTGCCTGAGGCCTTCTTCCCCCAGTTAGAGACACTCCTACCCTTCTGTGCTCTGGGTGTGGCCTGAGCACAGAGTAGCCAGAGCCCCTGTCCCCTTTAAGCTACCACCTGATTTCAACCACATTCAATCCCCACCTTTTCGAGGAGCCCCTGAGAGCAGGGACCTCATTCCCCATGCCTGTTTTCAGACCCTCCTCAGCTCTTGGAAGAGGGTGAGTTGTTGAATAAGCCTCCAAGTATGTGATTGAATGAATACTCTGCTAGAAATCCTCTCTGTAATCTCCATAAGTCTTCATATCCCTTTCTTCCACTCATTTAGAGTCCCTTTCTCTATCACAGCTTTCATCCTACTTGAGGCATCTCATTCAGTCTCGAAGGCTTGGAGTGTAGCTCAGTGATAGAGCATGTGCTTAGCATGTACAAGGTTCTAGGGCATCGCATTTGCCCAAACCACCCAGCTATAAGCACTTGCTTGTACTCCTGTTTCCAATTTCAAGGGCATTAGCATGGCTAGTTAGGCCTCTCTTGAGTGGCTTCTCGCGTTGAAGCTTCCCACCTCTTTGGCTGTACCTTTCCATCTCCAAACCCAAACTGGAGTCCTTGTGGTGTAAGTCTCTTAGATTCTACTTTAGTAGGTCTGAGATCTAGCTCCCAGAGGACAAAGGAAAGCAGAGCATGGGACACAGATGTGTCACTTTTGGGTCTTTGATTTCTCCTAGAAAGATGGATCACAAAGAGATAAGGTGGGAAAGTCAGGGCTCCAGTGTGTGTGTTGGGAGAGGAGGGGACTAGGTATGGATTGTAACTGTATCCACTGCAGTAGCTGTAGGATGTTAACTGTATCTACTCTGGCAATATAGATTATAGCTGTATCCAGTGCAGTGGGTAGATTGTAAATGTATCCATTAAGGCTACTCTGGTGGACATAGATTAGAATTGCAGCCACTTCAGACTGAACTGAAGCCACTGCTGGGGTGGGGGAGGTGGGGGGGGAGTTATAGATTGTAACTGTATCTACTATGGTGGATATAGATGTAACTGACAGGAGACTGATATTGTTGACCCCAGTTCATTTGTAGGTGACAGCTTCACCCAGTCCCTACCCATGCCCTCTCCTGTGCCATACACAATCACGTCGCCTGTTAGAGATTTTCAGGCAGATCTGACCGTCATTAGGTTGGTATATATTGCACGCTTACATGAATGTGATAAATATCCTGTGGGTAAGATACCAAAAGCACGTCTTGCACTCATGGGCATAGTATGAACAGCACATTCTCATGTACTTGTGACATGTACTTCTGTGCAGGACCCTGCCTGCTTCAGAAGCAGTGGTGACCTGGAAGATCTACAACTTCATCTCCTCCTGGCCTTCCCTTCCTTGCCTGCACCCCAAGGAAGATGAACTTTCGCAGTCCTTCCTTTCCATTGTGGTAACATTCACATACTATAAAATTTGCCATTTTGACTTCTCCTAAGTGTTCAATTCCGTGGCCCTCGGGACAGTCACCAAGCTCTACAGCACATTCTTGTTTCACAACATTTTCATCATTCCAAAAGGAAACCCCGAACCATTAAGCATTCCCCAGCCTTTTAAATGATGACTGGGTAATGGGGCAGTACAGGAGTTTCCTGAGTCTAAGTGCTTGCAACACGCGAGTGCCTCAGAGGAGGAGAGAAACAACCCGTTGTTGGAAATTCGTCCCTGTCATCTCTATAGCTCAAGCCTCACTGCTCATCCCGAGCAAGAAGTGATCTCTGTGTCCCTTCCATATTTTTTCCTGCTCCTTTCCCAGTTCTTAGCAAGAGAAGGCACAGTCCTGGCACAAGATGCTCTGGCCTCAAACCCTGGACTAGCCTCTCATTGGCCATGAGTCTTTGGAAACATGACTCCATCCATCTGCACTCCCATTTCTTTACCTATAAAGTGAGGCAACATTAAGTAGCACCTGGGGCTGTCATGAGCCTCCCAGACCCACCATGTACAGAACACCTTAGACAGTGCCTGCCAAGAGTGTGCTTCGCCCCTCGTGCATCCCTTCTCCAGAGGACTGGTGGCGGGGGCCATGGTGCTTGGCCATAGGAGCTTTGAAGTTAGCTGAGCTGGATCCCCAGAATCCAAGTATCTCTGCTTCCTAGTCAAAACCTTGTTCTTCGCTTCCTTTGCCCAACAACCTTAAATGGCCAGGAGAATTGGACCTTGCCGGGTACATGTGAAAAATGCCAAGTGAGTAAAAGCAGGTAGAGAAACAAAAGATGGAGCTGCAGCAGGGTCAGGGAGTGTCCTGGGAAGGATGTCTCCACGAACCTGTGACAAAAGACCTGGCCTGCCACAGTGGACATGGGAGGAAGCAGAAGTGAATCTCACATGCACCCAGCCAGGATGGCATTCAGTGCTAAGCCTGAGCCTGCCTGCGAACAGTCCACAGTGGATGACAGAGGGAGCTCTCAGGACGTAGCTTTCCCCACACCACCACAGGTCACATGTGACAGCTGAACACTTGAAATATGGCTAAGCAACCCTAGAGACACATCACGTAGAAAGCACATAGCATCTCTCAAAGGCTAAGCTGGAAGGAAAAAATTCTCCATTGTATTTTATCTTGATAGCTGCTAAAGTTACATTATTTTGGATGGAATGGTGAAATAAAATGTGTTAGTTCTTGCCTCCATTACAGACTTGATATGTGCTAACTTGATATGTGCTTTAATGGGTTGTTTCGTGGTACAATCTCTATGACCTTACTATTTGCTGGGCACATTCATAAAGATGAAAATCATGGCAAATAAAGCAGTTGGCGTCCTGGCCATGTGGAGCTCACAGATGCCCTGAAAATATTTGTTTGCTGGTCCTTGAAAGATTCAGGGATTCTTCCTTGTCCCTGTGTGCCTCTATCTTTAATGTGGCAAGATCTCAAAAAATTCTTGATTGATGAATGAAGAAAATGAGGGAGGAAAGAAAATAGCTCATGTGATAAGTCAGAGGTTAGAACTGTTGGGTCTGATGAACACCTGACAGGGAAGCCCAGGCCCTGACCGCCATCGGAGCCAGGAGACACAAAGCCCAAGCACTCGCTTCTTCCCTGGCTGCTGATGGCTACACCCAATGGCTCTGGCCAGGTTTGTCTTCACCCCAGGAGCCAGGGCACACTGACTGCACGGTGCGGATCCCACCCGAGCCTAGCTGACCAGGCAGAGCTGCACTGAACTGGCAACTCCCAACTTTCTAAATTATAGGATGCATAGGCCCTGAGCTCCATGAGGTCAGCTTCTCTTGAGAACCCAGCACTAACTGGATGGTAAACTGGCCAGAGACCTGGTGGAAGAGAGAGGATGGTGCTAAGGAACTGATTTGTGGACTATTGTTAATTACTCGGGTTTAATTCTAGGTAAGACGCCAGGTCCTGTTCTAAACACATACACATGATAATCCTTGCGGTATCTAATGAGGAAGAAACTGTTAGTATCCCCTCTCGACAGAGAAGAAGCCTGAAACTCAGAGAACTTGGAAATGTGCTCAAATCATACAGATCATAAGTTAAAGAGCCAGAATGGATGCCCTTCCTTCAACCTGAGGCCCCTCTTTACAGGGCATCAGACTAGGCCATTCTGGTGCATGCTCTGGGGTTGGCTTTTTGCTCTAGCCAACATTGCCACACCATTGGATACATACAAGTATTTCCTCAGGATTGCTGAGCCCAAAGTTACAAGCATTTTCTATTTTGATAGTTGTTGAGTTGACCCTCCCCTCCTAAAGGCTGACCTGTTCATACACAAGAGGTGCTTCCTTCATGTTAAGACCAACAAAGGTGGGGATGGGTGGAGAGGCAAGAGGAGTCTGTCAACCCTTCATAGACGGAGTCTGTATAGAATCAGGCTACCTGGGTTCCCCACAGAACTCCTTTCCTTCTGCAGAGCTATGGTGCACATAAACTTGCTTCCTGTATTAGGCAGGATTCTCTGGAGGAACAGATACAATAGACTATATTAATATTAATATATATATTAAAAGGGGACTGAGTAGAATGGCTTATGCAATAAGAACTGAATAGTCCAGCAGTGGCTATCTGCACGCTGATGAGGCTAACAGCCTGACAGATGCTCAGCCCGCACAGTCGGAGGCCTGAACAGTTCAATCTAGTACTGAAGGCCTAGAAGGTTCCTGGAGAATTGCTGGTCTTCAGTGCATGTTGGAAGGCTGAAGAAGCTGGAGTCTAATGTCAGCAAGGGATGTTGGCAGCAGCATCAACAATGCAGTAGACACACCCACCAGCAAGAGGTGAGGGCAGGGAGCAATACTACTTTTCCTTGGTCTTTTTTTTATCCCTAAATTTATTTGCTTTCTATGAACATCATAAGAAAATCCTTTTGCTTGTGTANTACTTTCTTGGTCTTTTTTTTTTTTTTTTTTTTTTTGGTATTTTTGTTTTGGGTATTTTTGAGACAGGGTCTCCCTTTAGTCCCAGCTGGCCTGGAGCTCACTCTGTAGACCAGGCTGGCCTTGAACTCACAGAGATCTGCCTGCCTCTACCTCCCAAGTGCTAGGATTAAAGGCATGTGCCACCACACCCATCTGGAACACCTGTAGGTAGGGAGGGGAGGGTCTTCTTCTTTCAGTTACTCTCTCACAGACCCGTCCAGAGACAGATCTCTTAGTTGATCTGAGATCCCCTCAGGTTGACAGTAAAATTTGCCATCACACCACCTGCCCACCAACTTATGCCTGGCCAGCTGTGGGTTGAGGGTGTGTTACAAAGTGGCCACTGTCAGAGAGACCATGAGCATCTGATGCAGCACAGCTTCCGGCCCCAACACTAGCACCAAATTACAGGGTCATAAGTATTAAACAAAACAAGGTATGAGTCCTTGGCCATCTTGCCTCTTTGGGTGACAGGGAGACTTTTATAAGATTACCTGAAGGTAGTCAGTGAAACCCTGTGTCCTTTCCTCCTGCTGCTCATTCATAGACATTTCAGTATTCATTCATTCATTCTTCATTCATTCATCTGTTCATTCAGTTGCTCTTGCTTGGAACTGGCTCTACTCTGACTCCCAGCATCTTGGCCCACCGGTGATCTCCCATTTTTCTTCTCGGAGCACATTACTCTATTGCGTCTCCTTTGACCTCATCTCTCTGACCTCTCTGCTTCTCCAAAACCCTGCATCCCACAAGCTCCTTAGTCTAGCCTGTATTTCCCAGAAACAGATGAAGCATCCCTGAACACTCGGGGACCGCAACTGGAGATTACCAATCATCGCCCTGTTTCATAGCTGGGCTCATGAATAATTCAAAGCCCAGAAAGCAAGTGCATAATAATTAAGGCAAGTGGGAGTAGGGGTGATTCCAAGACGGCCCCATTGCTTTTATTATAAGCTTAGATGCACACCTGACCCTGTACTCTTGGCTTATACTTGTTGTTGCGTTCTGTATCAAGACAATGTCTCCCAATGGCACAGTCCATAGTATCTGGCCTTTCCCAGAACCAAACGTATTGGTGAAATCCTTGAAAAGTAATTGAACTGAGGTGACCACAAGTTTCTACCTGGTCCAGTGTCATGTGCAAATATCAGGACCTCCTTTGCCTTTGATTCACCTTCTTCCCTGAAAACATTGTCCCTGTAAGCGAGAGTCCAGGCCTCTGTCATTTCTCATCCTAGCCCCATCTGAGTCCTAGCACAGTGCCTGCCACAGAGGAACTCCATGGTGGTATTTGGGGATCTCCACTCACTGTTTTCTCCCCATTTCTAAGAGACCTCTGGTGGGAGTTGCATGAAACCGTTCACCTAAAAGCTCCCCTGTCTGAAAGGAAGTATTCCATAAAGAATTATTTCAATGCACCTGGAAAACCCCCACTTTGAAGTTCTGCTAGAAATCAATTCATAAAATACAGTAATTACCTCCCATGTTTGGAGATTTGTTTACTTTTCCCTTTCAAAGAAGTCTGCTGTTAGAGACCACACGTTTGAAAGCAGAGGAGATAGGTCTGTGTGTTTTATTCAGTTCAGGGAGATGTTGCATCTAAAATAGGGCTAATTAGGACTTGAAGCACATCAAAGTGTTTTTCTGAACCTCACTCCCCAGCGAGATCCTGGCTCCCTGGTGTGAGTCTGGATGCTTGATATAAGCTCAGCTCCCTGGTGAGAACATGTCTCTCTGCTATAAACCCAGCTCCCTGGTGTGAACTTGGTTCCCTATTGGGAACTCCACTTCCTGGTATAAACCTAACTGCCTGGTGTGGACGTGCCTCTCTAGTGTGAACCTGCCTTCCTGGTATAAACCTAACTGCCTGGTGTGGACGTGCCTCTCTAGTGTGAACCTGCCTTCCTGGTATAAACCTAACTGCCTGGTGTGGACGTGCCTCTCTAGTGTGAACCTGCCTTCCTGGTGCCAGCTAGTAAAGAATGGGTAGTCACGAAGTTTATGGTGGGGGGGGATGAATGAATACTGTTAGGCTGTGGTTTTATTGGATATATTTTGTAGATGTTCCTTTAAGAGACATATAGAAATGTTGCCTAAATCACAGATCCCCACACTGTAAACACCCCTGTATGTTGCTATGAGCAGCAGGCAAGCAGAAAGCAACTTCTTTGCTAAATTTTGTTTTTGAAAAACAGCTTTATTGAGATAGAATTTGCCTGTCATGTAATCCAACCATTTAAAGTATACCAATTAATTTTTTAGTATATACATAGGAATGTATAACCATCACCATTAACCGAATTTTAGACTGTTTCCTCAAATAAGCCTGTGCCATCACTCTTAGTCTTCTTATAATTTTTTTTTTATTTTTTTATGTGTATGAGTGTACTGTCTGCATGTAGGTTGGTGCATCCGTGTTGTGCAATGCCACGGAGGGCAGAAGAGGGTGTCAGATTCTTCTGGAACTGGAGTTAAAGATAGGTCTTAGCCGCCATATGGGTTCTGGGAATCAAACCTGGGTACTCTGCAAGAGCAGTCAGTGCTCTTAACTGCTGAGCCATCTCTCCAGCCCCCACTCTTAGTCTAAAGTCACTATGAATCCACTTTCTGTCTATGTAGATCTGTCTCTTTGGATATTTCATATGAATAAGGCTTTTCTGATATGTTTCTTTCTCTTGACATAATGTTCTTAGGGTTTATCCAAGCCAGAGCTTTTATCAGTGCTTTATTTCTGTTTGAAGGTATGTAATATTCCAGCGTACGTATTGGTTACTTTTCTGTTGCTATGATAAAACATCATAACCAAAAGCAGTTTATTTCCGTTTACAGTTCCAGGTAGAGTTTCCTAATGGTGGAGAAGGCATGACAGCAGGCATAGGAAGCAGGCTGACCACATTTCATCCACACACAGGAAGCAGCAGAAAGAGAACAGGAAGTGGAGTGAGGCTATAAACACTCCAAGCCCACCTCAGTGATGTGCTTCCTTCAGCAAGGCTATACATGAGGTTCCACAGCCTCCCTAAGCAGCACCAGCAGCTGGGAGCCAAGTGTTATGAGCTTATTTGGAACATTTTTCATTCAAAACATCACCGTTTGGTTCTACTGCATTTCATTTCTCTATCGGTCATTTCTTTGTGGGATTATTGCTGAGGTATTGGTAAACCATAAAATTGTGCCAACAGCGTAAGACTCTCCCCAGCTACCATGTTTGTTCTTAACTACAGCGATCTGTCGAGGAATCCCTCAAGTCGCCGCAGTCTCTTTGAAGCCCTACAATTTATATATTCCAGAGAAAAATCATGCTTCCCGATAGCGCCCCCATCTCTCAAGTCAAAATGGGAGGACTGCAAAAAAAGGCAGTAAAAATAAGAAAATATAAATCAATTCAAAGGAGAAATAAAGATTAATTATAACAGTGAAGGCTGAGTAAGTATCTATGGGGCTAGCCTGGGAACCTGACCACCATTTATACCTTTGTCTTCACAGAGAAGTTAATTCTAAATTTTAATGATCTTCAAAATGAACTTTCATAAAAATTATGATTTGCCTGGACACTGTCCATATCTCAAAGCTTAAACCAAACAAATTCCTTAGTCCAAAAATTAAATAAACAACAAATATACTTCCTAATACCTGCCAAGTGACTTTTACAGAATCTCATCTAAAAGGAGTCCACTTATTGTCTTTGGTCCTCTTTAAATTCAGCATCTTAAACAACTTTGGATTTTTTTCAATGCTGTGTCGGAATAGAAGTTAGGCACTTCTAGTCTTTACACAAAGTCCGTTCTTGAAGATTTCTCATTATTTCTTTTTTTAATTGAAGTTGTGTGTATTTCTTTTTTTTCTTTTTTTAAAATCTTTTCTATTTTGTTTTATTTATTATTTTTTATGTGTATGAGTGTACTGTCTGCATGTAGGTTGGTGCACCCGTGTCCTGCAATGCTGCAGAGGTCAGAAGAGGGCATCAAATTCCCCTGGAACTGGAGTTAAAGACTGTTCTTAGCCACCATGTGGGTTCTGGGAATTGAACCTGGGTCCTCTGCAAGAGCAGTCAATGCTCTTAACCAATGAGCCATCTCTCCAGCCCCAGTTGTGTGTATTTCATACAACATTTCTTTATCAAATTTAGACCTAATTCTCCTTCCTTGCCCCCTCCCCATCAGAGCTCATGCATTCTGCCATACATGTCTTTCATCTTTTTCTGTCTTTTAAAAAAAAATTTGATGCTGGAGTTTACCATTTTGGGCTTAAATTTACTGATTCAGTCAGATCTTTGATCCAGTCTTTTGTTGTTGTTGTTTTTCTCATTTATATAATTCCAAAATATGCCTATATGGACAACCACAGAAATACCAAAATTATGACATCTGAAAATAAACTCTAGGTTAATTCCAAAACATGTATAGGGTCTCCCATTTTGATGGTAGAGTTGTATACAGTTACAAAAGCAATGCTATTTCACTTTCCTACATTACAAAGCAAGTTGATGAGTAATATCAGGTATTATATTTACTAAGAAACAAAGAAATAAAAAGGAATTATTCAGTTTGCCTCCTAAAAAGAGAATTGGTGCTAGCATCCGCAAATGAGGGAAACCATATGTCATCTGTTTTGGGGGGACTGTGTTACTTCACACTTAGTATAATGGCTTCTAGTTCCATCCATTTACCTGCAAAGTTCATGATGTCATCTTTCTTTACCACTGTATAGAATTCCATTGTGTAGATGTATCACATTTTCTTTATCCACTTATCAGTTGAAGGTTGCTTCCAGCTCTTCACTATTGTGAAGAGAGCTGCAATAAACATGGCTGTGCATGTATCTGCGGTAGGATGTGTCTTGTGGGTATATACCCAGGAGTGGTATGACTCGGTCAAGATCAACTGGATGTAGACTCAAAGGGTAGGAAAAGAATAGTCGAACCTCTTTCTGCTCTCTCTCTTTCACTCTCTTTCTCTCTCTCGTCACTGTCTCTGAAAGCAGAGCTTTGCTGGCTTCTTATGTAATCCGGATGCATATTTGCACATTCATCCATCAACATCTCTGAATAACAAAGTCAGATGTAGGAAATGGAGACCTGGCTGGAGAAAACAAATGATCTCTTTCTTGTTCTTCCATTCTGGTTTCTCCGCTCTGAAGCTGAGAAGCAATCAATATGTCATAGGACTGTTGTAAGGATTTGGAATGTGGATGTAATAAGCGAGAGCAGCCTGACACCTAGGTAGGCCAGAGATGTGTGTAGGAGCCATTACTACCTCAGTGTCATCAATTGTATCACTCCTCAATGTCATGGTAAAGACTAAATGAACCAAGGTGGGAAATAATGTGTGTGAAGCCCTTGGCATGGAGGGAGTGGTGGCTCTTTTGTGCCTGTTCCCTCTGGGCACTAGTAGCTAGCTAGTAGCAGATTTCCTGTGCCGGGAAGTCATCAGCTACTCAGAACGTGGCGAGTTTCCCATTTGCTTATGGCTGTTCTGGAATAGGTGACATTCTGAGCTTCAATCAGGCCCTTGAGTTTTTAAGTAATTGAAGCGCTAAGAGTCTGAAGTGACTCACCCTGTGCTGTTTATTCTGGTCTCGTTTGCACAAAAGAGCGGAAAATCACCAGCTCTAACCGCCCACTGCAAAATGTTAGAGATTAGAATAGCTGGAGAAAATACCAAAAATAATTCCCTGGGCCCAGTTTGTCTTTTCCTTATATGGGCGGGGTTAGGAAATATGCATAGCCAATCCTGAATCATCAAATACAGTAGCTCCCCAGTTATTCCCATGTACCCTGAAGATAGGGAGGGGAGGGAAGGGAAGGGGAGGAAGAAGGAGAGATGCCCTGAACAGAAAGATCCAGCTTACACTGTACACTGGAGGCCCACAGGAAAGTAACGTTAAAATCTTATCGCCGACTGAACACCTACTGTGTGTTAGGCGTATGCCTAACATGAGAGGATGAAGTTACAACCTCCGAGCTTCCAGAAGTGGTGCTCAGCTCGTAGTACTTATAAGAATAGTGAAGTCAGCTCTTGTGTAGTAAGCGTCCACATGGGCCATGTGCAGAGCTTGCCACATTCTCTTCCAGATCTTTATTTATTCGTCAATGCATGTATTGTGTATGTGCTCATGTGTGCATGTGTGTGAAGGTCAGAGGTCAACATCAGGTCTTTTCTTCAATCGTTCTCCTCATATTTTTTCTCCACCTTATTTTTTGATTCAGTCTCTCATTGAACTTGGAGTTCAGTGATGTGACTAGAGTGGCTGGCCAGTGAGCTCCAGGAATCCCCAGTAAGTAAGCCTCTGCTTCCTCAGTACTGGGAGTGCATTCACAAGCCACCACACTCAGCTGGGCAGGAGTTTACTGGGGCTCCAAACTCAAGTTCTCATTCTGTACAGCAATCATTTTACTATTAGAGACATCTCCCAGCCGCTAATCTGGATCTTTAATACCATCTTTCAGGGAAAGGGGGACAAAGTCAATTTACCCAGTAGACTTTCATCCCTACTGTACTAGGCATGGGGCTGGACTAGAGAATGCACAGAGGTTATGAGGGGGAAGCTACGTGGAGCAGTTTGGGGCTTCCAAAGTCACAGAGCGGGCAATGGGGAGGGTCATTTATTTGAGCCTGGTTCTCTACACCATAGACTTGTGCCCTTCCAGGACATCAGGAAGGCCCTTCAGCCCAGCCCCAGGCAGGGCCCTGCTGCAGTGCAGAGCAGCAGACTGAGAATACAGTCTATGGTTCCATGCCAGAGTCAACAGCATGGCTAATTTATTAAATAAAAACATTGGAAAGCACGAGTTGTACCATGTAGCAAAGAAGACTCTGTCTCTAAAAGAGATTTTGCTGCAGAAATTACCATACTCTTCCAGAAGTTTCCAGGGCTGGATTACCACAAATGGCTTTTTACAGTGTCAAAACCAAACAGAAATAGCTTCTTCAGGTCCTCTGTCCCAAGGCCTATAGGGGAAACTGATCCTTAGCGTGTCTATGAGCATAAGGATAAACTCACAAAGAAGTAACAGGCACTGCATGGCTACCATGTTCAGAATGCTTCACCTATATCTCGTCTTTCATCCTCACGACAAGCTCAGAAGGTGATGCTATTTCTCCTTGCTTCACAAAGAAGAAACTGAGGTTCAAAAAGGATGAACCGAAGGTCACCCAGAAAGAGAAGGAACCTGGATCTAGGCCCCACTCTAGAGCTAGAGACTAGACTCTCTCCAACACTAGGCTGTTGGTTCCTTTCTTGGGTTTTTAAAGCAGTCTAGGGGACCTAGGGACACTAAATGTTTGAGAGACACAGCTATAACGTATGGGAAAAGTCAGGTGTTCCAAAGCCAGAGTCTTAGGCTGAAGTTTGATTGGGCATAGCAAACATGATGTGAAATAAATTAGAGGATCTTGTTGAGCTTCATCTATAGCATGTGTGTGTGTGTGTGTGTGTGTGTGCGCGTGCGCACGTGCGCGCACACAGGGTGCCTTCATGTGGGAGTACTCATGTGGGCATGCCTGTGCACGTGAAGGTCAGAGGCACTCAGGTGTCTTCCTCGATCACTCGCCATCATATTTTTTTGAGACAGGGTCTCTCACCAAACCTGAAGCTAATCCACTAGGCTTGCTGGCCAATGAGCTCCAGGGATCAGTGTCTCCACCTTCTCAGTGCTGCAGTTATAGACAGGACTACTGCCCCCACCTGTTAGATAGGTGCTAGCAGGCTCAAGTTCATGCTTGCACAGCAGGCACTTTACCAACTGATCCACCTCCCAGGCCCTCATTCTGGTTTATGAGGAAAGGTTACGTGCATAATATCAGAGTGCTTCCCAGAAGCCTTCACATCCCTTCTCTACTCAGGGCAGCCATCTGTCAAAAGGGAATTCTTTTTTTTTTTTCATTTATTTCTGTATGTGTATGAATGTATTGTGTGCATGCAAATTTGTGCACCCGTGATGTGCAATGCCGCAGAGGTCAGAAGAGGGTGTCGGATTCCCCTGGAACTGGAGTTCTCCTGGAATTGGAGTTTCAGAAGGTTCTCGGCCACCATGTGGGTGCTGGGGATCGAACCCAGGTCCTCTGCAAGAGCGGTTGGCGCTCTTAACCACTAGGCCATCTCTCCAGCCCCCAAAAGGAAATTCTTACAGAAAGCAATGCCTATTGCCCCCCAAGAATGTGGACCTTCTCTATAAGCCAGGCCAAGGCCTTGACATTGCTTTCAAAGTTGGAGTGGCTCAGTGCTGAACAAAGGCCTTCCAGAACACGACACCTACAGCTGCTCAAGGAGACATGGGCATGTGTTCAGTAGATGCACCTGTATTTCATATGGCCTGATAAGTGTGTTGAAGTTATATTTTCTTCCGTAAATTTTCTTGGTTTTATTTGTCCTGACATTCGATCCTGTAAATATGTATAAATTAGCAATCACAAGAATCCTGACAGTCAACAAGTTACCCCAAATCCTGGGAGTGCTTTTCTCTCCCTAATCATCTGCAACCAGTCAATTTGCAAGACATGGAACTATTGATTTACCACCTAGAACTCCCACCTATCCGGCCCTATCCAGCCCTATCCAGCACTAACTCCCTCCCATTGCTCTTCACTTCAATTACCACAATTCCCCTTCTTGCCATTCCACCCCTTGTGTCCATTGAACAACAGCTGGCTTCCCTCGCTTTGCAGTCAGGTGTGATCTTCATTGATTTCCAATGCAGTCATGATCCTCCCTCTTTAAAACCCTGCTTGGGCTCCCTGATACCTCCCACATAATCAAGCCCTACAACAAGAGAGCTATGCTCCTAGAAGATGCTGCCCCCCACACACCTCTTCCCACCCCCAAGCACATCGTCCTAGGCCCAGGCCAGACAATGGAATGGCTTCTTGAGTCCAACACCAGTGACGCCCTTTCGAATGTTTGCAAACACTATGTTGAGGGTCTTTCTGCCCAATCCTGGCTTGCTGTCTCTTTAATACTTTGGGGACATCTCACACCCCACCCTTTCTATGCCTTCCCTCCACACCCTGGACTCAGGGTCTGGTTACTTACTCCAGAAAATAAGAGCTGATTGGCAGCTCTCCTGTTCTGGACTGTAGGCTGCCTACAAAATGTGCTTTCCCCTTCCATTCAAAGGCTGTGCACACCGATCACTCTTACCTATTCAGTGTTTCAGTCTCCTGATGACTTCAGAGTTTGCCATTGACATAAAACATGTTTAACCATAGAATTTAAGCACAGGGAGACTAAAGCTGCTATTGACCAATTGACCACTGGTCAGTCAGAACTGAGCATCACCTGTCTCCAAATTTTTCTTTGTATTTTTGAGATAGGGTCTCCCTGTAGCCCCAACTGGCTTGGAACTCACTCTGTAGACCAGGCTGGCCTTGAACTCACAGAGATCCACCTGCCTCTACCTCCTGAGTGCTGGGATTAAAGGCGTGCACGGTCACGTGTCTCCAAAATTATCTAGCAGAACAATGAGAAAATAGGGACAACCTAGTGAATATTTAACTTTTTCTTGCAAATCTACTTTTTTTTTTTTTTTTTTTTTTGGTCTTTTCGAGACAGGGTCTCCCTGTAGCCCCAGCTGTCCTGGAACTCACTCTGTAGACCAGGCTGGCCTTGAACTCACAAAGATCCGCCTGCCTCTGCCTCCCAAGTGCTAGGATTAAAGGCGTGCGCCACCACGCCTGGCTCACAAATCTACTTTTTGAATATTTTTATGTATTCTGTGAACATTTCCTAAGCTGGCACAATGTGTTTTTGTCCTGTCCATCTAACTCTCCCCGGCGCTCCTTTGTGCCCCCTTCTCCCTCCCAATTTCATGTCCTCCTTTTTTGTGTTATTAATAAGCCCCTGATTCTAGCTACTGATGCCTGTCTGCACATAGGTCTGGGGCCACCCACCGGGTGTGGGTTAGCCACCGATGGATGAGCCCCAAGGACAGCAACCCTCCCTCCCTCAGCCGCCATCCTCTTCCTGTAGCTCCTACACCAAGGGTGGTGCCTTGGGGGTCCCTCTTTGATGAGTGCTGACATTTTGTCTGGCTTGATCTTGGACAGTCTTGTGCAAATACCTATAGCTACTATGAGTTGGTGTGTGTAACAACCATGTCATGTCCAGAAGTCAGTATTTCACAGCTCTTCTCCATGTCCACCAGCTCTTACATTGCTTTGCCCCCCCCACTTCCACAAGAACATTTGACTTTTAAGTCAGTGGATTATTTTTTATAGGTATGAGTGTATTGTCTGCATGTATATAAATGTACCTGTGTCATGTAGTGCTCACAGAGGACAGAAGAGGGTGTTGGATCCCCTGGAACTGGAGTTACAGATGGTTATTAGCTGCCATGTGGGTGCTAGGATTCAAACCCAGATCTTCTACAAGAGCAGCCAGTGCTCTTAACCACTGAGCCATCTCTCCAGCCCCAAGTCAATGGATTAAATGTTTATTCACAAGCATATTTTATTTCAAATGTGGTTGTTTGGGGGACATATATCCTTTTAAAAAATCGCATGTCATTCTAGAACCCAGTCCTATCCACAGATATGTTGGTTTAATTCCTTTTGGTCTCCGTTAAAGTTTGGGGTTTTGTTGTCATCCTTTTTAGTGTCTGTTTCAGATTGTTCTCCACATGTGATTTCTGAAGACCACTTTCCTCTTAGAGCATGAGCTTTTTTGTGGTATTACACACACATTATTCAGCAACTGCACAAAACCTTGTATAGACACAGCCCGTAAGTAGCATCATATTGCTCCACTGTTAGAAGTGGGCCCTGCCTCTGCCATTTCTGTCTCTGGAATAGTGCTGGTCCCCACAACTTCAAGGCTTTGTTAGGACAGATTTGCAGACACAGAATTGCCAAGTCAAAGGGCAGCGACGTTTTGAAGACCCTTGCTCACTACCATCTATTTCCCAGTCGGTAACTTCAATCTACTCTCCCCAGAAACATGTAAGAACTCTCATTTTGCAACACTTCTCCTTGCACACAATCATTATTTTAAAATATCCATTTCTAGTTTGACTAGAGAGGGCTCACTTCACACTCTTCTGCTTGTATTTCTCAGGTGAAGAATGAGACCAAGTGTTCTTCATATGTGTACTTCTGCTGTGTGTTTCCTCATTGGTGAATTATGGCGGGGCTGGTCTTCGTTTGTAGGGTGGTAGTTCAGTAGAGAGAGAGTAGGAGCCCTGCCCAGGAACTCAGCCCCTGCCCCTTCTGCCAGTTGTGTGCCTCTGGGGTGTGTTTGTCCTTCCCTGAACTTTCTGTTCTATCATCTGTGAAATTGGGTTCTAATCCTGGCCCTGCAAGTTTGTCCTGAAGATTAAGAAGTTAGCATATTCGGCCAAACCACTGATGCAGACATCCCTGTTATTTTAGGTTATGGGTCCTCTTTTTCCTTCCAGAGCCCTGCAGTTTCCATGTTTGCCTTAGAGTGGTCCCTTAGGTCCTTTACTCAGGGAACTATAATCTCACCATCGACTGGGAATTTGTTAAGAGTACAGAGTCTCGGACCACACCTCCTACCTCCTGCATCAGAAGCATTTCACAATAAGTCCCTGACATAGTCCATATACCCATTGAAGTCAGAGCAGCCCATGCTACAGGCTTTGAGGTTTGGAAGACATGGATGGGTACACCTTTCAGTCACAATAACCAGCACCTATCCAAGGACAAAGATGTGCATTTGGGACCCTGCTGATGTTCCACCCTCCTTTTCGAAGTTTCTGCCAGTCCTGGATGACGGAGAGGGGAGAAGAGTCACCTATTCCCTTAGAGGTCAGTCCAGCAAGGGATAGTCCCTGGGAGGTCATACCCCTGCCTAGCGATTCCATGCACTCTGCACCTAAGAAAGGAATGGACCAGGAGGAGCCAACCAGGGGTGCTGCTAAGAGGCTGTAGACTCAGCAGGACGCAGCACCTGAGCCAGGAGCACCCTGATCCTCACGTGTTGTTGGGAACCCAGGACTGCTGGCAGAGACCAGGTGGAATCAGGGATGCTTCTAAGCTTGAAGAGCGGTGGCTTTACCTGTTCAGACCCCAGCCATTTGGCACATCATGCTTACTCAGGTTAAGAAACCCATAGAATCATGGTTATAAATATGATAGTATAGCAGCTAGGTAGAGATGGGGAGAAGCATGTTTTCATGTTCACAGGGATTGATGGCAGAGACTCAGCTACCCTCAGAAAGAATAGCACCAGCATGGACCTGTGTCATGGTCTATGTCTGCTCATTCTCTCAGCTTATAATAAGGATGGTCACAGGGGTTGGGGAGAGAATCCAGGCCCAAATCTGCCACCACCGTAGCCTATCTTATGAACCTTCACACTGACCATCAGTGCTAGTTAGTTTTATCTGTCAGTTTCACACAACCTAAAAACTCCTGGGAAGTGAGTCTGGATGAGCTATAATTTAGATCAAGTCAGCCTGTGAGCATGTCTGGGAGCAGAGTATCTTGATCGTTTATTGGTGTAGGAAGAGGAAGAGCTGGCCTATTGTGGGCAGCACATTCCCTAGCCAAGGGGTCCTGAACCATATACCAGAAGGAGAAAGCTAGCCGGGAGCAAGCAAGGATCTGAGTCAGTCTCTCTCTCTCTCTCTCTCTCTCTCTCTCTCTCTCTCTCTCTCTCTCTCTCTCTCTGCTTTTAACTATGAATGTGATGCTTTACATTCCTGCCTGACCTCCCTGCAGTAATTGACCATAACCTGGAATTGTAAGTTAAATAAACTCTCTTCTCTAAGATGCTTTTGGTCAGAGTATTTCATCACAGGAACAGAGATGAAACTAGGATGCCAGCCAAGGAGTAAACCCACATTCCATGCAAATAGAGACCTAGCCAATCAGGTGTGACGGAGGGAGGCCACCCAGTCCCAGAGAGTCCCCCACTTGACAGACCAAGAAAATAAAGTTGAAAATGTTTAAGGTGGCCACACTCCTCTTGAGTTGAGTGTCAACACACCATCGTAATTAAATTGAATCTAATTTTTAATTCCTTTTTTTTAATTTTATTTATTTATTTTTTGTTTGTATGAATGTACTATCTGCATGTAGGTTTGTGCACCTGTGTTGTGCAATGCCGAGGAGGTCAGAAGAGGGTGTCGGATTCCCCTGGAACCGGAGTTACAGACGGTTCTCAGCCACCATGTGGGTGCTGGGGATCGAACCCGGGTCCTCTGCAAGAGCAGTCAGTGCTCTTAACTACTAGGCCATCTCTCTAGCCCCAAATTAAATCTAACTTTAAAACTCCGTGTGGTTTAGTGTGTGGTCTCTCTGCTTTGACTTTACAACACTTTGAGGTTCATACCTGCCTGGAAGTTGGAGCTGCCAGGGGGCAGCTTCTGAGAGATGTTCCTCAGCTCAGGCCCTCCTCCCCCGGGTTCCCAGCTACCACCTACTTGTGAGGACAAGACTTTATTTGTATAGACAGGACAGTAACATAGAAATTCCATCTTCAAAATTAAAAAAAATAATAATAATAAATGGGTCTGGAGAGATGGCCTAGCGATTAAGAGCACCGACTACTCTTGCAGAGGACCCGGGTTCAATCCCCAGCACCCACATGACGGCTAAGAACCGTCTGTAATTCCAATTCCAGGAGAACTCCAGTTCCAGGGGAATCCGGCACCCTCTTCTGACCTCCGCGGCATTGCACGACACGGGTGCACAGACCTACATGCAGACAGTACATTCATACACATACAAAATAAATAAAATTTAAAAAAAAATAATGAAATTCCATCTTCAAGCTTCCATATGGGCAATATTCATAGTCCTTGGGTAAAGCCTTGTAGGACTGGTCCCACAGGAAACAGGGATGATCTTCAAAGGCCTGTCTATTATACCCCAGAGGCACCTGCCAAAGACACCAAACTACATCCAAGGAAGATCAGACTGGCACCCAGGACTCAGGCCCATTCTTTCCTATTCCTGAACTCCTCCTCCCTTCAAAGCCTGGTAGTGGCAGAACAGCCAACCTAAAAAAGCTAGGACAGCAAACATCTTAGGTGTCTTTAGATTTCCTCAGCGTCCCAGAGGTGACCCCTCCTCCTCCAAAAGCCATTCCATACCACTTAAAGGTGCCAATCTACAAAACAAAGCTGACAGTCACACCATCTTCCCACAGTCAGAACAAGCCAGGAAAGGGTCCTTGGGGGCTGGTGAATCAGGATTAACTGGCAAGATTTTTTTTCTTCTTGTTCTGCCAAAATTCTCTTAATCATTTTTTCTTCTACAATTCCTTCTTTCTTTCTTCCTTTCTTTTTTTGTATGTGTACACATATAATTTAATGTTTCATTGGAAATGGTATCTACATAATGAATTGCTGGGTCATATACTAAATTTATGTTGAACATTTTTTCCCATGTCCCCCTCCCTTCCCCCCCCCACCCCACCAGAGCTCATGCATTCTGCCAAACATGTTTTTCATCTTTTTCTCAGTCTTTCTCAAAATTCTCTATACAGAAGTTCACTGTTTCAGTCAGTTCTTTGACGAAGTCCTTTCTGTTGTTTTTGCTGTTCTTTCCAATATGCATCACTCCCAACTACTTGGACAAAAGCTCAAGGAGCTCTGCACAAGAAATACTTACAACTAAGTAATTGGAGCTAGCATCCACAGATGAGGGATACCACTTGTCTTTTTTTTTTTTTTTTTTTTTCTGGGACTGTGTTACTTCACTTAACATAATTATCTTCTCGTTCCATCCATTTACCTGCAAAGTTCATGTCATCTTTACTGCTGCATAGAACTCCATCGTGTAGATGTACCACATTTTCTCTATCCACTTGTCAATTGAGGGGCACTTGGGTTGGTTCCAGCTTTTTGCTATTGTGAACAGAGCTGCAATAAACATGGCTGTGCATGTATCTCTGTGGTAAGATGAATCTTGTGGATATATACCCAGGAGTGGTATGACTGGGTCAGGTGGTAGGCTCATTTTGAGTCTCCCAAGGGTTCTCCACACTGCTTTCCATAGTGGCTGGACAAGTTTACATTCCCACCAGCAGTGGATGAGTGTTCTGCTTTCCCCACAACCTCTCCAGCTCTTGGTATCATTTGTTTTCTTGATCCTAGCCAGTCTTATCAGAGTGAGATGATATCTTAAAGTGGTTTTAATTTGCATTTCCTTAATTACTAGCCAGGTTGAACATTTTTTAAGATGTTTCTCAGCCATCTCTAATTCCTCACTTGTGAAGTCTCTGTTCAGCTCTTTGCTCCATCTTTTGAGTGATTCTTTTGTTTTCTTTCTTCTTTGTTTTTTGAGTAGTTTACATACTCTGGAAATCAATGCTTTGTCAGTTGTATCTGCGGGAAGGTTTCCTCCCACTCTGTGGGTTTTCTGAAGTCCTGGGCTGTAGGAGGCTTTCTTTTTATGCCAATCAAGGACCATGCGGCCCTAAGGGGAATGAGGACACAGTGCCCGCTTTGCAAGACACAGTGAGGAGCTGAGCCCTCAGCACAGAGGCCAGTTGGCTACTTCCTGTAGCCCAGCCTGGATGATACTTTCAATTCAAGCCTTTAGCCTGGACCCACGAGACACGTGTTCCACTCTTGGCCATGGCTTCTCACCTGCCCAGAACCTGGACAAGAATTTCAGGCTGATGGCTGATTGCCTCCTTTCAGCCAGTACCCACTCACAACATCAGCTACCCAGATTGGTGATCCGAAAATCTCCTTCCAACCCACTGGCCACCCGAAGGAAATTCAGGCCTACCTTAGCCTGTATGAGCGCAATAATTAATAAAAAATAATGGCTGGGAATTCCGTGATGATGTTGCTATGAAATTCAAATTTATTCCTTGCTACAGCCTGCTTTTATAAAATAAATGACGTTAGTTCCCAGAGCCAGTCATAAGTCCCCCAATTCTGCACCACTGCACACCTTTGCCCCACCCAGCATCACGCACCTAGGCCATGCTGCTTGCTCCTCCTTGGGGCGGGGCCAGACCCTCAGCCACGGGGTGCCCTGGGGTGTGGTAGCTGGGAAGCCAGCCTGCAACTCAAGCTGGATTTCCCTACACTAGGCATTAGTTAAGGCTCTGTTACTACCCTGTTTGGGGATCTGAAGTACCTTAAACATTATTTTTTCCTTTCTTTTCTTTTCTTTTTTTTTTTTTTTTTGAGTCTTAAAGGAGGGTTTAATTTAATTACAACACTCAACTCGAGGAACTTGGCAACTGAGGAGTGGGTTAAGCAGCCTTTTATAAGTACAACAGCCAATCAGAACTTAACACGACAGTTAAAGTTACCAATCAAGGGGAAGTGCACAAAGCAAGCAAGCAATCATTCAAGGAGTAGCTTCTGGTTTTTCTAAGTAAGGAGACTGTTGGATTTTTTTCTCCCTTCAGATAATAGGACCAGTTTATCCCCAGCCCTGGCCCAGGAAGCCAGAGACGTCTTCCGATGGTGCCTTGCACTGGCGCTTCTTCCTGTAGTATGGCTCCACAGCCTATAGCTTACAGAGGACTCCACGAGGAGACAAACATCTGCTTGCATGAAACAGGAACTCAAACCACCCACACTCACGAGGCTTGGGATGCTCCCTTGGTGCACTCAATTTTCTGCTTGGAAGTTTGTAGGACTCCTTTGCTTTAGCAAATAGAAATGAAATCCCCAGGGCTGGAGCTGAGCATTCTTGCCACCTTCTGTAGTTCAGAAAAGCAAAGGGCTTCACCCAGGATCACACAATAGGTGGCTTGCAGCACCAGGGCAAAACTCTAGCAATGAGGGGTCATCTGTACTTATAAGTACAACCTACCTTCTCTTGGGGACATGAGAAGGGGCAGAAATAATATATATATATATATATATATTATTGTATATATATATTTGACTGTATCTTTATAAAAATCTACAAATAAGAGAAAAAATGATATTTGTCTTTCTAGGACAATTTACAAGGTTTATCTGCACCTGATATTCATTTCCCTATAAATGACATGGCTTCTTTCGTCTTCATGGCTGAAAAAGAATTTCACCATAGATATAGATAGATAGATAAATAGATAGATAGATAGATAGATAGATAGATAGATAGATAGATAGATGATAGATAGATAGATAGATAGATAGATAGATAGATAGATAGATATCCACACTTTCCTTATCTGTTGCTCTGTTGTTGGACACCTAAATTGATTCTATAGCTCAGCAGCTTAGCTCTAGTGAATAACACTGTAATAAGCATTGATGTGCAGGTGTCTTTGTGTTATGACTTGGATTTCATGAGACAAATACCCAGGAGTTATCTGGCTGAATCCAATCTTCTACTTTTCTGAGAAACCTCCATGCTGACTTCCATAATGGCTGAACTCTTCCATCCAAGTCTCATCCATTCACTTTGGAAAGTGTATGAGTTTCTCATGGCTGCTACAGCAAATGACTACACACTCAACTGCTTCTAACCTCTAAAACTGGTGCAGAAATTCATTCTGCACCAGTTTTAGAAGTTAAAGTTTGCAGTGAGTCTTGCAGGGTTGAAATCAAGGTGTCAGCAAGGCTAATCCCTTCTGGAGGTCATAGAGGAAGAATCTGTTCCTTGCCTCTTCCCGCTGCTGATGGTGACACATTGGTGTGTGGTCTCATCTCTTGGTCTCTACTTCCGTCTTCTCTTCTGTAGTGACATCAACTTTCTTCTTGCAAGGACCCTTGAGATGACCTCAAGCTCATCCACGTAATCCAAGAAACTCCATCTCAAGAATCTTTTCCTCTTTTGGGACTTTTAAAGTGTTGAAATTTTTTCATACATAATCTTTCAGTCGATCTTAATCACCATTATACCAGCTTTTCCCTTGGCACCCTCCCCCGCCCCACCCCCGGAGTTCACAACTTCTGTCATTCCTGCCAGAGTCCATTGTGCCAAATTACTCTCCCACTCACTCAGTGCCAGCTCCTCTCCTGAGCTCCAGTCAGCCTATCCAGAGCCTTTTCTAAAGAAGGCCAGGTCTTCCTCACCTGACCACCATCCAATATTTCCTCAGCCTGTTGGGCTCTGCTACCCATTTCTGCAGTTCTGTGCTGGGTTTTTGTCCAGCTGAGATGGCTTGGGTCTTGTACATGCTGATACCAATGCCGTAGGTTCATATGAACCAGGTTCCAAGAGCTTGTAGGATTCATTTCCATTTGGTCTTGCATTGCCTCCCTGGCTCTTAAAATCTTTCCGTTTCCTCTTCCACAATGTTCCCTGAGCCCTGGGTGGGTGAAGCTGAATATAGGCAGCCTGTCCATGGAAGCACACTGTGAAGACTACTAATCTTCATGGTGTATCCATTCATGCCCTTTGGGTTCCTGGTCTCCCATTACCTGGAGGAGCCTCCTTGTATTAGTCACTTTTCTGTTGCTGTGATAAAACACCATGACCAAAGGAACTTATAAAAGGAAGAGTTTATTTGAGCTTATGATTGACAGTTCCAGGGAATTAGAGTCCATTGTGGTGGGAGGCATGGCAGCTGGAGCTGGAGCAGCAAGCCGAGGGTCACATCTCACAATGAGCACAGGAAGCAGAGAGAGCAACTGGAGACCACACAACTTGTTAAACTCACTAAGCCTGCCCCCAATAACGTACTTCCTCTAGCATGGCCACACCTTCTAAGACCTCCAAGAACAGTGCCACCAACTGGAGACAAATGTCTGAATACTTAAAGCCTATGGGGGATACTCATTCAAACCACCACACTCCTTAACAAGAGTTGAGAGGTAATTAATGCCTTCTTGGGTCTTGTTTATAGAGGCTGCATTGTAGATGTGTAGCCTAGGCATGAGCCATTCACAGACCATTTCTGCATGTGTCTAGTTGTGGGACTCTGTACCATTCTCATCTGGAGCAAAAGAAGCTTCTTTTCTGAGTGGTATCTAGGATATTTGTCTGTAAATATAAGGATACTTCTTTTGGAGTTAGTAAAATGTTACCTTAGCCTAGGGAAGTGTCAACCTTGTAGAATTGTCTAAGATCTATGACCTCTCAGATGTGTGTATCTGGCTATATTAATATTACCACACATGAATTTCCCTCCACTGAGTGGGCTTTTGGTCCAATTTGTTAGCCATTGATTTCCCCCAAGATAGAAGTGCCACTATTGCACCAATATTGTATGCTGTGCTGGTCATCGATGTGAATATTTGGTCTTGAGGCTGATGTTGGACCATGATGATCTCCCTTAGCAGCTTACATAGTGCTCTCCACAGCTATGAGAGCTAGCCTTCAGCAGTGGTGGCTTCCAGGTCAGGTCCAGCTCCATTGCTCAAGATCCAGTCTCTGAAGTATGTCCTGTCTTCAGCAATAGCGTCTTACCTTCAGGTTCTGGGAGGCAATCAAGGGCTGTGGCAATAGGCAATAGCCTGTGTAATTTTGGGAGTCTCTTGGACTACCCTGCCCAAGAACCCAAAGGAAGGTTTCTCCTGTCTGGTGCTGTTTCTTGATACAAAGCCTTCATCTTTGCATATGGACTCATGTAGAGGTATTGTGTGTGTGATTTGTCAATAGATTGTTAGACCAATATGATTCTCTCAGGTTGTTTTTTTCACCCTAGCTAGGCATTAGTTATCTCTCCTCTCTCCCTTACCTGTCTAGCCCTCCCTCCATGTCTTCTCCATTTAAGGTCCCCCCATTTCTCCCTTGGTACTACCAGTCGCCTATGGCCCCGCTTCTGTTCGGGCTCCTTTTTTACCCCTTTATCCCTCCCTTTCCGTCTATAACTCTTCCACTCCCCTCCCATTTAGATACCCTGATTTTGTCCATTCTTCCCTTAGTAACACCTGTCACCTACTACCCTTCTGTCTCAGGTTCCCTCTTTCCCCTTTACCTTCCTGGTTCCTTTCATTTACCTGGTTCCTACAGTTACATCATGGTATATACTTACATATATGGATTTGGTGCTAGGATCTACAAATGAGAGATAACATACGTCGTTTGTTTTGGGGAGTCTGTGCTACTTCACTTAGCATAACAGTCTCTAGTTCCATCCATTTACCTGAAAATTTCATGATGTCGTCTTTCTTTACTGCTGCATAGAACTCCATTGTGTAGATGTACCACATTGTCATTATCCACTCATCAGTTGAGGGACACTGGGTTGCTTCTGCTCTTCACTATTGTGAAAAAAGCAGCAATAAACATGGATGTGCATATATCTCTGCAATAGAATGAATCATTTGGGTACAGACCCAAGAGTGGTATGACTGAGTCGAATGGTAGGTTAATTTTTTAGTCTTTTAAGAGTTCTCCACACTGCTTTCCATAGGCATTACATGAGTTTGCAATCCCACCAGCAGTGAATGAGTGTTACCCTTTCCCCACAACCTCTCAAGCATTTGGTATCATTGGTTTTTTTAATCACGGCCAGTCTTACTGGGGTATCTTAAAGTGGTTTAAATGTGCATTTCCTTAATTACTAACAATGTTGAACACTTTTTAAGATGTTTCTTACCCATCTTTACTTCTTCTCTTGAGAACTCTCTGTTCAGATCTTTAGCCGGTCTTTTAATTAGGTCATTTGTTTTCTTGGTCTTTTGTTTTTTGAGTAATTTATACACTCTGGATGTTAAACCTCTGTCAGATATGTCACTGGTGGAGATTTCCTCCCACTCTGTGGGCTTCCCCTCACTTCTTTGACTGACTGAACCACATCTGCAAAGTCCTTTTCCACACAAATATTCACAGACTCCAAAGATGGGGACGTGTCTCATTATCCAGCTCACCATAGGTAGGAACCAGAAGCAGTTAAAGACCATGGGCCTTGGAGTAAGGAAGATTCACATCCCTGCTCCTGGTTTGCCAGTGGTGTGCTCCAGGCATGTCTTTTCAGCCTCTCTAAGACTCTTGTTTCCTGTTCTGTAAAATGGAATCACAGTATCTTCCTTTCTGGGTTGTACTGAGAACCCAGCAAACCCCACACCAAGCACCCAGCACTCAAGTTAGTTCACTGTCAGTATTTAATTCCCTGGAGTGTGAGGAAGATGCTGGAGCTCTCTTCCACTGGGCTGGGATGGAGGGTGTGCTAGTCTGGTGCAGTCTCGTGATTTTAAGGATTCAGCAAATACTGCCAGGATACAAGAGCCAATTGTGCAAACAGATCGGGCCTCCATTATCCTGGAAATTAAGTTAGCACCAGGTCCATTTGGATTAGCTGGTAATGGAGGAGGCGAAGCACTGATCTATGGGAAGAGAAATTCTGAATAAGCGAGTCTGGGATAATGTGATATTGGTAATAGATGAAGGAGCTGCATAGGGCTCTGTCCGTTTCCCTGCTGAGAAACTGCAGCAGGTCAGATCTTTGCTTTGATTTTCTTTTTCATTGAAAGCATTGAAAGGCTGTTTACTTCTCTTTAAACAAGACATTTTCAGTTTGTGTAGAAGAAAAGAAAAGGGAAACAGCCAGTTCTGCTTTTCTCAACTATGTATCTGACTTTCTATCATCAGCCTTAACTTCTCTGAGCCCCTGTGTCAATCTGAAGGCTTGGGGTCGCCTTGGAGACAGTGTACCCCAGATCCTCAGTGTACACTGATGAAGTTTTATCCGCTGGTTTTCTGGGAAGGGGAGACTCCTGACTGCCCATTTCTGGAGTATTAAAAGCTACACTTAAGTATTTAAGTATTAAAAGCTACACTTAAGCTACCACTGTGACATCACAGAATGCTACACTGAGACAGGTAACATTCCACCCTCCTGAGCTTAGACAAGCTAGATCTACCCACTACCCGCATCACGTCCACCCACCTCCCCCTGTAAATGCCTCTTTCCAGACTTGCTGTTCTGGGACTGAAACTGGGCTATGGTGCATGTGCGATTCTTCAGTCATAGGAGCTTCCCATTTTCCACTGACCAAAACCTTTGTTCTTCCCACCTGGACTCGTTCGGGCCTCTGTGTGAATTAATTAATCCTCTCTTCCTCTGCCTTTCCACAGGGTGTTTCTCCTACATCCATTATTAGGCATTTCTTTCAACCTGCCTTATAATATACTGCTAAGTCATTAAATGTTTATCTTCCTGGTCAAAATGAAAGTACAAAGCACAGTGGCTTAGGGAAGAGACTGACCTTTGTTGAATCTTTCAAGTCTCTGAGTGACTCTAAGCCCCTCGGGTTCTCAACATTGAAACATGGGTGTCATCCTCTACTCTGTATTCTTTCAAGGCATCTCTGTGTACCAGTGCCTGGCATATTGGTGCGGCTTTTGTTCTAAGAGGTTGAGACCTTTCTATGGAGGGGAAGACCAGCCCCTGTGCCTCTTTGTCTAGCCCCCACATGCTCTTGTCCTCAGAAGATGCTCCCTGAGCCAGGACATAGAGAAATGAGATGGAATCCACTGGCTTGTGCCATGCAAACAGAGACGGAGGGGGAGGCATGCCCTGGCAGGTCTGCAGTTGGCCTCTAGTCTCATCCAGATGGGCAGAGCTTCGCCATCTCTCATTCTAGCTCTTGGGGAGGTGGGAATACCAAGTGTGGATGGAGAGCTTTCGTGGTGGTTTAATCTTGCAGGCATCATAGATAACTCATAAATGTCAGAAGTGATACACACAATTTAGACGGCAGGCAGGAATCCGGAGATATTAAGATATTTACCGGACCACATGAGGGAGCGGGCTCAGCTCAGATGCAGCTCCTATTTTCATTAGTAGAGGCTGAGTGAACTTGAGCAGATTTGAGTCTAATCGAAACCTCCTATTTTCATATTTGGGGTTTGAGTGCAGTCGCTTCATTATACGTTGTAATGTGTCCTGATGGATGCTGGTCCACTGGTGTCTGAGAGACAGAGAAATATGGAGAACGTGGGAGAAGGTGGCCGCTCGGAACTTCTTAGCTGCAGCATCTTGGGTTGGACCCCAGAGGGTGTGGCCCGATGGCTTGACTGTGTACACTCCCACGATCTGCTTATTTTCCGTGCTTCACTGTAGAGTAAAAGAAGGTTGTGGATTCTGTGCTCGCTGCTGAACTAGACCACATCAGGAGCCGTGACCTGCTTGGGGATATTTATGGGAAGTCAGACGGAATAAATTATACCAAAGTCTGGCTCTCACTGGTCTGGGAGGTCCATAGACCGTGTGATGTCTAGAAACAGGAATTGAGCCCGTGAGACTCAGGAAGCTCAGCCCAAGGACGCTGGCTGCATTCACACAATCACCCCTTCCTTGGGTCCTTCACTCATGTATTCATTCTTTCATCCAATGAATATGTATGGGATGCTTCACTTGAGCCAGGACCTTGGGACGCAATGATTAGCAAAAGGTACGCATCAGCTGCCCTCCACAGCCCTGGGTGGGTATTCTTAAGAGATGGTGATCATGTCCCCCACTGGACAACTTGCAAGATCAGAGGACATTTTTGGCTGTCACAACTGGGGAGCTACTGGCATGCACTCTGTGAAGTACAGATCAGGCCCCCAACACAAGGATCTGTCCACTTCAAACTATTCATAATGCTGAGGCAGAGAAACCATGGTCTGGGCAAGCATGGAAAAGCTTTTGACATTGTGACGACATGACAATATAATTTATAACATTCACACTCAAGAACTTCACAACTAAGTTACAAAAAACTCCTCCTAATTTTTAAGTAAATTTACCATTTTTTGGTTGCAGTGCATTAATTGCTGTTCTTGGCAGCATGTGGTCCCTAGGACCCACCTGCCTGACAACCTTAGAGCAGACACTGGCTTTGAACATTTTTCCCTAAGGACAGAGGACTTGTGTGACCAACCTATATATTTACTTACAAGTTGACAAAAGACGAAACTGGGACAATTGCTAAATAAAGTTGTTACTAACACAGGAACAGTTCTGGTGGCCCATATCCCTGTGATGTGGTAGAACGCTGAAAGCTTTGTTTCGGGGGAGTGAGTGAACCCTGAAGAATGCCATGAAGCTGCTGGGTAAGAGCGTGACCTTCACGGGCTTTGAGGTTTGGGGTCTGTGTCTCCTACCACTGTGACAGTGATCTCAGGCCATTCTTGTAACCCACCACCAACTCATTTGGTTCCTTTATAGACACCCAGCTGGTTCAACTACAGTGACCAGAACATCAAACGGCAGCCTTCACACCCTGCCCCACAGTCCACTGCTATCCTCTCCCAAGGTTATCATTCCTTCAACCAATAAATCTATTGAGCCTGTCCAGTGAGCCAGGCATTGTTCTGAGGGCATCAAAGAACTAGACCAGTGGCATTCCTCAGGAGCCTACATTTTAGAGGAAAAACAATAAGATTCAATATAATAATAATAGCAACAATAATAATAAGCAAATATACAATACATATACAGATTTTGTGATGAAAAGGCAATTTTCAGGGAGCAGCTACATTGGCTGGGCATCTGAGCACTCTCTAAGGAGGCCACTTTTAAGCTAAACCCAAAGGAAGCAGAAAGAGTAAAGCAAGCAGAGTTTGGGGAAAGGGCATAGCATCAGCAAGAGTAAAGGTAGCACAGGCCTGTGATCCCAGCACTCAGGAGGCTGAGACAGAAAGACTACAAGGGGGGCCTGCCTAGACTGCATAGCAAGTTCAAGGCCAGCCAGGGCAAATTACCAAGACCTTGTCATAGGATGTAAACATTTCAAAGGGTTGAGAATGTAGCTCAATGATAGAGTGCCTTACTAGCATATTCAAGGCCCTGAAGTGAAGAAAGATAGAGAGAGAGAGAGAGAGAGAGAGAGAGAGAGAGAGAGAGAGAGAAAACTCTTGTGTTCAGGGATCCTCGAGTCTGGCCTGGGTTGGATAATATTCCAAGACAACCAGCATGCATTAAAGTGGTTAAGCTCAAGGGGTCACAGGCAGGATGCCAAAAGCATCTGCTCCGAGCCCTCTTTACGGTCCGAGGCCCTGTTCAGTGTGGAGAATACACTGATGAAGATGCTCCGGGCCCTCTCCCCAGGAGCTGGCAATCTGGGCCTGTTTCCTTTCTCATCTGTAATGCGGTTCTAATAGTAACACATCCCATCACACAAGGTTGTTTTGAACATTTGATGACATGACACATATGAAGACCCTGTGCGAATGAATTGTAGGTACAGACTGGAGATGCGATTATCACTCCGCAAGTCATCTTCCTTTCTGCAACCTTAGTTTCTTCCATCTGTCAAATGAGAATAAGAATATATTCTCTGCCTACTTCAGACAGCCGTCATATGCTCCAAATGAAAATAAGACCACAAACATGCTAGAATGCTATTAAAATGTAAACCACCACTCCATTCATCACCTCAACCCATCCTCTTTGCACAGATGAATCCCTTGATGGCTAGGACTATGTGTAATGCTCTGGGACAAACCCTTCTCAGGAAGGGCCGGGTACCCAGCATGGAGTCAGTACTCAATAAGTTCAGGATGTCTTTGATGGACTGCTACGTCTATAGTCACTATGTGGTGCAGAAAAGCATTGTTAGCCCTATTGATAGATGAGGAACCTGAGGCTCCGAGAGGAAGAGGAACCATGTTGTTGGGCAGGAGCAGAGCCAGAAGGGGAAACCTGATGTCTTGTCTTCCAGCCCAGTAAGTTCCTCAAAAACTGACAAGGGCCAGGGACATGCTCAGATTGATAAAACGCTTCCCTCGCAAGCATGAGGATCTGATTTCTGATTCCCAGAACTAACATAAAAAGCCAAGCTTGTAAGGGTCCCACATGCAATCCCAGCCACGGCAAGAGGTGGAGACAGGGGATCCAGTCTACTTGGTGAAGTTCCAGACCAATAAAAGACCCTGTCTCAAACAAAACTTGAAAGGCCCCTGAAGAACAACACCCAGATTCATTCCCTGACCTCCACATGCATGCACCAGTACACACACAGGACCCACACAAACAAGCATGCACACACACACACATAAAAACAGACAACTGTGTCAATGTTTTCTTTGGGCCAAGGAAACCCCTTAACCTGGCAAAATGATCTCCAAGAACCCATCCATGCTCCGTTTGAAGGTCACAGTCCTACTCGGGAGGTCTTCAGCTATCCCTGGATTTTCACCCTAGATCTGTTTAACCTATTTCCCTCAGATTCCATCTCTGCCATCTGGGAGACCAGGACCCAAGAAGTCTGCTCTGCCTTGATTTGGACACCATCTGGGAGGTCATAAGGGATAGAAACAAGACATCCCTGTCCAACGAGAGTCAACAGGCAGAGTCAGCCCAGCCTAAGACTGCACCCTGTAAAGTCCTTCCTTAGGCAGGCTTGGGCAGCTGGAAGAGCCCAGCACATCCCAGGGTCTCTGTGAGGCCAAAGGCTGCTTCTGGATTTGGGGTTCCTCCCTGGAGAAATAGAAAGCACTTGCCTCCCTGAATTGTGTGGAGACTACGGAAGATCTGGAATGCTCACATAGCCCCCACACATAGTAGGTACTCAACAAGCCATGACTGTCCTCCCTTCCTCCCTCCTTCCTTCTCTCCCTCCCCTCAGCCTGAACCGGTCATTCCTTCTATCTCCTCACACAGTGAGTCTAAAGGATTTGGGAGGCAAAAGCACACAAGTTCTTCTATTTCCTGAGAAGTGCAATACTACTGTTTCGAGAGAAAAGAAACAGGGAAAGAGGGCTGTCCCACTCTGCTGAGGGTCTTGGAGTCCTCCTCTGGCCATGCTGCGTTTTTAGGGTCCTGGTGGGTTTCATTACAGGCCCTAACTCCCAGAAACTCATCTCCTGTGCTGACCCTGAGCATGAGACTTGAAACATCCATCACCATTTACTGTCGAACTCCTCGTTCACAGAGCTGAAGATGCTCTCACAACCAGATCCAAGCTGTGGTTTCAGAGTGAAGTGTCAGGAAGACCTCCAGGAGAATGAATGTTGTCAGTCTGACCTAATTGTCCCCTGCCACCATCACTAGGGGAACGGCATGACAAGAAGCCACACGGCCTGCATATGCCCAACCCTGCAGCAGGCTGGGAGCTGTGGTGGGGAAGAAGGAAGCCCTGTCCCCAGGCCAGAACAAAGAGGCCCAGACCCAACCAGAACCAAATTGGTACTCCAGCCAGGAAGAGGCTAGGTGTACACACTGCCAAGGCTCAGGGTCTTCCAAATTCTATTCACGTATTTCCCAGAATTCAGGCTGTTATAACCACAACCCAAAAGTGATTAATTAATTATTAATAAAAAACTATTCCATCATCAAATGCTTTTGGAAATGTCCAAGAAAGAAAGGAATAGAATATGTGGGGTTTTGTCAACTTTTTAAAACTGGAAACTTTTATTCGTCCTTCTCTAAGCTCATCCTTCAGGGCTGGTGTCCTCCCCTGCTCGGGGAGGTCCTGGCAGTGCTTCCACAGAGCTCACAGGAGTTCGTAGGCTACGCTGCTCTGGGCACTGGATGATGTTGGGGGCTCCCAGGGACAGGTTTGAGGACAAAGCTGGGGGCCTGACAGATCATCTGCTCCCTGGGGCCAGGCTTCTTTTCCAGTGGGGTTGTGAATTGATAGTGCTATCTGAAAACAGAGATCCAGAGAAGGAATCAGAGGCCATCTGGACACAGAGGAGACTCTGTACCTGGCAGGGTATGGGTTACAAGTGAGGAAAGGTGAGTTAGCCTTTGTTTAAGTGAACTAGAGACCTGATCAGCCACGCAACTGAGGAACTTCTCCAAGGAGGCTCCTCTTCTCTTCTCTTCTCTTCTCTTCTCTTCTCTTCTCTTCTCTTCTCTTCTCTTCTCTTCTCTTCTCTTCTCTTCTCTTCTCTTCTCTTCTCTCTTCACTATAGCTGCTATAAGTTCCCAATTCAGTGTCCTTCCTACTTCACATCCACTGGGAAGGAAAGCCCATTCTCCAACAGTGCGTAGACACACACACACACACACACACACACACACACACACACACTGGAACACTGGAATTGAGTATCATTGACTGTAATTGGCCTGACTTGCATCATGTGCTTCTGTCTGAACTATTGTGTTCAAAACGCATCTGTTGATGTGACGTTGGCCATAGGTGCCACTGTGGAGTCCTAGTAGAGTCTGTGTCATTTGAAGATTTGAGACACAGAGGGGAGGTGGCTCCCCAGAGGAAAATCTGGGACTAGCCTTCAGGAGAATGAATAGTTGGTAGACAAGGGATACAACAGGAAGCCATAGCAGACGAGCTTCCTGCTTGACCCCCAGGATGGCTGGAGCTAGTTGTTCCACTCTGGCCACATGACACAGGAGGCTCTCACAGACACTGCCCGGCTAGCCTCATATTGACTGAGCAGCTGAATGAGGGTTGACCCTGTAAGTAACAAAATTATAACAAGCAGAGCTGAACATGGGCAGACCCGATAGAGACTGAGCAGAAAATCGACAGGCTGGTTCTCCTGGAGGCTTTTGATGTTTGCCAAAGAAGAACAGCCAACAGCCAGGCTTTGGACCAAGAGGAGGGAGATCCTGACTGAGTGCAGGGTTCCTATCAAACCCCAGCCCTCAGGTGGGAAGGCATTTTCTAATTAGAAAACAGACATAGGCTCACATGTAAAATGTAAACCAAGTACCAGCTTGACCAGAACCTGAGTATGTGATTAATACTTTTCAAATGTGGGAAGCCACAAAAGGGATGGTCGCCCACCTGAGGGTTAAGTAGGGGTTCTGTTAACCCTGCCCCTTATTTAAACTTAGACTCTGCCTAGAGAAATCATGCTAGACCCTGAAGAAAAAGTAGCAAATCATTTGGGCCAGTATCTCACCCTGGAGTACTCAGCACATGTAAGCAAAGAATGGGTGGAGGGTTCCAGGTCTGTCCTATATGTCCAGGGGACAAGGAAAGCCCCACAATAAAGGTAGAGCCCATGGCCCACTCCTGAAGGACCATCCCCAGAGTAAGAGAAGCCATTGAAGGTTACCTTTCCCCCAAATAGGAAGCAAGTTCCATGTGAAAGACTCAAGCTAAATTAACAGGAAGGAGGAGACACACACTCTATATACATACACAGATATGCCATATGTTATATGTCATATGTCATATGTTATGTGTTGTATGCAAATGCCACAGTGAAATACAACTATATCTTGAAGTCCCTTCTCTCTGCAGAGAAACCTTATCTGAGTCAGTGGAGAAATGGACTTGGTACAGAATTTGCTTTTCATTTTGTTCCTAGTAGTGCTAGTCCGGCTATCCAGCCACCAAGTCTAACTGAAGCCCTGTTGGGCCCTCAGAGGAGGCCCTGGCCTGCTGCCCACACTCAGGATGCATACCAGGGAAGATGGTCTCTTGGTGGGGTGGATGTCTGGGTCTTGATCTTTCCTGCTCTTTTTCTCTTTTCTCTGAAATCCTATTCTAAGTATTCCCTTGAGAGAAAACCACTCCTTCCACTAATGGCTTCGTAAAACCAAACCTCCCACTATCTGCCTTTAAAACTCAGCCATGGAGGGAAGCCATAGCTCTCCCTGTGGGTGCTCCATTATCACTGCTGTGGCCACCTGCTGGCCCTCACCGGAACCATCTATATCACAGGTACTCATGCCCCCTGCTGGCCCCAGCTGGGCTGCTGGGCTTGATTTCTTCCTTGAAGAAGCTTTCCATTCACTTATTCATCCATTCACTCAACATAGTACTGTTTAAAGGATACTCACTGTGTGTTATGTGATACTGTAGACATGGAGGACAGAAATTCCCAAATCCATGCCCTCGTGGCTCAGAGGAGACTGAATAAAAACAAGATAAATCATAAAATATATAGTGTGATGATCGGTAAGTGCTAATAAATAAGAGAATATGTGCTGGAGAGGTAGGAATTTAGATACGGCCAGAGACAGTCTCTTCTAACAGAGAAAGACCTGGAGAGAGGGAGGAAGGATGCTGGCCTTGTGGCTTGAGAGGAGAATTCCAAGCAATAGGGCCAGCCTGGGCATGGGCCCTGAGGTGAGACCTGGCCTGGGATGCCCAGAAAGCAAAGGAAACATGCTTGACAGGAAACAAAGATCAGACCAGATAAGGTCTTATAATCATGGTAACTTGGCCTTGCTGTTCATGGGAGTCAGGGTCACTAAAGGGCTGTGAGCAGAGGAGTGATATGATGTCATGGGGTTACTGTAAATGCTATGCTGGGAATACCGGAAGATGCAAGATTGAAAGCAGACAGGGGGATTTCCCTTAGGTAGCTATAGCACTAACCTAGGTGAGAAGGAGGTGATGGGAAAGAGCCAGATGCCCAGAGCGTTTGGAAGCCAGAGCTGACAGAATCACAGCCACACCAGATCTGCAGTGTAAGGGAGGTGAGGGGTGACCCCAAAGCTGTTGGTCTGAGCAGTGGAAAGATGGAGTTCTCATTTGCTAAGATGGAAAGGGCGGAGGAGGAGCCAGTTTTGGAAGGGCCATAAAGAGCCCAGTTTTGGACAGGCATGGACATCCGAGTGCATATACAAGTGGGCAGCCGGGTGTCTGTGCAATCAGGTTGAGGAGGTGGGCCGAGCCAGATTTATTTGTGACTTCTCAGCAGATAGATTATTTTTAAATCTCTGGGCCTGGACAAGATTCCCTAGGAAATGAGAGCCGAGTCAACCCACTCAGAGTTATGGAGTCCATGGCAGCCTTTGCCGTGGCCACACAGACATGAAACTGGCCTTCGGATCCAAAAGAAAAGCAGTGATGTTGGGGGGATGGGATCACTACTGGTGCAGGGATGTGCAGGCCCCTCTAAAAAGGATCTCTGAGTGACCCTCAAGGATGAAGGCCATTATTCAAGAGAGGCTGGTAGGAGGTTTCCTAGAAGGATGGAATAGAATATGTAAACACAGGGAATTAAGACAAAGCGTTTGGTTGGACCACTGGGTGTCTGCGGAAGAGCAGGCAGGCCAGCAAGGGAAAGGAAATGGGAGACATGTGCTCCTGTGGGATGTGAGTTGTCCTGAGGGCCACTGAATGACTGCACTCATGCAAATGCCACGGTCAGACTCATCGACAGGAAGATGGGACACATATGGAGGTGGGGGGCAGTCAAGGCACTATGTCAAACAACTTTGACCTGAGCCTATTGATTCCGGGCTCCTCCTTTGTTTATGGCAGAGTAACTTCCCCAAAGCCGCAAATGTATTTACCCAGAGCAAGGCCATGAGAAGCATAACTGTCCGTTCTAGTTCATTTCCATTGCTGTGATAAAACACACTGACCGCAAGCAACTTAGGAGAGAAGGGGGGTTGTTTTAGCCAACAAGTCCAGGTTAGAGTTCATCCCTGTGGGCAAGTCACAGTCCCTCACTGTGGGAAAGTTACAGTGGCAGGAGCTTGCGACAGCTGGTCACACCACACCCACAGTCAAGAGCAGAGAGAAATCAGTGCAAATGTGCTTGCTCGTTTTGCATACTTGCTTCTGCTCAGCTAACTTTATTCATTCTTATACAGTTTGGGGCTCAGCCCACATTCAGGGTGGGTCTTCCCACCTCTATTATAACAGTCTCCCACAGACATGTCCACGGGCCAGTCCAATGAAACAGTGCCTCACTGAGACTCTCTCCCCAGCTCCCTTTGGGTGTGTCAAGTTGACAATTAAAGCTAACCATCATACTATGTACATTTCAAGAAGGAGTCGGTGCAGACCCAGTCAGTAGTGTGCCAACGTCAGTGTCGGTCAGTGCAGGGAGCTCAGAGTTGAAGCCAGACTTGTGGGTGCCTTCCCAGGAAAGCATTCCCTGGCAAACATGTCCATTCCTGATTAGAAGCTCACCATCTGCAGGGCAGCGCATGGTTAATCAGGTTGGCTAAGTGCTTCTCACGCCCCGGCCACACTTGTCCTTTCCTTGACATGCTGTGGATAGAATTTAAATATTGCTTTTTGAATCGATGCTCATTTTATTAGCAGGAAGCGTTTAGAACGAGCCATTACACCATCATGGGGGCTTTTATTACTGGCCTTTAATAAATGTTTGGTACCCGAAATGGTTATGAGCCCACAGTGTGAGGACAGTCCCACCTGCTCCCTCCCTGCAGTCTCTGCCGCAAAATTAGCTGAAGTGTTCGTTAACAGACTTATCATTTATCCTACTTTTAACTGGCATGGGACCAGAAAAAGAAAATAAGCATATCAGAGGAGCCACAGAAGGCTGTTTAATGATAGGGAAGTTAAATTGAAAGAGCAGTCCTTCCTACTGGCTTGTTATCACAAGCCAGGTTTCTAAGCAAGACTCTTCATAGCGTGGTGCCTGGGCCCTGCACTGAACTTATTTACTCTCTGGCCAAGGATTATGTGTGTCAGCTTCCCACACATCTTACCCCAGCCGGGCCAGTGACATTTAAAGAGGCCTTTATGTGTCTGTGCCGCTGTGCTCTAAACAGCTTGGCAAGTGTGTCTTATTAGCTAGCTTTAACCATACAGGTGATGGAACTGTGGCCCTGGGGTTGGAGAGCTGCAAGAGAGAACAGAAAAGGCCCTACCAGGCTGATAGGGCCACATAGACTGAGGGTGATAGTGGGAGGTAGCAAGCTGTCAAGCCACACGCTGCAGTAAGGCTACCCGATCAGTCACCATGTGCCAATTGGCATGACAATTGGCTAAGTGAAGCCTTTTGAGTAGGGACCCAGAAGTCTACAGAGTACAGTGTAGTCTCAGGTCTAGATGACACATAACAGCTAAGCTTCTCCCGAATACTTGCCACACATTGGCACACATTGGGTCCAAGTCTAGTGTATATGGCTCACCTCTTTGGCCCACAAAATAGTTGGCATGAGGTTGGTTTTAGTATTATTTCTAATTTACAGATGGGGAAACTCCAGAACCTTAAACACTGTTCCCAGGGTCTAGTTTCCCCTGCTACCATTTGCTCAGATCAGGGCAAGAATACCAATAGAGGTTTATATGATACATGTCTAAATATTTGTAAGTTCTGAACCCAGCCAACAGGTTTAAATAAAATATGCCTGCCTTCCTAATGGACAAATATACCTCTATAATAACTGCAGTGTCTGCCTAGAACTTGTAATTTTCAGTTCTTTAAAGTTCCAGAAGTGGTGAGTCAAGGAGAGGGGTCTCTATTTCATAGCTCATCCTTTCTTAGTACAGATCTTAAATTGTGAGGGATCTTTCATATGTGTGTGTATGAGCATCCTAGTTCATGCACCCAAGCCCCAATACCCCAATGCAAACGGCTACCCCTTGGGAATAAAGGCTGCATTCACCAGCACCATGGTCCCTCTTCTCTAAGGAGGATGAATCCAAAAGGGAGACCACCCATGATCCTGAAAAACCAACGTTCTTGAAGTCCTTTGGGCAAAGATCCAGAGATCTAACATATTAGTTACTTTTAACTAAACTCCTACAGAAACAACTTAGTTAGAGATGAAAAGGTTTTATTTTGACTTACAGTTTCAGAGGGTTTCAGGGAAGGGAAGATGGAGCATCCTCCCAGTTCATGGAGACAAGAGTGTGTGGCACAGGGTGATCACATCGTGGTGAACCTCCAGGAAGCAGAAAGCAAAGAAGGAACCTGAGGCAGCCATAGCTTTCCAAGACCGGCCTTGTGTGATCCATTTCCGCCAGCTGGGCCCCACCTCTTAAACGTTCCACTGCCTAAGTAGCTTCATTAGCTGGAGACCCATGCTTAAAACGCAAGGCTGTCGGTAACACAGAAGATTCAAGCCAGTGCACCCAGAGAGACATGGAATATGGTCGAAGATGAGAAGCTTGAGTTTCAGGTAGCCACGTCTTCACTGATCCTGTAGTTAAGGAACACATGTGGAAGAGAGCAGAGAAACCATCTCTATGGAGTTTCTTCAAGAAACTCCCAGACAGGGCCCCTCTTGTCTATGCCAGACATTGGTTGATCAAACAGTAAGTGGCAGGACTGGTACTTGAACCCAAGCTTTCATGATCCAGAGCCTAGGGGCGGAACCCCCATGCTGTCTTATCTCTCAAGTCCCAAATACAGACCTTAGAGGTAGATATGGATCCCTGAAAGCCCACAGTGTTAAGAGGAGTGAGACAGCTATACAATTTAAACATCATCTAATCTAGCTGCTGCCTGCTGTTGTTTCTAATCTAAGGCTCAGGAGATCAGGAGACTTCTCAAGGTAAGAAGTCGGGCTGCCGTCCAGCACCCAATTTCTGCTCCATCATGATTCTCCCTGTCCCACCTCCCAGTTCCATAGAAAGGACCTAGATCTGTGTTCCTGGAGGGGGTAGCTCCCTCTACAGAGTTTATAGTACGTGCCCTGAGGCCAGGGTGGCAGTTCCCAATCCCATCTGTGTATCATGCTGCACAAGCCCTGGGTGGTATCATTGAATTCCAATTAGCTTCTGAATCATATTTGTTGTCTTAAAATATTTATATCCAGCCACTTCCCACCTGCTGGAATTGAATTCTAGTCTCTTCTACTGTTCCTCACTGTTGCAAACCCACCCGAGCGCTCTTGTCATTTGAGTTGTCCACAACACGAAGCATTGCCACCGAGTGTGATAATGTGTCCTAATCAGACATAAGAGGATGCATAGTGCCATGACCCAGGGCACCAAGTCCACAAGCTTGCAGTTTATTGCTTCCGACAGCAACACGTGGCTGGCACTATCTGCTGTTCTATTTTTACTTCCTGCAGCTCCGCACCCTGAAGGCACTTGGGGAGGCCCCCAGAACCCAGCTGCAGAAGCACATCGTACAAGATACCCTGTGTATACTTACCCTTCTTAGTGGCCACAGGAGGCTGGCACCTTTGGTGCTGTAAGTCCCCCGATATTCTATCTGTGATCAGAATCATCACATGCTTTACTGGCCACATACTACAGTTGGAAAGAACAGTATGTTTCTGTTTTCTCCGTGTTTCCTTTTTTATTCATCTTTACGTGTGTGTATATATTTGTGTGGTGTGTATAAATGTGTGTGTATGTGTGTGTGTGTACACATGTGCCTACAGGTGCACACATATGTCAATGCACATAGATGCAAAAAGTCCAGAGGTCGATGTTGGGCACCTTCCACTACGAATCTCCATCATACCTTTTTTTGAGACAGGGTCTCCCATTGAACCGAATGCTCACCAACTGGCTAAACTCTCTGGTCAGTGAGTTCCAGAGATCCTTCTGTCTCCACAAAACCCCCTCAGCACTAGGGTTACAGATACACAACATGATTCCTGGAGTCTGAAGTCAGGTTTCATGCTCATATAACAGGCACTTTACCGGCTGAGTCATCTCCTCAGCCTCTGTATTTCTTTTTATAAATTATTTTAATTGTAAAAAATGTATGAGATACAGTATGATTCTGCATAAAACATACAATGATTGATTTAGGTAATTAATATCTCCATTTTCTTGCATAGATTTAATTTTTTGATTAACATGTAATCTTGTATATACTGACAATCAATGCATAGATGTAATGCAGGTATGCCGTGTGTATGATCAAAGTAGGAGAATTGAACTTGCCATTTCTGTCTTATTGCTTTGTGCCCAGAGCCTTCAGTCCTCCTTTCTAAGTTTTCTAATATGTGGTGGGTCTTTGGGAACTGGAGTTCCTACATGGTCAGCATTGAACTAGAGAATAGATGGAAATGCAGTGCAGGGTCTGTGGCTGTGTCCACATGTTCTTGCGAAATAGAGTTGGCAAAGGAAGTGTAGTAAAGAGAAAGGGCTTCCCTCAGCACCCACTGTGCACCTGCCATGCAGTCGGTACTTGACCTTTAATCAGCATTGCTTTCTTAGTCTTTGCCACAGGGAAAGCAACTGGCAAGGTGTGGCACACGGTGGACGTGCAGTTCTGAAGAGAACACAGGGCGTGTGTAAACACCACATTCACACAAAGAAGGAAAGCAAAGCTTAGAGGAATTTAGCGACTGTGCAAACTCACCCACTGGTCAACCACAGTGCTACACTGGAACCTCATCCTCCTGACCACCGCCTCAAAAGTCCTTCTGTGCACTCTTAAAAAGCAGACATCCCTGCCCACTGCAGCCTCACCGCAAGGAAATTATGTGGGCAGGATGCACACTTGGAGCATAGCTTTTCTCCCTGGAGGCTCGAGGTGGACTGTTTTAGATCCTGGGCAGTTCATTCTACCAACACCCCCCAGTGATGATCATCCTTCAGGTGATCATATGTACTTAATTGTCTCATCCAATAGCTTTTCAGCAGGGTATGAATGATTTTCTTCCTCCTGTCCGTCATCTCCTTTAGACAACTGACCTCAGACACTCTCACCACACCCCAAAAGAGCGAGGAGGTGAGGGAGCCCTCCTTGAGATGTGGCAGAGGGTCAGGAAGTGAATCCAGGTCTCTGCTGCTGCCTCCTAGCTGTATGGTCTTGGGGAGGCCATTTGATCTTCTGAATCTCAATTTCCCCATCTCTTGTATAGGGAGCTCCATTGCAAAGATGTGACCATGGGCATGATTTAGCCCCAAGTAATACCTGCTGATTTGGGTTCCACCTGCATCTGCTGTTAGCTGCAGACGACCTTTGGGCAATGCACTTCACTGTAAACCCCTGATGATCAGAGGCCATGTACTGCACTGGATTGAAAAAACAAACTATAAGTTCTAACCCCACCATTACCATGTTCATCATTCACAGTAGTTGTGATAATGCAATAAGATTTTACCAAAATACTTTTTCCACCCATCCTCAAGTTTACTGCAGACCATGTATAATAAGTGATGATTCCTGCTTTACAGTAAGAACACTGAGTTCAGGAAGAATGGAGGACGTGTCCAAGGTCACGCAGCTCTGAGTGCTGGAGCCCTGTCTTCCCTGAGTCTGTAGGATTCTAAAGAGACACGATGGCTTTCTCTTCCCCACACCTCAGTCATGTGAGGCTGAGGCTGCGGCTGCTTTGTGCCAGCTGTCTGCTCAGGGAGGTTGGGGTTGGGGCTGACATCTCACTTTTTACATTTTCTTTCCATTTTAATAAATAATATGTCACAATTCAAGCAAGCCAGCCGAATAATAATTTGTCAAGCCGGGAGCCCAACTTAGCTTGCTCCCACACTCATCTGCCTCCTACCTCCCAGTCCAGTCTTCACACATCTCGCCAAGCTCCAGATATTTCTGCCTGGGTGCTGTCACCATTCCCTGAGAAGTGGAAAACATTTAACTCGGTGTCTTTCCCCCAAAGTTTTCCACACAGCCTATTGTGATCAGCTGTACAGCTTAGGGTGGAGACAGAGGAAGGTGACGGCTTGGGAGGCCCCTCCGAGATGGCTCTCAGAAGGTGAGCCTCCTATTTTCTTACACCCAAACCTTGGCATTGACCCCCTGTTACAGAGGTCTTGATTTGTTAGTTTGGGGAGGTTTGGGAGGATGGCTAGTTTGTAAAGCACTTATTTTGCAAGTGTGAGGACCTGAGTTTGGTCCCCAGAGCTCATGTGAAAATACCGGATGTGGTGGTGTGCACTTGTAATCCCAGCATTGGGGAGGCGAAAACAAAGGATGTCTGGGGCTCGCCTGCCAGCCCAGCCAATCTGCGAGCCCCAGGCCGTGAGAGACTCTGGCCCTGTCTCAAAGGAAATAGAAAGTATTCCTGAGGATAACACTCAAGGTTGTCCTCCAGCTTCCACACAGACTCATACACATGTGCTCATACACCACCACACAGGTACATATGAATATGCACAGATACACATGTACATACATAAAAATGCATATGTGCACATACTGTTGCACTTACACACATGCAGGCAAAACACTCATACACATAAAATAAAAATAATAAATGCATATAGAAGTGCACTTATTCTGTGTTCTTCCTACTTAATTGTCATCATCACGGCAAATTAGAAACCAGTTCATACTTCTTATTTCATTTGGTCGTCACAGCAATGCTGAGAGGAATCATGGCAAGTGTGAGTGCATCCATTACTTAGAGGGGGGCACTGAGACAAAAGCCACAAGCTGGGAAAATGTAAGGGGCTGATTTGGAGTGTGGAGAGCGGCAGTGGGGAGTCCGTGCGTGGGGGGGGCTGCTTTGGATTGGAACTTGATGGGACTGACAAAAGCCTAGATTAGGAAAAACTACTTCTTGCAAAGTCTTCGAGGACATTTCTAGAGAGGATTAACTAAGAGAAGAAACCCCACCCCGGAAGTGGGCAACACCATCCAACAGCTGGGCCCAGAAAGCATTCTCTCTCTCTCCTCCCCTCCCCTCCCCTCCCCTCCCACAAGCTGAGCTGACTCACTCCACTGCATTCCTACCACCATGACATCCTGCCTCACCTCAGACCTACAAACATGGAGCCAACTGACTGAACTGAAACCATGACCCTAATAAACCCTTCCTCAGGTATTTCGTCACAGCAACAACAAAACAACATGGTAAATATGGCAGTAGAAATAAACTCGAGGAGCTGGGAAGATAGCTTATTCGGGAAAGTGCTTGTGCAAGCTTAAGGAACTGAGTTCAATCCCTAGCACCCGTATAAAAAGCCAAACACAGTGGCACATACTGTAATCCAAACACCGGGGAGACAAAGATAGGAAAATCCCTGGAGCTTGCTGGCCAGATGTTCCAACCACATAGATGAGTTCCAGGTTTAAACTAAGGTAGGGAGTGGCTGGGAAGGACACCCAACATTGATATCCAGAGTCTACATGCATATGTACACACACACACACACACACACACACACTCACATACACGTATACATACATGAAGATGCACACAAACACACACACACACACACACACACACACACAGGCTCTAAACCTTGAACCATGAGGAGGTTATAACTATAAAGGATAGTGAAAGCAAAAATTCCAAATGTATATACAGAGTGATTAGAAGTCGAGAGGTTCGTGAAGTATGTCACCCGAGATCAGTGGGGAACCGGGAAGACGATACACAGAGCTGCTAGAGGACGCAGTGGCGGTGGCGTGAATGGAGAGGCTGCAGCTCTGGTGGGTCTTCAGGTGCATGCCTCAACCATTAAGATGTTTACTACGTTGTGGCAGGTCGGGCTCTGCAGATGATGCTGAAACAAGGATTCATGGGGAAGTGGTTACTAGAAAGCACTCCCAGAAATAACCCATCATCAGCTGGCACCGGGAAGATGGCCAGGCCAAAGAAGGCAGCCAAGCAGAGTTCCTCCCAGGGACATTCCAGAAACAGGATAGACCATGGCACTCTCCAGTGAGGTGAGGTGAGGTCCCACAGTGGTCTCGGCAGCTACTTAGGAACTTGTCAGGAACATAGCCTCCACTCCAGCACACTTGGGATCCAAAGCTGTGTTTCGTCTTATGAGAATGGTAAGAGATCACTGCTCAGTTAAAGTGCTTGCCATGCAAGTGTGAGGAGCAGAGTTCAGATCTCCAGAACCCATGTTAGTGTCTGGTGGGAGTGGCAGCTTGCCTGATTCCAGCTTGGACCAGGGGATCCCAGGAACAAGCCAGCTAGGCTAGCCGTATGGGTGAGTTCTACATTCAACTGAGAGACCGTGCCTCAAAGAATAAGGTGGTGAACAATCACGGAAGACCAGGCATATCACACACACACACACACACACACACACACACACACACACACACACATATGAGAGATATCACCATAAGAGGCTTTCATGCTGCACCCATCAGCCACTGCTTACGCCTGCGTTTGGGGACCTCTGCAGTCCCAGGGTCTTCAGCTTCCATACGGTGGGTGCAGATTCTTTCAGACAGAGGACACACTTCTAACAGAATGCTTAGCAGTCGGGAAGAAAAGCACACCTGACCTGAAGCCAAGTGTGGGAAATGCTTCAGAGGAAGGGAGGAATCTGATCTAAGACCTGGGGACACACACTTCTCAAAATCATGTTGTGGGGAAGGAAGTGTTGTTTCATTATTATTTCTTTTTTTTTTCATTATTATTTCTTGATGTTTATCAGATATTAACAAAGTATCTAACTAGAGTTAAATGGGATATTTTTCTCTCTTTAAAAGAATAGCTAAAATGTTTTTTGGAATTAGAACAATAACATATAAATGATGTCATTAAAGATCTTTCAAATGTGACTTCAGTCAACGAGGCTCTGCACTTCCCTGAAGCCTTGGTGAGCCTTAGGTTTCTCCAAAGCTTCTGCTCTCTAGCCCACTGGTAGTGACTACCTCTCCTTGAAAGGGAGAGGAAAAACTAGATAGATGATAGATAGATAGATAGAGAGATAGATAGATAGATAGATAAATAGATGATAGATAGATAGATAGCACAGGTGTTTCTCCCTCCACTCAACAAAAAGTATCTATAAGGAATTCCATGTTAAAGCAAAGGTGTATTTTCTTATAAAAGAATATCTACTTTCTTTTTAAAACTTTTATTTATTTCTGTACGTGTATGAATGTACTGTCTGCATGTAGGTTTGTGCAACCGTGTCATGCAGTGCTGTGGAGGTCAGAAAAGGGTGTCAGATTCCCCTGGAACTGGAGTTCTCCTGGAATTGGAGTTTCAGACAGTTCTCAGCCGCCATGTGGGTGCTGGGGCTCGAACCCGAGTCCTCTGTAAGAGCGCCGCTAGGCCATCTCTCCAGCCCAAAGAATATCTACTTTCTTATCTAAAATGTCAATTAGAAAATGTGGCAAGAATTTAAGCCTGTAAAATATTAATATCTGGATATTATGGGAAATTAAATAGGCACTTTTCCAATTGTCTCCCTTGAGATCAGCCACAGACTGTGTCATAGAGGAAGTTAAAGTATGAATCTGCTGTGTAATAAAAACATCAAAGCCAGGCACAGTGGCACACACCTTTAATTCCAGCACTCAGGAGGCAGAGGCATCTGGATTTCTGTGAGTTTGAGACCAGTCTGGTCTACATAATGAGTTCTAGGCCAGCCAGAGCTACATAGTGGGACCCTGTCTCAAACACATAGAGAGACAGAGAGAAAGAGAGAGAGAGAGAGAGAGAGAGAGAGAGAGAGAGAGAGAGAGACAAAGAGAGAGAACTTTGGGTGTTGGCCAGTTCAGCAGACAGCCCTTCATGATATCACCATTAACAGCCAAGCGGACTCCAGCCTCTTGGCCCCACTTACAGCTTCAGCTCTCATCACCATGTCTAAGCCATTTTTAAATTTTTCTTAATTGACACATAATATTTGTACATATTTATGAAATCCAGTATGACAATTTCATACAAATATCCAGTGTGTAATAACCAAATCAGGGTAATTACCATTTCCATCTCTTTAAGCACTTATCATTTCTATATCCAAGCACTTCTTTAAAAATTATATTTACTATTTTTATTTTATTTATTTTATATGTGTGAGTGCACTACCTGCATGCATGCAAATGTACCCATCTTGTGCAATGCCTGTGGAGGTCAGAAGAGGGTGTTGAATATCCTAGAACTGGAATTGCTGACAGTTGTTAGCCACCACGTAGGTGCTGGGAATTGAACCCAGGTCCTCTGCAAGAGCAGTCAGTGCTCTTGATCACTGAGCCATCTCTCCAGCCTCCCAAGCATTTAAAAAATATTTTTATTTTGTTATTTTTATTTTATGTGTATAAGTGTATTGCCTGCATGTATGCAAGTGCACCTATGTCATGCAATGCCTATGGAGGTCAGAAGAGAGTATTGGATTCCCCTGGAACTGGAGTTACAGATGGTTGTTAACCACCATGTGAGTGCTGGGAACCAAACATGGGTCCTCTGCAAGAGCAGCCAGTGCTCTTAACCACTGAGCCATTTCCTTAACCCCCTCCAAAGCATTTTTTAACCCATAAAATAATGTGTAATTTCTGTCTGTGAAGTGTCTTCACTAAGTGGAAGGAAGAAAAGAGAGGAGCGATAGGGGTGGGGGATGGAAGGAAAGAGAAAAAAACCAGTAATTTGTGATGTAGTGAAAAGTCACTTCTTAGTATTAGATCACTGTACTGGACTGATCTTTAATTCCTCAATAGCCACATCTCTTCTACTAAGTAGACCTGATTTACGGAAGGCTTAGGAAAGGTAGGCAGCCTAATTCTGGCCAATGATATACGAGGAGAAATCTGTGGAAGACCCCCCACCATCCCATGGGGGCCAGCCTTTGAAAAAACCAGTATTGTGCATAGACTAGATCCTCCATTGTGGTGCCCACCCTGATGGTGCTTCTCCCTGGGCCTCGTCCTCTACCTTCTCCTTCTCCCCCTCGCCTTCTTCCTTCAACATTGTATGGTCTTATTGAACATGATCACATGAAGTCATGTGATTAAATTGTGTTAGATCTGAGGAGCTTTGTCAAATGCATGCACCTGTGAACCCATGTAATCCACACAGCTGAGGAAAATAAACATTCCCCACCATCCCTTTATAATCTACTCCTTCCCTCATCTCCTTACCTGGGAAAACACGGATTTGATTCCTGCTGCCACAAATTAGTTTGAATTTTCAAGAATCTTATATCATTGGTGTGCTCCTTTTTCTGTCTGACTCCTTTGACCTGCTATGACATTACTTTGACTTGTTCACATTGTTGTGTACATCAATATTGTGTTCCTCTCTATCATTGAATAGCTTTTCTATTGGACAGATGATACTTGACTGCTGTGACTTTTAAAATAAATCCATTTTAAGCTGTTAACGTGGGCTCTTTGCAGGTTGGAGCTCTTCACAAATGGCGCTACTAGTGAGCCTCTATCTACAAGTCTTTGCACGGGGTTAACACTTTATTTCTCTTGAGTAAACACATAGGAATGGAATGGGTATATACACTTATCTTTTAAATAAATTTCCAAACTGTTTGCTAAAGTGCTGGACCACTTTACATCTCCACCAGCATATGTCGGATGCCACAGGCTGTCCATCTTGTCTATCCCTTGAGAGGATTAGTCCATTTCATTCTAGCCTTCATTGAGGGTGTCTACTAGAGTAATATCTCATTTTGATTTGAATGTGTATGTGTGTGTCCCTGCAAGAGTTTATATGTGCCGTGTGCGTGCAGGTTCCTGAGGAAGCCAGAAGAGGGCATCAGGTGCCCTGAACTGAAGTTGCAGGCAGGCATACACTGCCTTATGTGGGTGCTCGTCCTCTGCAAGAGCAGCCAGTACTCTTAACTGCTGAGTCACCTTTCCACTCCCTTCATTTGATTTTAATTTGCTTCTCCCCAAAGGCCTGTGAGAACTTCCCTGTAACTTAATTTTATGTTTTTCTGTTCCACTGACTTGTCTGTCCCTATTTATGCCAGCATAAATATTGGAATTACTCTGTACTAAGTTATGTCATGTAGAGAACCCTTCACCATTGTTCTTTTTAAAAATTGTTTTGGGGCTGGAGAGATGGCCTAGCGGTTAAGAGCACCGACTGCTCTTACAGAGGACCCGGGTTCGATCCCCAGCACCCACATGGCGGCCGAGAGCCGTCC